>JAFBJS010054439.1:269868-320372 GCA_016785265.1 Paraplagusia blochii | reverse complement strand
CCACTAGGCGGCCCTGTGATCATCTTTCTATACAATACTTCAACAAAGTACAGGGCCAGACAAAAAAGTGCTAGGACACACAAACACAAACACAAACAAGAGGAACCACAGCTTCAGTACCAGGTCCGGTGCCCTGGTACTGTTCTTCAGTCACAATGGTTCGTTCATAAAGTGCCAACAGCAGCTGACGGGTGTAGTTCACCTCCTCCTCCACCAGGAACCCATCGTCAGTCGCTCCTCTTTACCACCGCCTGTGCTCAAACTTTTCAAGTGCTTCAAAGAAGAGAGAAATCTGCTCTTGGAGTGACATCACAGGAGGAGGCGGGGCTACGGGCTAAATGAATGTCAGTCGGACCGTGTGGCATCACCACCGTCCAATCAAATTTTGCGAAACAAACTCGGACCTTTTCATTTTTACGGCCCGGTGATTCTGTTTCATTGTGAGTCTGGTGAATAAATAAAACGGGAGGCTAATCGTCTAAGGGTCACGAACAAAACCAGGAAGACGCAGCGACCACCAGACCTCAGCTGCCGATGAGCTGAACAGACGTGAGTGACGGACGCCACAGAAGCAGATCGTAACTAGCTCTGCTGATTTGTCGGAAGAACTACGAAAAAGACTCGCACATTTTCCGACTCACATCACCACTGACGTAAACGCACTAGCCAATGCCCCCCTGTGTTACACTACTTGTATTGCAACCTAATGGACACATCTACTTCCTATGTTCAACCTAAGGCTCCCTCCCAACGGCGAGAGCGCCCCCTCCCTCAATGATGGCTCTGCGAGGACGGCGGCTGTGAGGGCAGCAGGCCGTGGATGCGTGCCGGTCGCTGGGGGCGTGGCTGCTGTGAGGCGGCAGTGGGGGCGTCGGGGGGGTCGGGTCCGGGGCTGCCTTCTGTGACTTGGGTGTCGAGCTGAGCAGGACTCTCAAAGTGGACGCAGTGAAAGACCTAAAGCCGCAGGAAGGAGAAAAAAAAACAGGGTTTGTCGTCATTTGATTGGTTCTGGGCTGCGGCCACGAGCCGATGGAGACCAACGTCACCTCGTTAGCGGTGTTGTGCGTTCCCACAATCCTGACGAAGGAGGCCGGCTGCTTATCGAACTTCAGAGTCTGCCACGACCTGCAGTGACAACAATCAGACACATGGTTACCAGGAGTCTCTCCCCCCCCCGCACCCACACCCCCAGTTCACTGTGGCTCAGACACCAAGGAACCGACACTGTGGTCCAGGACTCACCGACAGGCCGCCCTGGTCCGGTCCACCACCTTGGTCCACTGCTGCTGGTTGGTGGAGGTCTCGATGTAGTAGCTGTACGACCGCTCGTCACAGTCCCACAGCAGCAGCCTGACAAGAGCACAGGGTTCAGGTTCAGGGGGGACAGGGGACGAACGCCGCGTCCAACCATTAGGGGGAGGGGGTTGATCTACCTCAGCGATCCAATGGCGTAAGGCTGAGCCAGCTGGATGACGATGGCGCCGGAGCCAAGCTGGTGGCAAGTGTATCCCGAGTCCCAATCGTAGTTTCGCGTGTCGCCATTGAGCAAGGCGTTTCGGCTGCGGCTCACCCCCTCGATGACGCTGGCACAGGCCGCCACGGTCGCCACATTCTCATTGGGAACTGAAGAGACGACAGAGTGAAACATGAGAGGACGAGAGCGCCCACCAACAAAGAGGAAGACAACAGGGGTGGAGACTTACCCACAAGTCCGTTCTCCAGCGCAAAGGGACGGTTGGTGTACATGCACTCAAAGGCCACCAGGTGGAAGACCTTGTTGACAGTGTTGTGAGTGCCCACGATGCGAACGTACCTGAATTCAGTGACAGAGAGAACTCAATGATGTCATTCGGGCCTTACACCCATCAAAATGGACTACCAGGTTTCCAGGTTTGGACTCCTGGACCAGAGCCGTTAGAACCTGTCCCTGAACGGGGCTAACACGACCAGTTACCAGTGTCAGTTAAGAACCTTGTTCTCTGGTTCCCCGCTCCAGTACTGACTGTGTCAGTGGCACAGATTTACCTGCAAACCTGAGGCTTGAAGAACAGGTTCTGCCAGGACCGACACAGATACTTGGAATGGTCCACGACCCGCACCCAGTCCAGCTCGTCCATGGACACCTCCACGTAGTAGGAGTAGGACCTGAAAACCAGGTGCACATGTCGGAGATGACGTTCACGGTCATTACTGACTCCAGTTGAGTTGCTGATAACCCCCAGAGCCTTCATATTGATTTTTTTTTTTTTTTTTTACACAGTTCGTGGAAGATCTCCACCATCTTTGGAGAATTTGTCATAGGACAGATTAAAAAACTGTTCTCCAGACGTCTCCACAGTCAGGTCCTACCGGCTGTCCCTGTCCCACAGCAGCAGATGGACGTGGTTGATGATGAAGGCCTGGCCCAGCGTGACCTGGATGCCGGCCCTGCCGTCCTCCTCGATGGGGTGTCTGGAGAAGCCGTGGTCCAGGTCGTAGTTCTGGGTGTCTCCGTCCAAGAGCGCCGACTTCAACTCTCCCTTCACCACCTGAGCTCCGTGCTTCATGGTGGCGATGTTCTCCTCGGGGACTGAAAAACCAAGCAAACACGATGATAAGCTTGATGATGAAATGCTGCGTCACTGTGTATGTTGTCATGGTGACATCTCTACTTAGTTCAGCTCTAGTGGCTCAAAGTTGAATTTCAATCATTTTTCTTCCTGCTGCTGCTTTTTTCATGTTCTGTCAAATCGATATATATCTGTTGCTATTGTTTGAGAGACATTGGAGAAACGAGAAAAATAAAAAAATAAAACGCACTCAGCATTCCCCTGAAGTTCAGGTCCATGTTGCGGCTCTCGGATCTGGTCTTGATGGCGTCCAGCAGGTCGTCTGGGCTCAAGAGGCCCGAGGGTCGCACCACGTTCAGCATCTCCGTCAGAGTCATGAGCGGCAGCCGCACAGCCGACATCACCTCGCGCGTGGCGCCGCCTTCGTCGTGCTGCCGACACCAGCGGCACAGAGCCAGGAAGATTTCCTTCTCACTGGCGGCAAAGGAATCACGACTGACCACGGTCAGGAGAGCCGTCTGTGCAATGAGACGCAGACAGGAAGTGGCAATCGTTAGGTGTCTCAACCTGTGACTCCTTTATGTGAGGAAAACTCCACACACCAGTATCAGAGAACACAGAGTCACCACATGTGGTGGTGAGTATCCCGGGCTTCTCACCTTCGACAGCTCCAGGAAGCCCTCGGAGTTCAACACCTCTGGGGCGTGACGGTCCATGTAGGCGCAGCAGGCTGCACTGAGCGCGCTCAGAGAGTAAAGACTGGCCACGTCGAACACGAGGCAGACGTTGTTGGTGTTCAGAATGGTGCGGAGGAACTCCGAGGTGGAGTCCTCCAGCGGCTGCAGGCCGTAGCTGTGAGCCAGGCCCAGGAAGTCCAGCACCACCTCCTCCCGGGCGGAGCTGAGGCTGACCCGACCCGTGTACAGGTAGTGCAGCAGCATAGAGAAAGCTTCGGACCGGGTCTCCTCCAGCGACACCTCCGCCTGAGGCTGAGACTCCTTCATCCCTCCATACAGCAGCGCTCTGCGGGGGAAACAGAACAGCATGGTGGAGGGAAGAACCACAACCACATGGAGCCACACACACACACACACACACACACACCTGAAGTAGTGACACCGAGCTGCCAGGATGACGCGGTGCGCAGGGAACCGCTTCCCTTCAACGATGAAGGTGACGTCACTGTACTCCTCACTGGGCACCAGAGCTCCCAGCTGCTCGGACAACAGCTGACTGTGGTCGATCTCCGACACGGAGGCCGGCGGACGCAGCGGGTGACTGTTGCTCATGGTCCCCGGTGCTGCGTTCACATCTACCCGGGAGGAA
Organism: Paraplagusia blochii; assembly: GCA_016785265.1. Classification (NCBI taxonomy): domain Eukaryota; kingdom Metazoa; phylum Chordata; class Actinopteri; order Pleuronectiformes; family Cynoglossidae; genus Paraplagusia; species Paraplagusia blochii. The sequence goes on along the minus strand of JAFBJS010054439.1, from coordinate 316,497 downwards.
AACGGTTATTAACGTCCTGTCGAATCAAGTGACCGACGAACAGGAGCCGCACCCTGATGTGAGTGCTTTCACAGAAAGACAACAACAACAACATTTTATCTCGAACAGGTGTGAAGAGCAGCAGGGAAACGTGTGTTTTATTCTGAAATCCTCCGCTCACATCCGTTATACTCATCAACTGCTAACTCCCGCTACATGCTAACTAGCGCGCAGTAAACGATTCAAAACGACCAAACTCCAGCGGTGGAGGCCAGGGTGGAGGCCAGGGTGGTGTTGGTGCAGCAGAGTCTGTCGTTCAACCTCCGTCTGTGGACGCTGATCACCGACGGATCCGATCCCATCTGTGTTGTTTACACTCAGATATTTGACACCGACGGTCGACAACCCGCCGACTCGTCGGTTGACTTCTGTTGTCAGTGTGAAACTCACCGACTGGTCCTTCGACTGTCCGTTAGGGTTGACAAAAGATAAGATGATCCAATCAAATCAACAACATTGAACGACGACCAGTGCCGACAGACGACGAGCTCACAACTGGGCAAACAGCGGAACCGGAAATGGCTGAAGGTTCAGCCGAGGTGAACAGAGTACTTCCGTCACTTCGGGTCGTTCTGTCTGTTTTTAACGCTTTATGTCCTTGACTTTGACCGTCAGTCTATAGACTCCTCTAAGGTCATAGTCACGTGTCTTCGCCAGACCTGGGCAAACTAAGGCCTGGGGGCCGGATGTGGTCCGTTTAGCATTTGAATTGGGCCCACCCATATTGAACCCTAACCCTTTATTCATTCTTCTTTATGACATTGATGTCCTCAGATGTCCTCAGTGCCTGGATGTCAAAATAACCTTCACCACAGTCCAGAGTGTAGTGCAGCAGAGGCTGAGAAGAACCAGGAGACGGGTGTCAGCGTCTTTTCCATCCAGGAACTTTAAAAAACGGCAGGAGGACAGCCCACCCAGACTCTTTCCTGACCCTTTTGTCCTCCAGCTCCTGAACCCTACTCTCCAGATGTTCGATCCTCGTTGCCTTGACCTTCAGCCTCTCTGCTTCTACCTCTGCAACCCACAGATCTTCCTGGTGTAGTTTCAGGGTCTCCAGAAGAGCAGAGCGCTCATCTCGCCACCTGTGTTTCTTCTCCTCCCCTTCCCTTCTCACCAGGAGGAGCTGTGCCTTCATCTGCAAGGTCTTCTGGTCGTGGTCTTCCAGCAATTTTCTCCTGTGATGATCCCACTCCCATCTGGATTCTTCTAGGTCGTTTTGGTCAGTGGTCCTACCAGCCATGGACATCAGCTCTTTCTCCACCTGACCTTCTGATTGTCTTTTCAAGCTCTCTCCCTCAAGTGTCCCTGTAGACACAGCAGACACCTGACCTGACTGCAGACACGCGACCACCTCTGTCCCCTTCCCAGGGACAGTACAGTCCTCTGGACCATCTGTGCCCAGAGGGTCGGGGCACAGACATCCAGATGGCTGAGGCTCCAGGTTCTGCTTGCAGCTCTTCCTGCGCTGCTCCACCTCAGCCCTGCAGAAGGTGACCACTGTCTTCACCTTCTATTTCAGCAGCCAGCGGACAACTGTCCCCGAGAGAGACGTCCTCTCTGTTGCTACAGAGAACGTACATCAAAGCCACAGAAGACATGACATCAAAGTGACATCAAAGAAATGGTGAAATCCCAGGTTTGACAGACAGACAGAACCACTGACGGAGACGATCCACACCCCTGTCATGTTGGACTCTGCAGTTCTGGGCTGGCGGTTTAAATCCCACCAAGGTGCAGCTGGGGTCAACCCCCGTCCCCAACACTGGCCAAAAAGAGGAAGATTTAAGGGGGCTGTCCTTAGACAGGGACTACGGACACTGCTGAGCTGCTGGAGGGTGGACGGCAGCAGCGGCAGCCAGAGACTTCTCTCCGATGACCACGAAGACCAAGTCAGGTCCTCAGCTGCAGAGCAAAGCTCGGAGGACAGGTCTGCACGTCCACTCAGGAGATGCAAAACTCCTGTGAAGTCCAGGAGGTTGGAGAAGCAGAGGAGGCAGATCCATCTGTTCCTGGTCATGACCGTCCACCAACTCTTCCTGTTGACCGGGGCATTGAGGAGACTCCCCGCCACCACCGTAGCACCGCACATTACACGGCTGGTGGAGGTGACGGAGGCGGTGCTCAATCTACCTAGGGGACGGGTCCCCAGCATCAGAATGTACCGGCCGGTGGCTCGTCGGGTGGTCGGACAGCTGCGCAGGGTTTACGGGAAGGATGTGATGTCAATGCTGCTGCTGGAGGATGAGGAGGTGGAGGAACGCATCGCCAAGTCCGTCCACGTCCAGACCTGCATACAGCTGGTGCTGCAGACCGGCTGCTGCCACGGCCGGCGGTGGCCGGGCCGCTACCTGGTGACGCTGATGGTCCTGCTGGCCGTGGGTCTGGGCGGGTCCGTGGCGTTGCTGTAGCGATCGGCGCATCAAAGGAGAAGTCTGGGTTTTCAAAGTCCTTTATTGTGAATTCAGTCAAGACAAGAGTCTGGTGAATGTCTGAGCGGTTAACATGTCTGCCTCTGGAGACAGGGTCGTGGGTTTGATTCCCAGTCAGTGGCCTTGAATAAAATGATCTGCTAAATGGACAAATGCAAATGTTGAAAACAAGGAATTGACTACAAAGGATGGACGTGAAGGACCTTCAGGACCAGAATTTGACGCTGGAGTAGGTGATGGGCTCGTCTTCATCATCACCGTCTCTGCCCTGTGCACACGCACACGCACGCACACGCACACACACACATTGATGACATGTCACTGATCGTCCACACAAACACACACAGAAACAACGGTGCAGGTCAGTCCAAACTTTTCCACCAGGGGCCGCTGTGGCTTCAGGTTAACGTTCCAGAGTTTGACCCATCAACTGTCTGAAGAGACAGAGACCAGGGGAGGAAAGAATCATGTGCTGCGGCAGCTGCTCCTGGGTTGGAACAAGAACCCGAAGCCACAGCGGCCCCTTGTGGAAGAGTTGGGCCACTGGAGTCTTGGAGAACAAGGTCAGACCAAAGTGACTGTAAACAGCGTTTGAATAAAGACGTGAAAATAAGTCTTAAGTGCTGAGAAGAGAACGCCCCCTGGTGGCTCAAACCTACAAAGAACAAATAGAAGCGTTTGGAGATAAAAAAAGAAAAATCTAACTCCCCAATAACTTAAATCAGACTTCCACCACAGCGCCACCACTGGTCTTACTGGGTTAGACACTTTCTTGATGACAAATAGCTGCAGTAGAGTGAATTCGTTATTTTAAGAATGTCAATGCATGGAGTTGAGATCTCACCTGGACGTGGAGCTGTCTCTCTCTGGTCTTAGTGAAGGTGATGGAGGCGTAGGAGACATCCTCAGGTTTGACCTTCACAGTGACTGGACAGTTAGTACGTGATCTTCTAACCCTTAATATCAGCTGAGCTTAATGTTGAATGTTGTTGTTTTTTTTCAAACTCACTTGGTCCTCGTTCTTCTGACTCTGGACTCCTGTCAAGACAAAGACAAACTCATTAGAACCTAAGAGTTGGGTCCAGTTCACTCCACCTGGACGTTCCTCCTACCTCTGTGTTTCCTGCACACCATTCCAACGACTGTGGAAAGTATGACAGCGGTGACGCAGGCGAGGAGCACGTACAACCACAGCAGGTCTGAGAAGAAGGAATGGAATCCACTGATTATCACCATATCTTTCCCGCTACACCAACTGTTCCCCAGCAGAAAAGATTGACAGGTTTGCTGACACCTGGTGTATTGTCATGGTATGGCACGACCAGGAAAAAACAACAACAACAGTCAGTCAGTTGAACGGAGACAGACGGAACCACTAACCTTCTGGTCTGGTCTCAGCTTCTTTGGTGGTTGATGGTGTGGTGGACCAGTTGGATCTGAGGTCCGTTTCTGTTGGTCAAACAGAACAGTTGGAGTATTGGACGCTCGACTGGACATATTTGGATCTTCCACTGTGAAGGAGACCTGAAATACTCACTGCTGACAATAACTGACAGATGAGTGTAAACATCAGAACCTGTTTGTCTCCCAGAATAATTGAACCTCCTGCAGGTGTAAAGACCAGTATCCCTGACCGTGACCTCCTGTCTGAGCAGAGAACAGTCGTCCAGTCTCACTTTCACTCTGTCATCTTCAGACGTCTTCTTTCCATATTCAAACAGTGTATCTGTTGCTTGACCTCCTTGTTCACAGAACAGCCACGTTGTCCTGCTACAATTGTCCTCATGTGCTTCTCCACCGCAGGATAAAGTGACATTCTGTCCCTCTCTGACCCGGACAACAGAATCCAGTCGTTCTCCAGCCGACCCTTAGGAGTCAATGAAAAAAATTACAAAAGTAAAGAGGAGAAAAACTCAGACATCTGGACTCAGCTTTCTCACTTATCTCATTTCTGGATCTATGACAACATCGATGACATGATCATTGCATTAAGGCCAGAAGGTGGCAGTGATGAGCTAGAAGAAAGTTTGGCTGAAACAGGTCCTGACACAGACACAGGATCCAACGTTAGCTACAACAGTCCAGGTGTAGAAACCCATGAAGATATCACCCTAACCCTAAACCAGATTTGATTGAGAAGATCTGTTTTCATCCCAGCTCTAACTGAAGGACACGTCTGTCTGTCTGTCACCGCTGCTCCACTGTGGCCATCGCCTGTTGAAGTAGCAGCTGCAGGAGCCTCTGTTCCTCAGGTCTCTTCTCAGACCAGAGAAGACATGGAGCAGTCACTGACACAAAGATCTGTGGCTGCAGGAGTGGGAACATCTACTGGTGTCAGAGTGCTGAGTCTCAGCTGCAGCATCACTGGACAAAGGTTGACCATTGTTGCAGTCCAGACAGAATGTCCTTTCCTGTTCGTCTTACCTGTGTGTAGCAGTAGCAGTAGCAGCAGCAGCAGCAGCAGCAGGGTTGTTGTTGTTGGACAGTTCCTGTGACTGCATCTGTCCTCAGCCATCATCACTCTGCTCTGAGCTTCACAGCTCTCCACATACTTTCTGGGGCTGATGGAGTTGTTGTCATCATCACCATGATGTAAGAGGAAAAAAAGGTCTGTAAACCCAAAAGTGTCCACCAGGGGAGTCGTGTTCGTCTCCTGCTCGTCTTATGAACCTTTTGTTTGATGTTTTTTTTTTTTTTAATAAAAGACATAAATTAATGAACCTGAGTTTCATTGACACGGTTGTATGTCAGAAGTCCTGTGCAGGGGTGGAGGCTCCGTGAAGACCACAGACCTGCTCCGTTCATTGACAGTACTGTCACTTTCACACGCTTAACTTCCTCTCTGCTCCGTGGCACCATGGGAAAGGAAGTTGTGAAAGTCGGAGGTTTTCACAGATACTAATTTTACTTTCATGTGTTTGTGACACTAAGCAGTGTAAGAACCTGCAGAAGATCCTGGACCTTGTGGTTGTGTGTGACCACAAACCTTTGACAACATCCACCTGGACCAGGGTGATGGTTCTGTTATGGTCTCCAGTGTCCTTCTGTATATATGTTTTCTCATGTGAACAGGACAGTCAGCTATAGGTGGAGTACATCTACTCTACAGGATCACTGACGCCCCAGCCATGGTGCAGAAGGTTGAGAAACTGAGCAAGGACCAAAGAAGACCTGAAGATAAAAAAGTTTGGTTCTGGTGACTCATCCAACGCTACATCAGACTGAGGATCACTTTGTTTTTCACACTTTGATGTCAGGCGTCACATCAGTGAACATCTCCACAGGACCTCAGTCCAGAAGGTGACGAGAAACCAGAAAAGAGACTCAAAAAGCAGCTGAGACAAAGTTGAATAAACAATAATCCAACGTCAATGTTTTTCCCACCTGTCAAATGACAACAGCAGAACCAGCCTCACAGGGTGGAGGATTTGGAGGTGGAGGCCTCATCTTCCTGAGTTGAAGTCAACGTCAGCTCCTGCCAGAGAGAAGAAGACCAAGTCAAGTGTGAGGACGGCAGGTTTGACAGATGAGGGCGAGGACAGTCTCTCACACTCAATGCAGCAGAGAAATCTTTTTTTTTCTTTAACATTAGTGTCTGTGAAATAAAACCAATCCAACCTGTTGAGGAAACCAATGTTTTAATAGGATGCACTGATAAAAGGCGTGGTGACATGGAACGCAATAAAAGATGGAGAAAAAGGACATCAGTCAGTTTGAGGTCTAGTCCAGCACAGACAGACCTGAGGAAGACCTGAGACCTCAGGTCAGAACAGAAACTGAGAATCACAGGGTTTCCACCACCAGACCTCCTGATGTTGGTTCACTTCCACAGCCGTCCGTGGACAAACCACAGACCAGTGTCCACCACCGTGTCCACACACTGACCAATACAACTGTCCAGCAGCTTCACAACCAATAGGAATTATGGGTAAATGTGGTGAATCATCTCGCTACACGTCCTCAGCTTTGGAAGCAGTCAGCTGACCCATCATTCAGTCAGCTGACCCATCATTCAGTCAGCTGTTTCTCTCTCCTGGTCTGTGATCAAACATCACAGCTGGGTCCGTGAGCTGAAGGCGTCAGGCGACAATTGGAAATAAAAAAATAAGAAAAAACCTCAGTTCAAACAACACAAAGAAAAATATCTTCACAATATATTCTGTACATGGAGGTCTGGACCAAGGCAGCCTCTCAGCTCATTGGATCCTCCTGCAGCTGATGAAGGTTGGTCTGAAAGACTAAAAACAGTAGTTCAGGTGGATTAAAAGTCCTCCAGTCAGTAAAGATCTGGATGAAGGTGGCATCCTTGTGCAAACCACTGCGTGACAGGTCTGTGGAGGTCCTGTGGAGGTCCTGTGGAGGTCCTGTGGAGGTCCTGTGGACCGCCGTCTTGACTGACCAGGGCTGATCAGCTATTACCTCATGATGTCTGACTGTCCTGACAGCAGCTCCAGTTTCACAGAAGGGGCTGCGTCTTCTTCTGCGTCACGGCGCGTCTCGAACCTTCAGCAGAGTCTTCAGCTGAACGGCCATCAGCTCTCGGTTCTGCCCGCCGCGAGGCGGCTCCTCTCCAACCCAGTGGCGGGGTGGTTTGGGTAAGACACTGGGTGACGGCGGTTCACTGAACTTGGCGCCGGCGTACACCTTCTCTCCATCTCTGGGGAGCTCACAGTGCGACGTCCAGTGCAGCAGATGCAGGTTGTCAGAGGCGTGAAGGGGCTTGATTTTATCTCCTGATGGTGTTGGGTGAGGAGGAGCGGGGGGCTTGTTGGCACCACTGTGGTCGCTCCTCTTTGCAGCAGGAGCAGCGACGGCGGTGGCGGCTGGTTGGTCAAGCTGTGGCCTGTGGCTCTTGTTGTTCACATTCTGGGACTTGGGATGATGGTCACTTCTGGGCAGGTTACGTGTGGTGTGGCGGCCGGGTTGTGTGGTCCCACGCCCTGGTCTGTCTCCTGCCTTAGATTGGAGCACCTACAGACATAGAGAAAAAGAAAGTAGTGAGTCTCATGAGGTTATGAGGTTTCATCAGTCCAATGATCTTTTTCTTGAAAATATCTCCGTTTTCAGAAGAACAAAACCAAGGACACTCTTTTGTGTCCTGTCCTGTCAGGTCAGAACTCCAGGAGAGCAGGAAGTGAGGAGAGGACAACCACAGAAACCAACCAGTACTTGGACCAATTGTCATTTTGCTCTTCTTTTTAACAGGACAAATGTGTTGTGTCTTGGCACTAAAACCAAGGACACATGTGAGCTTTCCCACAATGCTTTGGGGTTTGTTAGAAACGTCTCACCGTGAGCCAGCAAGAGACCTTTTCTCCACCTGATTCACTGCGGCACTAACTCAGTTGGCAGCAGCAGAACCTGGAAGAACCAGCTGATGGACTCAGCTGCTGACTGTGAACTTGCCTGGACTCCAGGGCAGAGCAACATGATGCCACTGGACGGAGCTGCTCTACAAGATACATTGAATAAAATGGAATTAAAAGTTCCTCCTGGGACTCTCCTCTTGGTGCCGATGTTCTTCCTTCCTGGGATTTTAAAAGCAGTTGGCGTCACATGATCACATGATGGAACCGACCTTTGATTTGATTTTTTTTTTTCATGACACAAAACTGGACAAGTAGAAGCCCTTGAACCAAATTGGGCGGCCAAGGTGGCGACTGCTGCCCCTAAGGGTATGAATGAATGAATGAATGAGTGTTTAGGTCAGACTTGACTCAGCTTCAGCTCCGTCCATCACCATGGTAACGGGTGTTAAGAATCTGATGTGTCTTTGATTCACAGGGAAACAGATTGGATTCAGCAGTTGTTGTTGCTGTGAGTCTGAAACTGTGGTTAATTACACTGGACATTGTGCTAGGGCCCCATCTAGTGGTGTGCCAGGGTTGGTTTAATGGAGTGTAAAGATGACGTAAACAGGTTCAATTTTTGACCTTTAAACCCTGAAGAGATGACAGAGCTGCGTGTGTGTCCTCTTCACGATGTGGAGGTCTGAGCTGATCTTCAGCGTTAAAGAATGTTTTCCTGACAAAACCTTCTGGTTTTACACAATCTCAAATATTATCATGAAACATTGTGTAAATCATTTTTTTGTGTGTTTCAAATGTGATGCTGTGTTAAACAGACAAAGTCAAATACACTGTTTCTACACAGTTCATCGCTGCTCCCCGTCAACTTCACTGCTGGTTTCTTGTTTTCTGTGTTGCCAACGTTCGCGTCTACGTCGCCGGGGGCAAGAGAACCGTGTAACATGTCTTCGAATCGTCCGAGGGAGACATCAACAGGCGGCAAAATCCCTCCGCACTGAATGACGTCACTCGGGCTAACTCGGGCTAACTGCTAATGCGAAGATTGTACAATGAGAAACGACTATAACAATGAATGTGGTGAAAAATGATTCTCTCTGAGAAACTGGTAGCAGTAAAACCTTGTGTGTGTGAATCTCCGCTCCTGAAATACCGGTGAATATGGTGGTGATGCCGAGGCTGCTGGAAGAGCAGCGGAAGTAGAAATGCAAAGACAGCGAGTGAGACTGTCAACTTCCGGTTAGGACTTTAAAAAATAAGAGGGCTAAGCTAAAGCAATTAGTTAAAAAAAAAAAGTAATTCATAATGCTTAATGCAACACAAATATACACACAAGGAGAAGATGCTGTTTCTCCCCTTGAAAGAAACGGCAAAAGTCCAATTTCATCAACACTTGAATCGTGTCGTTGTTACGAGTTTCAGGAATCATCCCGGCAATGGGCGTGGTCTAATGTATCTTGCAGTGACGTTTGACCATTGCGATGAAATGGAAACACAACAAAACAGCAACAAATAAAAGAAAACAGAACTCGGCTGCAGTCGGATGTTGAGTAATCGACTTTAGTCCAGATTCACATCCACAGGTCTGTTCCTCAGTGTCAGTAGGAAGTTGACCACATGGTCAGAAGTGCATAAATAACCAATCAGGTGTTAAGAATTACTGCCTCAACGATCAACACACGTGTTCGACAAAATAAAAGGTTTTATACTGGAAGTTAAAAAAAAAAAAGAGTTAAATATGTGCCATGAACAAAGTATGTAAGAATAATAACAACATGGCCACTCGTCCACTACTTCAAAACCTCTGACAGCCCAAAAATAGACTGGACATCACAAGATAAGTGTTCAAACAAGACAGTCTACACCCACCCTCAGGTCAACCCCTCCACCCCCGCCCCCAACACTGTATATACTGGTCCGATGTGAAAATGTGGGTCGAGTAGCATTCATCAGAAAAGTCCTGCAGAGATGGGATGTGGGCCTAGCAGGACTGGGCTGTCAACGTAGCCTCAGGTCAAGACTGCGCGTCCCCTTCAGGGTCATCGTAGATGTAGCTGCCCACTCCCCCAGTGTTGACACCTGCAGGAAGACGGAGAAAGAGGGGGAAGAGTGTCTCATCAGTGGGGTGACCTCTCTGTCCTCATCTGGGACTCTCTGTGCTCATGTCTGAACTTCATACCTTTGGGTCCAAACAGCACAGCGTAGCAGGGTTTGTGGCAGTAAGGCTGACCGTGGTGCTGTGACAGAGACAGGATGGGTAGTCAACAGTCAACAGGTGGTGGACAGTGGGTGGACAGTGGGTGGAGAAGCTCCAGTTCAGCCACTCACCTCAGCGTGGCTGCCTGGAGCCAGGGTCTTGGTGCAGCGGTCACAGCGCAGACAGGGTCGATGCCAGTTCTTACCCAGAGACGACACTTTCTCAGCTGCACACATGCACACACAGAACCAGGGTGACCATCACTATGGCAACAGCCAGTGTGACAAATGGAGGGAACTCATGCAGAGTGCTCACCAAAGTACACCGTCTTGTTGCACCTGGGGCAGATGTTGGGTCCTCCAGAGAAAGAAGAAAAACTTGCAGCTGGAAAAGTGACGGAGAAAGAAGAGGTGAAGTAGAAGAAAGAGTCCAGGCTGCTGCTGCTGCTGCTGCTGCGACGACGCACCATCCTCCTCCTCACCTTTTACCGGTCCTCGTACAGGAGCCTTTCTCTCCTCCTTTTCTGAATTAGCATCGGTTGCAGGAGCTTTATTGACTGGAGCATCATATACATAGGAACCAGCGCCACCTATGTTCACACCTGGAATTCACACAGCAGATATCTTTTAATTCACAAAAATGTAAAAAAAAAAAAAAAAAAAGGATTTTTTTGTTGTTGCACCTTTTGGGCCAAAGAGGGCAGCATAGCAGGGTTTGTGGCAATAAGGCGTTCCATCATGCTGTGAAGAAGAAAAGTCAAAGTTAAATACGGTCTAGTAAAAGTGGAATTTATCCCAGGAATAAAAATCGACATGTGAATTAGGGCTTTGACTAACTAGCTAAGGTAGGTGTGGACTGATGGACAGATGGGCGCTCACCTCAGCATGGCCTCCAGGGTTCAATGTTTTGCTGCAGCGTTCACACTTGAGGCAGAACTTGTGCCAGTCTTTGCCCAAAGACGAGACTTTCTCAGCTGAAAAAGAAGAGAGACTGAGGATCCGATGACTCTGTGGTTCCCAAAGTAGGGGGAGGCAGCCGGTCCTGGGACTGGGGAGTCATTACAGGGGGTCAAGGGGCAACACCAAAGAGGAATTCTATTTCCTCAGTTCACAGTTAGCATTTGAGCACTTAGTGGTTTCTCCACGTTTATGTTCATCTTAAATTAGAGTTGAGTTAAACTAACCCTAACCTCAGCGTCTTATCTGCCCCTTCACTCTCACCCTGTGGCCAAAAATACCCCGTGGATCAACCAGTGGAGAAGACGACATGACCAGACCAGAGTTCATTCACAAAACCATGGATGTTTTTTCATGGGTGTCCACACTGGGCTTTAACTCTAACCCCGCCCATCATTATTAAAGCAATAATGTCAAATCAAAACCTGACCTTTCATTTTATCAAAGTCACCACAGGAAAGTAAAGTTCCACCTCCGAGACCGAAGGCTGAGGAACAGACAGAACAAGTGAAGGAACAGGAGCGTCCTCCAAACAAGGGAGGACTAAGAAGCCCAGGGACGGTCAGGGGGAGTGAGACTGTGAGTTCCAACACCTGCCAGTGGGGGGAGCCCGAGTGATTCACTGATAAAGACGATTTGTCCAAAATCCTCTGTCCAACGACTTAGCCGAGAACCAGACTTTGAGAAAACACACACACGCACACGCGCACACACACACACACACACACACACACACACACACACCACTAGAGGGTGCTAGGGTGGCACATGTTCCATAATTTGAGAACCTTTTTCAGCAGAGAATATAAAGAGTTCTTTAAAAACCTTACTACGAATGAACCAAACTGATGGATGTTGAACTCTTTAGCGATCCCTACTGGCCACCGTGCTAATGACAACCTCTGGATAACTGTCTACTGACCGCGGGGTTGAAGCTGCGAAGCACAACCGTTTCTACCAAAGGTGGAGGTGGGTGATGACGTCAGAGGGAGACTCTAACATCATCCGTCACAGGTAACACACCCAGTCGCTGCTGCTGATGCGGCCTCTGCAGCAGCAGCAGCAGCAGCAGCAGCAGCAGCAGCAACAGCATCACTCGGACTCACCGAAATACACCGTCTTGTCACATCTGGGGCATTTGGACGCCATAGCTCCGCCACCGCCGTGGAGCAGAACCGGAACCGGTATAATGTCCGTGTCCCTGTCTGTCGGATCAATGTCTGTCTGCTCGCCCGCGGCTCAGACTCACGGGAGAAGAGGAGGAGGTGGAGGAGGGAGTGACCGAGGCTCACGTCGTTCCTCGGTTCTCCGCCCACGTGGTGACGTCACTAATAAAAAGCAATAAACGGAGTTTGTGACAAAAACATTAAACGAATGATGATCGGTCGATGAATTATTCCATGTAGTTGAAGAGAAACCATATTGGTCATCTGGTCTAAGCTGAAGGTCTACTGGTTCTGTGACCATGACCAGTCCCGACTCACCATCGGCTCTGTTTGTTTCCTCTGTGGTTGCTAGGCAACGCTGCCTCACACTTCAGGAAATGTTAAGTGATGCTGCCGCAGGAGCTGCTCTCCACAATCCTTGGCTCAGTGATAACAGAAGTGATGACCTTCAGTGTCCCCAACACAAGGACATGAGGAAGGTGCTCGTCTACATCAGCGTGGATCACTTCCTGCAGGTGTGAAGACCGCCGTCCCTGACTGTGTCTCCCCGTCACTCTGTCATCTTCAGACTTCTTCTCTCCATGTTCAAACAGTGCTTCTGATGATGTACAGTCATGTGGTCCTTCTCTGACCAGGACATCAGACAGTTGTCCTCCAGCTGACCTGAAGTAACGAAGACCCCCAGTTTTCACGTGATAGAACCTCTTATTCCCTCTTCATCCTGACGTTACAAATATCTAAATAAAACCAAGTTGAAAACATAGGTCATTTATTAAAATACCAAGTGGTTAAGATCAAACTTAGCTGACATTGGTACAGCAGGGGGCGCCCCACTTTCCACAGGAGTTGAAAGTCACTTTTTTGCTCACAGGGTAGGAAAACGATCAAACATTCCAAACAACAGCACTGATAATAATAACAACAAAAACAACAACAACAACAACAACAACAATAACGTTCGGCTACAGTCGACCGCTGGTTTCTTAGTTCTTCGTCTGTTGTTGTGTCACAATCACAACTAAAGAAAAATTAAAACATCAACGCGAAGCTCCAAAGTTCCTCCTGGTAAACCAGGTGATATCTGTGAGGCGCCGAGACCATGTGACCAGAGACCCCGCCTCCTCACCGGCCCACAGCTGTAAGGTACATCAGAGAACAGTTCCAGTGAGTGAAAAGCAGCTTTGTGCTTCTGGTTGCTGCGGTTGAAGATGTCATTGGACAGAATTATTGTCCACCGTGGAAGACAGAGACAACAGGGTGCTTCACCTGTGGACAGCTCAGGTTCTGAACCGACGGAAAAGTTCCGAAAATATATATTTAATATTTCGGCTGCTGGCCTTTCATCTTGGGTCGAGCTGCTAAAGTTAGTGTGACCCTAACTTTATTAACCCTAACTTAGGGAAATGAATGAATGATGATGGAGTTGTCGGTTGAAACCTGGACCTGGACCTGGACCTGGCTGTGGAGACTATTCTGATCCAGATGTTCCTTGTCTTTCACTTTATTTGACTGTATTTCTGTCTGTGCTGTAAACCTGGTGCCTGTGGACCACTGTGGTCCACAGGCACCAGAGGCTGCAGCGTCGACCAGAACTCATCTGAGGAACTGACTGAGCAGCAGCTGATATTTGGTTTATAAAAAAAAAAAAAGGAAAGGAAATGTTGCCATCCATTAATTAACCTCTTGATTTGAGTAGTGGTCCAGGGCTGACCTGGACCAGGACGTCTGAAAAACACTGAAAAAACATCCACGTTAGCACCTTGAAAAAAAGTCTCTGTTTGTCCTTTTCTAAAGGCGTCACCGGGCGACGACGTCAGCAGGTTACGACATCATCTCGTCCTAAAGGGGGCGGTGATGTCACGTCGTGCAGCGACCCGAACGCTGGTTCTTGGCGATCGTGATGAGAGGACTTCGTGTGGACCAGGTCAGAACTCTGTGGACCACTGGACCAGTTCTGGGTGAGTTCAGATGCGGATCTGGTAGCCATCGTTGAGAGTGCTGAGCTCCGCCGGTCTCCTGTCCACGGCAGCAGGTCTGGTAGACAGGAGACAGACTGAGGTCAGGTGATTGTCAATAACAGTACCCACAATGCATCAGTTGTGCTCTCAGGAACAGCAACTGGTCCAGGACTGCTGGTTCTGGTCCAGGTCTATCCTGTATCCCTGACTCCCCCCTACTCTCTCTACCTCCTCCCCTCTTTGTCCCGCCTCCCTTGACTTGATTTGTTGTCAGACTCTGACCCTCCATTTATCACAGACTGATACCCCCAGTAGGGGGCAACAGTGCTCTCTGATGTTACCCTGACGTCCTCAGAGCCCCCCGCTCCCCACACACACAGCTGTTGTCAGATCCTGTTACAGACACAGACACAGACACAGGGAGAGGACGTTTGAACCAGTGAATGTTGTCTCTCTGGTTCTATTTACCGCCTGGTTACTGCCTGGTTACCATCTCTACCAGCTGTTTCTCTGCAGCAGTGGTCGGCTGTAAGATGAGCCTCTAACCCAGGTCTGAACTTCTCCTAACCTCTGAGTCGGACTCTCTGGAGGTCAGCAGCAGCGTTCCAAGTATTTGTGAAGACATTTCTGTCGTCCTCTCTGACTCTCGGATCATTTTCTGGTTTCCTTCTACATTTCTCTGTCACCTTTGACCTACATCCAGACTAGGGCAAAGTTTGTAAGAAACACCAAACTTACGATTTGTCTCTACGCCGAGTCTGCCGTCTCTGTGGACTGCTGTGTCGTCGCCGTGGTGATAAGGATTTCCCTCGACTGCGCTCTTTGATTGGTGACTGCGCACTAGACGATTTCAGGATCTAGGAAAGAAGACGAACATCAGCCATGAAAGATAGAATAGACACAGTCACTTCTTCTTAGCATCTAAAGGTCTTAGCGTCATGTGGACATTTAACTAACGCTATGTAGGTCAATGTGTGTGTGTGTGTGTATACACTGTGACATCATCTTACAGACGCTGAGAACAGGATCCATGAGATTGGTCTGGGCAGCTGCTCACTCACTGACCTACATCTTCAGCTGTGTCTGTTCAGACTTTTGTTCTACCTTCATTCTCATGTCTCGGCCGTGTTTCTCCAGCTCCTTCTTCATCTCCTGAGCTCCCAGTCTGCTGGCGCTCAGCACCAAATGCTTCCACTCGATAGGCTGGAAAACATGTGGGTCGTGGGGCACGTACAGGCCAATCTTCACCTGAAGAGGGCAGACAGAATCAATCAGCTCTTCCTCCTAACCCTCCTTCTTCTCCTCCTCCTCCTCCTCCTCCTCCTCTTCCATACCTTCTTCAGCGTGTGCTGGTATCTCCTGTAGGAGCTCTCAAATTCTGCCACCAGTTCCCCCAGCGTACGGTGGCTCAGTGGTTTGTCCATCAGATCCTGGCGACGGCTCATGCCCAGAGAACCGTAGCGGCCGTTGCAGTAGACGCCCAGCACCACATGGTGGAAGCAGTGGCCTGAAAACTGAGTCTTAAAGCTGATGGAGAATCGCTCCAGAGATGTCAGGCCGTTGGTCAGGTATCTGCTCAGTGAGAGCGGCTTAAAGAAAACCTGGACGACTTGGAGGGCGGGCCATACATTAGCACAGGCTGAAGGCGAAAAACAATGCTCACTGATTGGTCTGTGAGTCGACTGACGGAAACAAACTCAAAGTTACTTTAAAAGAACAACTGAACATCATGAAGCATCAGCTGCATTGAACTCTGCTGAGAGATTAACCCTCTGTGCACCCTGGGGGGTCGGGGGGGCCTTGTTACCAGGCAACCAGTTTGACTTAGTGCCAAAAAGGGTAGCAGCAGCAGCAGCAGCAGCAGCAGCAGCACAACGTCTCCGTGGATCTCACACTGATCTCTCCACCTGGGGCCGGGACAGGCCGGTGTGGCTGCAGGTGTCGGTTCTGAGCGTTCCAGATCACAGAGACAAAACCTGCAGCCACTCCGGGCCTTTCTGGGACGGGTTTGACACACGTGACGTGGAGGATACATTCCCAGGATCACGGCCTCCAGACATTTGATCGGCAGAGACTCCCTGATCATCTCCCTGGCCGTCTCCATCAACCTGGGGCGCAGGGGAACCACCAAGAAACAGAAGTACAAGGTCAGTGGCAAAGGTGTGAAGCTCCAACGTGAACACAGCTAAGAAGCAGACTCACCCACAGAGAGGACGACTCTTTCTGATCTCAAAGAACTGGGTTCCTGTGTGGTTGTATCTGACACCCTGGTTAAGGCTCACACCGTTAACCCTTTGGCTCCCTGCACGTCAATCAGCAGGTGTGAAATTCTATATAATCACGGCCCAGTGTTGACCAACACGGTCCAGACC
Source organism: Paraplagusia blochii (assembly GCA_016785265.1). Classification (NCBI taxonomy): domain Eukaryota; kingdom Metazoa; phylum Chordata; class Actinopteri; order Pleuronectiformes; family Cynoglossidae; genus Paraplagusia; species Paraplagusia blochii. The sequence goes on along the minus strand of JAFBJS010054439.1, from coordinate 300,074 downwards.
CGCCCGAGTGGGGGGTGCGAGTCCTGTTGGGGTCAAGGATACTGCAGAGTCTTCATGTAGTGTTGGACGGCCACCAGCCAATCAGGGACGGACATGGATGCTTTAAAGGTGGGGACAGCAGGAACCGGATGCTGAGGATGAAAAAAAAACAAAAAATAACTAAATGGTTTTGTAGGGATGTCCGAGAACCTTCATTTTTTGCTGACTGGTCATGTGAGGGTGGGGGGCGGGATTTCAACATTTCATCATGAGGCCTATGAATGCACCAAAGTAAAGAAAGACTACTTGGCATGGGCAACGCAGCAGCAGCAGCAGCAGCAGCAGCAGAGGATGTTGACTTTTGTCAACTGAAGCTGTTTCTACATGAGGAACCACAAGGAACCAAGATGGAGCAGAAGGAATGTTGCTCCTTTAAATGTGTGACAGACACTGGTCAGGTTGTCACAACAGAACTGATGTGTAAACCTACACCTGGTGTCCATGGTGTCTCCAGACCCAGAGTTCAACACACGCACACACGCACACACACGCGCACACACGCACACACGGCCGTTAGTCTGAAGTCACATGGTCCAGGCCATTGTTTCTACACAAGTCATGGCTCTCGACCACTGACCCCCCGACCCCCCGCTAATGACCAGTGGAGCAGGTCAAAACAGGAAGCAGAGTCAGGAGCGACTGTGTTTAGGGAGGTGGGTGAGAGCACCACCTGTATCCCCTACATCTGCACATACCCGGGGAAGATAGGCGGTGTTCCGGATCCTGTCCACCATCTCCTGACCCTCGGGATGGACGGCCGCCACGTGGGTCCACATGCGTTCCCAAGTGATGGCGTCGATAGGGAAACCTCCACGGTTGACGTAGAATTGAACTCCGGCCTCCTTCTCCTCCTCCTCCGTGGGGGGCCGGGGGCTGTTGTTCAGGGCGCAGGCGGCCTCCTGGAGGAGGCAGTGGGCGCTTGTGCTCCTGGACCGGCCGTGTCTGCTCAGTTTGGCCGGGGAGCCGCCGGTGCGGCCGGGGGAGTTGGGTCCGGTCATGGGTCCAGAAGTGAGGAACCCGGTCCTTCAGCTGAGACCTGCTAGTCCGTGGTCCAATGGTCTCCTGGTCTTTGACCTGTAAACTGGGGAAGGAGCAGAGTTTGACTTTTCACTGAAGCTTCCTTCCTTGGTAGTGGACCAACACAATGAGACATGGGCCGGAACCCAGTTTGAATTTCAAATAAAAAAAAAAATGTCTTTCTTTCTTTTTCTAAACGAGGCCATAAGATAAAACAGACACAAAGACGACGGCATGAACTCCAGAGTAAAACAACTACAAACACAGGCAGAGAACATGGAACATGGTTGAAGTTAAAGGTGAAATGTTCTAAAAATCACTTGTTTCTACATTTTTGATGCCACTGTTTCCCTGTTTTTATCGCTGCTCTTCAACACCGTTCTCCACTTTCTTCATTGACACCAAACGCACCATGTTTCCAGCGACGGACAAAGGCCACCGAGGGTCCACTTCAAGCGGCGTCGGTGCCGGAGAAGAGACGCAGAGAACCGAGCGGTGTCATTCATGCCCCGGCGCCGGTGGCCACCGCAGGTCGGAGATCCCTGCTCCGGTCCGAGCCCACAGAACTTCACCTCTCCTCCGTCTGCCACCGTCAAGCCAGACCAAAGCAGTGGACACCGGCACCGGAACATGCAGTGGTTCCCCTGAAAGTAAAAGTCTGTATTAAGTTCAAATGCTGTACAAATATAAAAAAAAATGACAGGACGTGAGGTCTGGAAAGCGTGTTTCCTGTTTGACTTACAGAGTTGAGTCAACTACGAACGGACCATGGTGCTATCTTGGCCTTAATCAGGAAAGTTGAAACTCTGCCCGCTTTTATTTTTTAGTAAAACATCAACCGGAAAACAGTGGCGTGGTCTTATTTTTCTATTCCCGGTGTCAAAATACAGCAGCAGACCGACGGAAGAGCCTGGTTTAGGGTCAGCTGACTTCGGAATGTTCACCTTCTTCATCATCATCTTTATCTTCATCCACACAAACTCGTTCCTTGCTCTTCATGATTGAATCAACGGGGGGCGTCATCTATTCCCCAGTCCACCAACACGAAGGTCGGGTTGCCATTGGTTCAGCCAACAAAGAGAGGCGGGCCGTAGAACGAGCGCTACCATATATGGAAGTAACGGCGCTCTTTGATTGGTTTATTTCAACAAGTGACGATTGCGGTGACATTTGTGGTCAAATGACCAAATAAAACAGAAATAAAATGACCTTGAAAACACAATACATAATTCTGTGAACTGAATGTGTGAAATATGTGGCCGCTAAAGTGCAAAAATTAAAGTTTTTAAAAAGACAGAAGTTGCTGAAAAAGAAAAGGCCGCTGTAGAGGTGTGACGTCACCAGTGTGTTTATAGACCACACCGAGAGTACGGGCCCAGAGCTCCCTCCGGTGGACTTATGGACAAACAACAGTTTGATATGTTGGCGCAGCGGCTGAAATTAGGAAGAAAGTCTAGAGGAGGTCCCATCTTGGCTCAGACGTCAAGGAGAGTCGGTGTAGAATCAAAAATAAAGATAAATACATCTGTATGAAAATACATTTAGAAAAAAAAACAAGAACCATTAAGGAGAGGACAGAAAGACAACTCCTCGTCATTGTGACGCTGTGGTCCACTCCACTGCACACATCACCACAGTCAACAGCGGATTTGAACCCAAGTCCAGTCCCTTAACCACTAGGCCACCAAACTAGAATAAACTCACAGCAAGCACAAAGTCACCACCCAGACTACTTTAACTGGACGAGGCTGAGGCTGGTTAGACATCAACACATCCACAACCACAGGGGGCGCTGTGGAATTGAGGAATTGTTGACCGTGCTTGGAAATTACGTCATCGATTTCCTGTCGTCTGTGGCTCAGCCTACCGGTGAGGGATGCGGCCCAGAGGTGGGCCACTCAAGGCCCGTTCTCCTGAAAATCCACAGAATTCCCATCCTTGCAGTTGTAGGTTTAGTCAGAAGGAAACCCGGAAGGTTCGGGTCTCATCTGGTCTGTCCACGTAAGGACGCCATCACCTTCATCATCATCTCCACCTGGGACAGGAACAAATAAGCACCGGACATCCACCACCGTGTGGATGCAAAGGGTAGTCGGTCCATAGTGAAGACAGAAACTGTGAGCTGCCCAAACGGCCACGTGGTGGCAGTGTTGGGCCGTGCTCGCCGCGCCGTCGCTGGTTTGGGTTCTGTCACCAACCGGAGATCACTGGTACTGGTACCGTCAGTAGAAAGGTCCAGAGTCTGCAGATCTGTTCTGTGGTTTGTTAAAATCAATCAATCTTTCTGTGGACACTGTGACGTCACGGTCAGACTCATCACAGGAAGTGGTGGAAGATCTTCAGCCTCCACTGACTGTGACTGGTCTCAGAGCTTCATCAAACAAAACATGAAAAACATTTTGAAATAAAAGGCTTTAAAATCCTCTGACGTTTGATTGGGTTTCACGTCCTTCAAATAAACATCTTTTACAATAGCGCCATCTATCTGGCTGTTACAATGAAACCAACCGCAGCGTCTTCACGTCGCTCTAACGTTTGGTTGATACAGAAGCGTAAAGACTCCCAGAGTCTGGAGAGGTGTCAGGAGGAGAGGAGAAGGTCTTCACGGCGCTGTAGGTCACAGAGTCCCCGTCGCCGTCCACATCGTCCACATGAGTCATGGCCTCGGTCTGAGAAAGGAAACAACATCTGCAGATGAACCAAGGGCCAGAAGAACAGGAGGAGGAGGAGGAGCAGTGTCCTCACCTTCTCTTCAGTCGCCTCTCTCTTAGTGTAGGTGACTGAAATGTAGCAGACGCCATCTTCAGGATCCTGTCATGAAGTGCAGACAGTGGCATTATAGATAGATATACAGTATAAAGCAGCGTCCCTCTGGTGGGACTCTGTGGTCCTGGGACGTTCTCTCACAGTGTTGGTGTGCTGGTGGTGCTCCTCTATCTGTGCAGGTTCCTCGTCTCCATCACCTCTGTGTCTCCTCCTCTGACACACAACAACAACAGCAGCAGCAGCAGCAGCAACAGTTAGCAGGACGACCGCCAAGGCCGGGTACATCCACCAGTACGGATCGAGAAGAACTGGACCTGAAACCCAACCAGAACATCAGGTCCGCTCTGATCTTCCACATCTAAGGACCCGACCCTGTCCACAGGCGGAGACTCTCACCTGCTCCGTCACAGGAAGTAGATGGAAAGTTACACCACAAGGAGTCGCCGCCGTCCAAGTCACTGACTTTACAGCTGAAGGAGCGCAGGTCACTGGTCAGAGGTGTGGAGACGGTCAACGTGGACGAACAGTTGGAGTTGGACGTCTGGGCTTTGTCCTCTGCTCCCTCCAGCAGCCACTGCACCGAGTGTCCACATCCTTGGAAGGACGAGACCGAGCAGACCAGCTGGGTGGACCCAAACGTGTCTTCAACTGTATCAACTGAAGGACAGAGAGAAAGGGTTGAGAGGTTTAGGAACGGTTGAGTGGAACAGGAGAAGAACCAGTCACTCACTGCCGATGACTGACAGCTGGACCTCAGAGCTGCCTTCTTCTGAAGCTGGGTTGACCCTGCAGGTGTAAAGACCCCCGTCTGTCTTCGTCACCTTCTCCAACACCAAAGAAAACTCCTGCGTGATGTTGACCTCAGGTGGGCGGCTGAGCAGCACCTCCGCCGGTAAGCTCGGCGTTGACGTGAAGAACCAGTTGGCGCCGACGCCCTCACCTGGACTCATCCCAGCTTCGCAGGGCAGAGTCACATGTCCTCCCGCCCTGACCGTCATCTTCAGACTCCGTGTGTCTTCTGTGGACGGACCACAGTGTCATTTCCCAGAAATAATTCTGTTCTTCCTCCACCATCAGGCACCGATACAAATGGAAATCTCTGCTCATTTTCATCGGTTGTAAAGAAAATTAACTAATGAATCATTTCTCACAGAATTTTCTCAGAACGTCACCCTCCAGTCCAGTAGGTGGCAGTACGCTCCTAGAGGAACTGGTTGTTCCTGAAACCTGTTGTTTATGCATGAATTCATTTCTGTATTTTGCTTCTTATCGTCTCGTGACTGTCGAGTTTCTGTGTTCTCACCTGTGGGTGGAGATCTGAAGGTGAAACTGCGAACTTTGTTGTCCAGCTGACTGGTCACCCGACAGGCGTACCAGCGATGGTAGTCGGGTAGGGTGGTGTGTCTGGAGAAGCTGGTGGAGCACGGCCTTCCTCTGTTTGTTCCACCTCGGGTGGTACAGTGGACTTGGAGGTACTGGTCCACTGTGTTCACTGAACAGGTCAACGTCACCTGGTCATGATCTCCACCTTTGGTCACTGGTGAACAGATGGACATCCCACGGTCAGACCTTAACCTTCACTTCACACCAAAGCCCTGAACACGGATGAAAATGATTCTCCGACCACTAGGTGATGCTGCCTCCCAGATCAGACTGGATGTTCAACACCAAAGCTGGAAACACTCACACTCCACAGTGGACAGATAAACCAAGGTGTCGTGGTCTCCGCCGTCGCCCGGTCGACAGTCGTAGCGTGTGACGTCAGAGATTGTGACGTTGTGGATCCACAGAGAGCAGTCGTCTTTTAGACTCACTCTGTCAGACAGATGTTCTTCCACCTTTCCCTTGGAGACCACAGTGCCAGAAGATCTGAACCAGTGGATGCTGTCACACTGAGCACGTGCAGAAGAAAAGTCAGAAGAGTGGCAGGGCAACAGCGCGCTCTCTCCAACTCTGACCACCACGGAGACGGAGCGTGGAGCAACCGCTGAAAGAGGAGAAGATCAACTTTTAAGCCGAGAAGAGGAAGCTGCTACAGACGTGACGGATGAGGGCGGAGGAGGGTGGAGGAGGAGACACAGGACAATACAACTGACTACACTCTGCGAGAAGGCCGTAGAAGACATTGACTCTTCTCCTAGTCTCCTCCGCTGCTCCATCCTGACGGATCCGAACCTGAAGGTTCACGGAGCCCAGTCCACTTCCTGCAGCACCACTGTCGCCCACAGGAAGTTGCCCAAAGTTAAAGCAGCCTCCAAACTAGACACCACGACAATCGACCGTCCACTGCGAATCCAGGAGGTGATAATCTGGGCTGTAATCCCACCACTGTTACCTGTAATCTGAAGCTGCAGCGTCCCGACCACCATCAGGAGGAGCCTCATGGTGCAGCTGTCTGCTTCTCGGTCCGTTCGTCCTCTCTGCTGTGATTCTGCACCGGCTAACGCCCTCCGTCTGACTTCCCCTTTTTTCTAACTCTCTCCCTTTTCGCTCGTACAGATTTCCCTCAGCGACGTTCACCGTGGACGGAGATCGAGCGGCTGACGGACGCTGAGGACAGACGTCTCAGCAGCCTCTTCAGACCAGGGTTCCTGTCAGTGTTGAGCAATTATGCAAAACAGGAAAATCTGAAGGAGGAAGCTGTGGTTCAGTGGAGTCCAGGTCGCTCTCACACAGTCAGGGTCAACATTCATCCCTGTGAGGTGGTTGAGAGAACGTTTGTCTTTGTGCAGGAACAGGAGCAGGAACAGGAGCAGGAGCAGGAACAGGAGCAGGAGCAGGAACAGGAGCAGGAGCAGGAACAGGAACAGGAGCAGGAACAGGAGCAGGAACAGGAGCAGGAACAGGAGCAGGAGCAGGAACAGGAACAGGAACAGGAGCAGGAGAACTCTTTATTCTTTTTTTTTTTTTTTTTTTACAGTGAGAAAACATCTGAGCTCTGAAGCTGTGAAAACCATCCAGTCCACTTACTGCACGTCAGATGATTTCACTGATTCTACTGCCACCTACTGCCACCTTGGAGAACAAGGTGCTGATGTTGACAGGGTCCGACTGAACGGGTTCTACAGCCCGTCCCTGCTCAGCAGGACCGCACGCAGTTTGTGGGGGGCGGGGCCGTTGGTGAAGCCCACACTTGTGCTCTGGTTCTCCTGGTTCAGGGGCCAAACGGAAGTTCTGCAGGAGGATAGAAATGTTGAGGTCCAGAAAGGAGAGAGGAGTGGGGGTCCGGAGCACACCCACCTGCAGAGAAGGCCATGAAGGCGTCCCTCTTCACAAACTTCCCCTCTTCATCCAGGAAGTAGTGAGGCTCCTCCCACTCCGTCTCAGCGTAGAGGACGGAGGTGAGCAGAGGACACACCGTGGTTCCCTGTGGCGACAGAAACTTCAGTTTGGAGCAGGAGAAGAACTCGGGAGGAGTTTGTGGGTGGACCTTCCGACCTTCTGGTGACGTCCTGGCTGGTTCTATGAGGCAGAGACAAAGGAAGGATGTTGGCCAGTCTCTGAGTCTCGTGGAGGACGGCGTTGACCAAGGGCAGCTTCTTCCTGTCCTCCACCTGAACCCGTCCACCACCGACCACTCTCCTCAGCTCCTCCTGGACCTGGTCTGGGGTTCACGGATTGGCTTCAGATTCTGCTCCGTGGAGCTCCATCTGCAGACGTTTCTCACCTTGAATCCCGGGGTACTTGGCCATCAGCAGGAGAGCCCACCTCAGGGTGGTGGCCGTGGTGTCAGTGCCGGCAGCGAGGAGCTGGATGACCGTGGTCACGAGGTTCTTGTCGTGGAAGTGACTGTCGGTGACTCCAGACTCCTGCAGGAGACAGACCGCACCGGTTCTCCTCAGACCTCATGTGACACAGGACTGTCCTCTGAGTCTGGTCCACCTGGTTCTTGATCTATAAGCCCACTTATGTGGGACAGAAGGAAGTGCTCACAGGGTTCTGGAGGTGTTCTGATGAACTGGAACCACATCTCCAGGTCCAGGTTGGACATTGGATGAAGACTCACCTTCAGCTTCTGCTGTTGGACAAGGAAGACGTCCACCGACCCTCGGCACATCTGTGGGTTGAGGGTCTCTCTGTGATTGTGCTTCATGTTGGTGACAGCTATTCTGAAGAACTCCTTGTTGGCGAAGACCTTGTCCACCCTGGGGAACATGTTGTAGAGCTGGTGGACACAGTTCAACTGCAGGTCATTCCCACTGATGGATCAAAGTGCACGTCACCTGGACTGACCTGCATGGACGGGGAACCGGCCAGCTGAGCGTTCCTGTTGGTTCTTTGGATCAGAGCGGTGAACTCCGGGTCGTCGTAGTCAACCATGGAGCAGATGATGTTGGAGACGGCCTTGTTCTGCGCTGCCGTCGAATCCAAAGCCTCAAACTTCTCAACGTTCTTCTTTGAAGGAGCAGCACGGAAGGTTAGTGGAGCTGTGAAAGTGCAGACCTTGAAAATCCCTGAAGACTTCCAGGAGGTGGACGCACTCTACGTGGATTTCCTTCAGTTTGGTCAAAGCGAAGCGTCTCATCTCCTTCCACGAATCTCCGTTGGACCATGCGCCCCCTGCAGTAAGACGCGGTGCACTGCGGCATTGACAACGAGTCATGCTTGAAGATCCAGTAAATGTTCTTCACCTACCGTGTCCTCCAGAGACCTCCTCAAAGTTCAACGGTGGATCTCTCTCTCTGCGAAGACATGGGCGTTGTTGACGAGGGCCTCTCTCACCGCCTCGTGCCCCGCCAACACCACCACCACCACCACCACCTTTTTGGGTCCCAGGTAGACGGTGAAGACCGGTCCATATTTCCTCGAAAGCTAAGAGTGAGGACAGATGAAGTCTGTGGACAGAAACCCCAGAACAGGTGCCAGTTCGTCTCCGGCCACAGCCTTACCTCCATGAAGGACCAGTGAGGCCTCCTCACATCCAGCTGCAGAAGGAAGGATCCAGGAGCAGAGGAGGAGGCGTCGGTCCTGGTGGTCCAACCTCTTTCCCTTCAGGCCTTCTGGAATTCCGTGTGTAAAGAAAGTAAACAAAGAGCAGGACCAGCCAAGACCACAACAAGGAAACCACAGAAACCTCTGACAACCAGCTGTGTCTGCAGCTCCACACCAGCAAACACCACCCACAGCAGGAAGCAAACACAAAGTCATATCTTCATGTCAAGGTCTAATCAAGGCTGAGGAGGAGAGAGGGACATCACAGACCAGGTGAACACATACGGCTTTATTTCAACATTGTGGAGACACTGGGACACAGAGACACAGGGACAGGCCTCGGCAACACCACCGAACTGAACCGAGGAGAGTGTTGGACCCACTCAGACGGGGACAGCACGCAGCTCATGGGCCGAAGGGTTGAGAGTCAAACCCACATTTGGCGTCAGATCCAGGTCCTCCTCAGAGAGTCCAGGTGGAGGAGTGAAACGGAAGTTCTGCAGGAGGGTGGAGAAGAAGAGGAAGAGCTCCATCCTGGCCAGACTCTCTCCGAGACAAACCCTTCGACCTGTGGGAGCAGCTAGTTGGTCAGAGCTGGTGTCTGTGAGGACAGGAGTGGGGGGTCCGGGGCACACCCACCTGCAGAGAAGGCCATGAAGGCGTCCCTCTTCACGAACTTCCCCTCTTCATCCAGGAAGTGAGCAGGATGGAAGGAGTGAGGCTCCTCCCACTCCGTCTCATCCTGGTGGGTGGAGGTCAGCAGAGGGATCACCGTGGTTCCCTGTGGCGACAAACCAAAGTGTTAGTGGTAGGACCAGGGTGTTGGGCCTCATGGTCACTGCAGCCGGACCTTCCTGATGGTGAAGCCCTGGAAGGTGACGTCCCGGGACACTCTGTGAGGCAGGGCCATTGGGGCGATGTTGGCCAGTCTCTGAGTCTCGTGGAGGACGGCGTTGACCAAGGGCAGCTTCTTCCTGTCCTCCACCTGAACCCGTCCACCACCGACCACTCTCCTCAGCTCCTCCTGGACCTGGTCTGGGGTTCACGGATTGGCTTCAGATTCTGCTCCGTGGAGCTCCATCTGCAGACGTTTCTCACCTTGAATCCCGGGGTACTTGGCCATCAGCAGGAGAGCCCACCTCAGGGTGGTGGCCGTGGTGTCAGTGCCGGCAGCGAAGAGCTGGATGACCGTGGTCACGAGGTTCTTGTCGTGGAAGTGACTGTCGGTGACTCCAGACTCCTGCAGGAGACAGACCGCACCTTGACATCAGGTTGGGAAAGTTGGTCGCTGACCAGGTTGTTTGTGGACTGAGCCGGGTCCAGTCTACCGGGGACCTGGTGGTGGACCTGGTCTGCAGTGACCTGGTTCTGGACGGGTCAGTGTGTTGGGTTTAAGGTACTGACCTCTGTGGAAGGTCACCGTGTGGGGCTGTGGTGGCTTTGTTTCCTCGTCAGGTTAAAGATTTAAAGAGTAACTCATAAACCGGATGACACTTCAACCAAACATTAAACCGTCTTTGAACCCGCAACCCTTCAGAGAACTGATCCTGGACCTGGACTCCAACGAGTAGAATGTGTGTTTCACCTTGTGTAAAGCTGCAAATGTTCTGACCTTCAGCTTCTGTTGTCGGAGCAGGAAGGCGTCCACCAACCCTCGGGACACCTCGGGGTTGAGTGTGTCTCTCAGACGAGCGATCAGATCTCTAGTCTGCTTCCAATTGGACTCAGCGGCTCTGAAGAACTCCCCGTTAGTCAACACTTTCCGCAGCCACGGAAACATGTTGTAGATCTGTCAGGGGAGTTGGAGCCGTGAGCGCGCGGACGGCAGTACTTCAGCCGGTACCCGGGTTCTGGACTGACCTGCATGGACGGGGAACCCGCCAGCTGAGCGTTCCTGTTGGTCCTTCGCACCAGAGCGGTGAACTCCGGGTCGTCGTACTCAAACCTGTTCCCGTAAACCATGGAGCAGATGATGTTGGAGGTGGCCCAGGTCAGAGGCGCCGTGGTATCAAAGGGTTGTCCTGCAACAGAACCATCGTCTTCATCTGTCCAAACGATTCTTTGGTCTAATCACAAATGAGGACCACTGACCTTGGAAATCCCTGAAGACCTCCAGGAGGTGGACACACTCTTCGTGGATTTTGTCCTCACAGGCTCTGGTCCCCATCCCAAAGTCCTTCAGTTTAGTCAAAGCGAAGCGTCTCATCTCCTTCCATGATTCTCCGTTGGACCATAGAATTCCTGGAAAGAGTTTTTACGAGTTGTTGTGGAGAGAAGGTCGGACGGACGGACGAAGGCAGGCTTTTCTTTCTCCACACTGCTCACCGTGACCTTCAGAGACCTCCAGAAAACTCAGTGGAGGATCTCTGTCTCCAAACTCTTCAGCATGGTTGACCAGCGCCTCCTTCAACGTTTGGTATCCTGCCAGAACCACGGCTCTCTTGGGCCCCAAGTGAACACTGAAGACGGAGCCGTATTTCTTAGAGAGCTGAGACGAGGCAAGACAAGAGGTGAGACCAGCGTCCTACTGAGACAGCAGTACAGACAGAGACAGAGCTACAGACAGGACTACAAAGTAGCCTGACGTAGCCAACCTACAGTTGGAGAACCTTAGACTTTATTGATCCACATGTGACTTCCTTCCCTCTACAGACACCGACCCCACAGATGGAGTCCCACAGACAGGGACCTGAAGACAAAAACCATTATGCAGAGACCTACAGACCTTCAGGAAGGAATGATGGGGTCTTCGGGGGTCCAGCTGCAGCAGGTTACCGATCAGGGGAAGAGGTCTGGGTCCAGGAGGGTCCAGACCTCGTCCATCTGAGTTCAGTTCAGTCCAGTTTAAGATGAGGGAACCCAGCAGCAGAAGCAGCAGAGCTCCCAGCACCAGCGTGGAGCCCAGGTGGGGCTGGAGCAGAGCCTCAGTCAGCAGAGTCATGGTGGCCCAAAGGTTTCCAGGTCCACGTCTGAGTTGCGACAAAGACGGCAGGGAGCCTTATGTTGAGACTTGGCCCACGGCCCCAGAGACAACCTACATCAATGATAAACCTCTCAGATCCATGGAAATGATTGAACAGAGCGGACGTCTGGACTGACCAGGGGCTCCAGGCGTCCACATTCCTCAGTCCTTCACATTCCACAGTCATTGTCCAATCACAGGACTCTCTTCCCTTCCCCAGTCCCTCAGATTCCTGTAGCCAATCACAGTGTCCCTTATCTCCCCTCCCTCACAGAGTCAACAATGTTCTGACATTTCAGCAGCGACTTTGACCAAAAACACATCTCAACGTCTGAAGACTTCAGTTATCGTCAAGTCGTGGAAAGAGACCAGGGACAAGTGACCAACTCTTTGGATGTTCTGACCTGGGTGAAGGAGAACCTTAGCAGACTACAAATGTCAATCACCACAAAGTTCTACCGTTGCCCTCACCTCCATAGGGGTTCTGTAGGCTCTGCTCCGGTCGATCTCCAGGAGGTTCATTGCCTTTTTTCTGAGAGCTAAAGTCCCAGCCGAAGATGCAGTAGAGGAGCGGCAGGGGGAGCGGCAGGAGGAGCAGCAGGAGGAGCAGGGCTGCTAACAATGGGCCGCAGGAGGACGAGAGCCCAACGTCAAACACAGCCATCGTCCTCTGCCCCTGGGCCTCTGAGCAAGGCGCCCCAAAGAAAAGCCTCCTTTTGTACCGGTGTGTGTGTGTGTGTGTGTGTGTGTTGGTGCGGACCAGATCAGAGGAGGACTCCTGGTGACTCCTGGTGACTCCTGGTTACTCCTGGTGACTCCTGGTGACTCCTGGTTACTCCTGGTTACTCCTGGTGACTCCTGGTGACTCCTTTCCATCTGCTTCTTAGTTGAAAGTGAGGATTGGTTAAAAAAAAGAAAATGACAAACGATTTACTAGTTAAAGCAAATAAACCAGTTGACCAGGTTAGTGGAAAAAAAAGTCCAGTTGTTGTCAAACAGCAGAATAAGTGTGAAGACAGGAAGTGATGAAATCACCCACAGAGGAAGTGAAGCAGAGGCTGAAGAAAAGAACAAACATGGAAACCATCAAAGTGACTCTGTGGACAACGCTGCTCCTTCAGTTGGCAGGTCAGACTCGCCAGGCCGTTCTGGGCGTAGCTCAGTCCTGGGCGTAGATGTAAGGTTTCTTTTCTCTGCTCCACAGAAGCGACTCTGCAGCAGGAAGTTCACTTGGTGAGAACTGGAGGTTCCATCGTGTTCCAGGCAAACGTGGTTGGAGACGTCTTTTGCGAGGACACATGGTTCTTTAACAACTCTCCTGGTGGCAAGAAGGCGCCACTGGTTGTGGACAGACGAGTGGACAACTGTGGGGCCGTCACCGGGCGGTTCTCCCTGTTGAGGAACTGCAGTCTGTGCATCAGCGATGTGAGAGAGGAGGACGCTGGGACGTACAGCAGGTCCTCGGACTCATTCGCTCTGGCCGTGGTCAGCAGTGAGTTTCACATCACCTGGTGTGGGTTTTAGACAAAGAACTTTGTTAAAGACTATATACAGTACAGGTATCTGATGATGATGATGATGATGATGATGATGATGGTTCATCTCCAGTAGACCAGAGGGAAGTGGAAGTTGACTGAAGACCCGATCACTTGTCCTTGTCCTCTCATCAGTGACGAAGACGACAGACGGGGGAGAGACCACGTTGTCCTGCATCGTCTTTCACCTGGAAAGCTGCAGTTTCATGGTGACGTGGAGATACAAGATGGTGAGCTACGATGAGGACATGGACGTGGAGAGCTCTGCTGCGGGATGTTCATCCCAGGAGACGTTCCCGACTTCTCAACACACCGACTCAGACATGGAGAACTACCACTGCGATGTGATCCGAGACCAGAGTGGAATGGAGTGGAGCTTCGACTTCAGGCCTCAGTCCACAGGTGAGAAAGATCTCAGAGGCTTTTGCTCAGTTTGAGAAGAACAGCTATGAAGGTCTGTGAACCCTGGTTCCACAGGCTCCAGCTTCTGGTCTCCTCTGACTCTGGTCATGTTGACCCTGCGTCTGATGTCTCTGACCATGATGATGGTCATCACCGCATTCCTCATCAAGAACACAGGTGAGTCCATTCATGTCTTCATCAGAGCTGCTGTAGAACCTGACCTGGAGGTCCTCACTCAACAACAGGACCAGGGACAGGAACCGTCCCACTGTCCACAAAGGTTGGATCAGAGAAAATCTTTATTTTTCCAGTGTTGAAAAAAGACGGGAACAGGGAGAAGAACCTGGAGTTGAAATCCAGACGGAGCAGTGAAGACCAGGGATTCATGGAAGTTCATGGGATGTGACCACAGTCTGTTTGGAAACAGAACCTCCACGTTCAACCATTGCGTCGCCGCGTCATCCAGGACAAGTTCTCAGATGAACCCAGACCCGTGTTGTTCTTCTAATGTCCTGACTGTGAGAAGGAGAGAAGGAGAAGAATCTGTGACTGCGAGGAAATAAAAGTCTGAAGATGTGAAAGTCTCGTGTTTCCTGTTTCGGTTTGTTGTCACTTCCTCTTCACTCACAGCTCTGTGTCCAGAACAGGTCCATCTGAACCTGCTGTCTTCACCAAACCAGGTGAGACATAAACCAGAGCAGGTTCTCCTCTTTTCCAGGACCGAAGGTCAGGTCGCACCCATGGCTGAGAGGAACAACTGACCTGACATGGAATCACATGGACCCTTTTGACCATCCTGTCATTGTGGTAGGACCAGCATCATCTCAGGCTCAGAGGGAGGAAGAACACATCACAGAAATAAAAGGATGATAGAATACAGCCCTAAACACGGCAAGAGCTTTTCAGTTCTTTGTTAGTAGTTGTTTGTCAAGAGAAGCTGAGCAGGGTGGTAGGACACCAACAGGTGGCGCTAGAGCACATCTGACAGCTGGGACTCCCCCACCAGGCTGCTGTGGTTCAGTCACTGCCAAGGCACAATGGGTGGTGCAAACTAAGGCCCGGGGGCCTGGGTGTGGCCTATCTAGCATTTCAATCCGGTCCTCCAAACTAGTCCACATTGTACCATGGAAGTATATTGTCAACATTTGGGCAAATTGTAGCAGCCACCATGGCCAAGGAGTGGAAACCTTTGTCCATGCCTGCTCCTTTGTCCCCTTAGGACGTCTGTAGCTGCAGGGGAACCACAGTGTAGAAAAAGACAGTGTTGACCTCAGAGTTGGTGGGAGTCCTGCTCACGTCCTGGACAAAGATGGACAAGAGACGTCTTCATGGCCTTCTCTGCAGGTGGGTGACCTTCAGTGTCCTTACTTGCATTTACAGTTAAACAGAGTTTACTTGGAATCCTGCCCCTTGTGGTCACCTGTGTTTCTGCATGATGGAGGACAGCGCCACAGCTGCTAACAATCGGATTCAACTGATTTCGCCTCCACCAACGAACGGGACTGGAACCAGGTATGATGTCGACGACAGTACTAGTGCTTCAGAACCGCTGAGACCAGGAACTGGAGACAAGTTCCCGGACCAGAAGTGTCCTGCTACAACCAGTAATAAGGAAGGAGACCAGAGGTCAGGTCATATAGTAGTCGCTCCTTGTTGCGTACGTTTGTGCTTCTCTGTGAAATGAAAGTGACACAGTTTAAAGAAACAGAGTGGTAACCTCCACCCTTTCCCCTCTCCAACCGTAACCATTCGTGACATGGAGCAGTGGACAAGTTGACCCTGACCCTTTCACACACACCTCAAGACTAAACTAAATAATAATCCATCCATTTGTTTGACTCCAAACGTCATCACCATCATGCGTAAATACAACAAAGATGTGCAGCACCAATAGTAACCAACAGATGGCAGCAAACCTTACGGTAAGACAGGTGTAATTAACGACACATAATTAAGTGACTTCACTGTGAACTGCCATCAGTGTTAGCAACATGCTAACAGTAACGACTCACACACATGAAACTAGCAACATCCATGGTGTTTAATTAATCATCCACGATACAGGTGGAGGTTCAGAGACGACCGGACTGATGGAGCGCTCACCACGTCATCGCCCGGTGGTGTTTGGTCCGAGCCGTTCTTTCTTCAGTGGATGAGGACGTCCACGTCCAGGCCACAGATGATCGGTGGTTGGAGGTCATCTACGTCAAACCTGGAGAAACCTCCTCAACAGGGGAGTTGGGTGGAGACACCGCCTTTCATTCACCCCCCCCCAACCCCTCAGCCCCGGGGACAATCTGACTACAGTCTCATCACAAAGACAAAAACAACCAAAGAGTCACAGACGGTGTGTGGGTGTGGTCCACTCCACCTGCTGTATTAGTGATTCAATTCAATCAATGAAATCCTCAAGGTTTTCTGTTTTTCTGTTGCTGCTTCTCACAGTGTTCCTGCAGGGGGAGCTCTTACTCAACAAAGTTTTTGTGATGTGCTAAAACAGATTCAAGATCTTAAAGTACAAAAACATCAAGACTTTTATTAACTATAACTTCCTCTGTGTCTCATGTTGATCACATGATCTGTGTCTAAAACCCAAGGTCGACGGACAGGTAACTCTGTCAGTCTGGGAACCGACCAATGAGAGCACAGCACTGAGGTTCTCCTTCCTGTACTGACTGGAGGACCTCCCCCCTCCTCCTCCACCAGGGGGAGGTCAGGCGCACATCACTCGCCTTTGACCTTCCCTGAGATGACAATGCAGGGTGGGGGAGGAGAGGGAGGAGAAAAATATGGGGTTGAACTGTGTTAGTTTAAGGTCAGGTGGGCTTGTGTACCAGTGGGTGTACCAGTGGGTGTACCAGTGGGCGGCTGGTCCCAGATGTAGCTGTTGAGGATTTCTCCCAGGACGTAGAAGACACAGATCACCGCCATCATGGCGCCAAAGAAAACCAGCCGTGCTAATGGGGCGATGCGCTCCAGCACCGGGTAGACCCAGACGCCAGTCACATGGTGCACCCAGCACGTCCTGAGGGAAAGAAAGTGGAGCAGAAGTCAAGGTTAATGGTCACCTGCACCGACTGCTGTCCAGGGTCCAGAGCGGTGGAAAGTACCAGAGGATGTAGCCCACGCCGAAGGAGCAGGCCGCCGCCAGGCCCCACAGCCTGCTGGGATATCGATGGTGGGTGGTCCGCATCTCGATGACGATGAAGGGAAGGACAGTGGTGTGCTGCAACAACAGGGTCGGGGACATCAATGTGACCGCTGTGGCTGAGTTAGCCTGAACAACTAACAGCCCCCGTCGCCTCCGCTAGTCCTCTAGCTCTGGTTACGCTGATTTTGCAGCACCCTCTGGTGGACGCAGCACAGATGAGTTTGGCCCCTGGGGCGGCACTCTGGCAGGTCCACAGATCTGCCCCACCCCTCCCAGACTGTTGCCATGGCAGCCGAGGTAAACAAACAACTGTGAGGAGAAAATATTTCCCACCCTGACAGACGGAGATGTGGAACTGTGGTTGTTTTGGTTCTTAGCAACAACAGCTCTGTGATGACATCATCATCATCATCATCATCATCATCTGGAGTCCAAGGACTCACACACACACACACACACACACACACACACACAGAGTGTGTCTCCTTGCAAACAGAGGGGGCCATGAGATGGAGACCCTGGGGTTCTGGACCATGAGGACTGACACCAGGAGGAGGTGCAGGAGCACAGGAGGAGGACCAGGAGGAGACTCACCATGCCGTGGTTCAGCCACTGGGGGATGAAGTTGTCCAGCAGTTTGGGGTAGACCAGGTCTCTGTCGTAGAGGTAGAGGGTCCAGAAGATGAAGACCACAAACTGGAGGACAAGACAATTGTTAGGACTTAAGCTCATAAAGCTCTGGTACAACTGTGGCGGCTCAGTGACCCTTCTTTGAGGACGTGTGGACACACCTGGGGTCCAGAGTCACAAGTTTGGAGAAAATGATGAAAATAAAGGAACACAGATGTGACCCCCGTCCCCGTCCCCCCACTCACCGCCCCCACAGGGAAGGCCAGCACGGCCATCATCCAGTCCCTCAGACCAATCAGCTTCCTCAGTTGTCTCTCCTGCTCCCGGCTGGCCCCGCCCCTGGTCAGCAGACTGGATACGTCGATCAGAACGCACACGCCGAAGAACACCGCCTGGATCACCTGCGGACCAGAGGAAGGGAGGGGTCAGCAGGGGGCGCCAACAGAACACTCACCTTCACATGAGAGACAGATGGGGCAATCAATAACCCTCCTGTGATGACCCTGCCCCCCAGCCTCACAGCCCACCCCCCGGGGAGTGGGGAGGAGCTTCAGCGTTGGCCACGGTTAACGTCATCGGTCAATAACAACACTCTCATATGGTCCAGCACAGGGGCGTAGCCAGAACCCATAAAATGGGCGGGCCCAGAAAAAAAAAAAAAACGGGCGATAATCACTGACGGTAACGAACCTCATCCCTTGTTATGACATTGCAAGCGTGGGCGGGCCTGACCAGCAATGGGGCACCGTGGGCCCAGAGTGAACGCCACCTGCTGGTCACACCAGTCATCACACAGACAGGTGTAACTGCACGGCTGATTGGCTGAAGAGTCAGGGACAGATACAGACAGGTGGCGCCAACGACACTGACGAGGGTCCGTTTGGTCCTGGTGGTCATGACTGGATGTCAACAAAGAGGACAGAGGAGAAAGCTGATTGGTCGCTGCCAGGATCAGCCAATAGGAGCCATGTTGTTTCCAAATTAGCTAAGGACCACCTGACCGTGAAGAAAACACGACACCTGCTGGTAGAAGGTCTAACCCTACAGCTCGGTTCCTATTCTACACTTCGGTTGCGACAAACCTCGGTTCCGAACCTTTACAGTCTTTACACTCGGTCCAAACACTGGCGAAGAATGTAGAACAAACCGAACTCCGCCCCTCTGTAGCCATGGCAACTACACCCGACGTCGGGCCTGGTTCTAATGTAACCATTCATTTCATAAGGACCACGAACCGGGCCGCGGGGTCCCTTCAATCGTCAGCAACAACCTACACGACACCGGAAACCGCTGTCACAGCGTTAGCCCGGAGCTAAGAGGCGGACACTGACCAGGTCGATGAAGGTGAGGAACTTCCAGCTGCCCCCGTAGGTCTGGTGCGCCGGCATGTCCAGGGCCCTGTAGTGGCACAGGATGGAGAAGTAGGACAGGAGGATGGCGACGCGGAGAACCTGCGACGGGATGAGAGCCATGACCGCGGCTTCGGTTCCACCGTCTGGGCCAAGGTCGGTTCCACGGGAGCGGGCTTCGTCGGTTCGACGCTGGCGTCTCTTTAGCTTCTCAACGGCGGAGACTCTTGGAGGTTCCTCGCTGCTCCTCCTGCTCCTGCACCTGCACCTGCACCTCCGCCTTCTCCTCCTGCTCCGTCTCTCCGTTCTGCTTCCGTGTTATGGCGATGACGTCAGAGGAAGGGGCGCAGGGATGTCGTCACTACGGGGTAGAGCTGAGTGGAGAACTGTACTACAGTACTGACCCTGTACTGACACTGAGACTGTACTGACTGTACTGACAGGACTGCAGTACTGACACTGATCAATAAAGTTCTTTCTTTCTACAGTACATGCTCAGGACTCAAACAGTGGCTGGAGGTCCACTTGTGGGACAGACGTGACTTCACCGATTCCCATTTAGTTACTGTCGCATCTTCTAACACGTACCAGCAGGGGGCAGAGTTCCCCAACAGTTGTCTTTGTGCTCCTCTCTCCGGTAGTTCGTTATTAACCTGCAAAACCTGATATAAAACCATGTGACCACACCCCCTCCAAGACAAGGGTTCGGGTGGGTCTGAGTCATCAGTCAGCTGTCACTGTGACAGAGGTTGGACAGTTGGACTTCAGTTGGTCTGTGATAAGAACCTGATCACTGACTGAGGACGTACCCGCACCCTCCTCACCCTCCTCACCCTCCTCACCCCCGGTGCGGGGAACATACATTAACTCCACATACAGAGGAGCAGACCTCTGGTGATGTCATAGCTGACAGGACACCGTTGTCCACTCGGCTCAATCACCTGCTCCTGTACCATATCTGTGGTCCAGGACCAGGATCTGTGACCGGTGATGGACCTGTGATGGTGGGCAGCTGGGGTGAGTGAGGGAGAGGAACCCTCGTCCCCCTGACTCTTGAGGGTGAATTTAGACCTAATCCCAGATTATTGTCCCCTGTCAGTCCTACTCCTCCCAGTCCCAGGACCTGTTCCTGAGGAACGACCCTGAACGTCCGACGGACTTTACTCCGTCGGAGTCCAGTGAACTGGAATGACTCGCTGCAATCAGGAGGAGGTGACCACGGCCTAACACTGCTGTCAATGAGTCACCACTGGTGGTACCATGATCAGTCAGTCAGTCAGTCAGTCAGTCAGTCAGTCAGTCAGTCAGTCAGTCAGTCAGGTGGTTCCAGCGGAGGTGACCGGGGAATCCTGTTCTCTCTGCCCGCAGACTGAGTCTCCTCCTCGGTCTCTGGCCCTCCTCCCCCCCATCCCCTCCTCCCCTCTCCCTCTGCTCTGTTTGCGCACTGGGGGATCCGATGACGTCACATAGGCGCGCACGCGCAAACATACACGCTCTCTCTCTCTCTCTCTCTCTCTCTCGGCTTCTATTCTGGGAAGTGGCTCTTGGAATAACCCCCGTGTGCCTGCGCAGGGAGCGTGTGTGTTTGTGTGTCTCCTGACTTCACCCTCACACACACACACACACACACACACACACACACAGAGCCAGCCTGTGTGTGTGTGTGTGCGCCTGCAGCAGCAGCAGCAGCAGCAGCAGCAGCAGCAGCAGCAGCAGCAGCAGCAGCAGGATTCCTTCTTCTTCCATTTTTACGCGCAACTTCTCCAGCGCGTCACCGCCGTCACCGCCGCTGCGCCTCCACTCTCCGCTTCTCCTTTTCTCTCCCGCTGCTGTGGATGTTCTGACCAGCCTGTCCTGTCCAGCACCTCCTCCTCCTCCTCTTCCTCCTCCTCTTCCTCCACCTCCAGCAGCGGCGGCGGCGGCAGCACAGAGCTGTCAGTCGGTCTACTGTCACTGCGCTCCTTGACAGCGAGTGTTTTTGGCGGCGCGCAGACGAAGTGCGAGCGGAGAGAGGACTCGGACCGCGCAGCCACGGAGCCACGGAGCCACGGAGCCACGGAGCCACGGAGCCGAGGTAGGAGGAAACCGACGCCTCGCACACACTCACGGGCGCAGGTTTGAGGGGGTTTTGGTGACATGTTGAAGTCGTGGCCATCTTTTGTTGAGCTCAGGGCTCGGCCAACAGCCCGTGCTGCCCCGGGGTATTTCCCCGGGGCAGCACGGCACCGCATACTGAGCACTGGGTTGCGTAACATCCTGAGGAATTCACTGTCGGTCAGTGCGCGCCGCGTCCACGGTGAGGGTCGGGGGCTGAGAGGGGACGGATGATGGATGGACGGGGAACTGCTGTTGGTGTTGGTGGAGAAGAAGTTGAACAGCTGTAGAACTTACGGAGGGAGAGAGGGGGAGAGAAGGGGAGAGAGGGAGGATGTCGTGACCTCAGCTCTCTCTCTCTCTGACTGTTTCCTTCCCTGTACTTCGTGTTGACATGGTTGCTGTTGTTGTTGTTGTTGTTGTTGTTGTTGTTGTTGCTGTTTCCATCAAGTGACTTCTGTCTGAGGGTGAAGACATTTCTGACTTCATCATCTTTTGTTTCTTGAGAGAGAGAGAGAGAGACATATAGACATAGACAGAGAGAGAGAGAGGATGGTGGGTGGTGCGCTGGCTGGTTCCGGGAATGTTCCATGACGTGTTGCCTTCTCGAGAGGGGCCCTGGTCAGGGAGGCTGCAGACACACGACCTGTCACTGCTGCCGCTGCTGCTGCTGCCACTGCTGATGTCACTGCTGATGTCACTGCTGCTGACCTGAACCACCTTTGACCGACGTCTGACCGTGACTCTGTCTGCTGGGGTCAGGGGTGGTGGGGTATTGGGGGGTATTGGGGGGTATTGGGGGTTTGGGGGAGGGTCGGTTGACTGACTGTATTTCACTGTTTACTTTGATGATGGACCATTGACTGGTCAGAACCACAGCGGACACAGGTGCACGTGGGCGTGCACGTTTGTCTGAGCGACACAGATATGGCCGACCTACGTACCATCTGTCTCACTGCCACCTCAGATGGTCAGGACACACGCACTCACAGTCCTGGTCCACAGTCAGTCTGAGTACTGCTGTAATACTGCAGTAGTACTGCTGTAATACTGCAGTAGTACTCTGTTTTTGTGACTATTAATCTGCCTGGTGACAGCAGCTGTGATGTCAACTAACTTCTTATTCTCTAAATTGTCTCCAAACGTGGAACAGACGTTGTCGTCTCCAGTGTTTGGTCGCGTCTCTCCTGCTGGGACCACACGTCTCACACGTCAGTTTCTTTGACTTCTTTGTTTTATACATTGTTTTTTTGTTCAATTTTATGCAAATGAGTGAAACAACAAAGCTACGGCTCCAGTCCCAGAGCTGTCAGTGCTGACAGTCAAAGACAGGAGGCGACACTGAGGGTCAGAAGGATTCATGTTTGAGTTCCCCTGTCATAAAAGAAGAAGAAGAAGAAGAAGAAGAAGAAGAAGACAAAAATAGTTCTCTCACAGAGAATCTCAGTGATGTGGTCTGAATGTCTGTGGGAGAACTTTAGGTGATCTTCAAGGTCCTCATCTAAAACACAACCTATTGTTTGACAGTCGGTCGAGGACGAGGTCAACTGTCCACTCCACCATGATCACAGGTGTGAATGGTGCTTAGAAAGTTCCCGGTCTGGATCAGGGCCTGTGGAACTGCTAGAAACAGTACCAATCCTTTCACACACTTCCTGGTCTCTAACATGGAATGTTTGTGGTACTAGTTCAACATGTTTAACTAGTTCAACCAGCGGTTTGAGTCCACTGGATGATTTTGGCACTATTGTTGGATCTTTGTATCCATTTCCTGATTGGGACAGCAGGAGACGGGAGGAGACAGAAGGAGACATGGAGAGACAGGAGGAGATTAGGAGGAGGAGGCTGCTGACTGCATGTGTCACAGCACAGTTCTGTTGGGTTCCACCAAAACCCCAGACGGGCAGAACCAGAGCCCACGGGTCGCTGTCGGACCAGTGACCACAGCAGGGGGAAGCGGCGTGCACTCGTCGTCATGGCGACCAGGCCGGATACGAGCCGCGTCCTTGACACGAGCTCTGAACAAAGCACATGTTCAGTGTAACCAAGATAACAGAGCTGCAGAATTTGAATAGCATTATGGGAAATGAGCGTCGCCATGACGACAGGTCCTGGTTTGTTCATCTCATCATTTACCCAGAGTTCCAGTGAAGGTGCATTCAAATCACAGGGAAACTGGTGAGTGTGTGTGTGTGTGTGTGTGTGTGTGTGTGTGTCCACCTCCTTCATCCACAGCTGTGTAGGAACACAACAGTCAGAAGTACCTCTACTGTCCACCAGGGTCTCTGGTCTCTGCTCCTCCTTTCCATTCATTTAGGACCTGGGGGGCAGAAATCACAGAGCTTGAGGATAAAAGCTGTAATGAGGAGGTCCAGGGAGGAGAGAGGAGGTCCAGGGAGGAGACAGTTCAGTGGGGTTCTTTTTGAGTGACTTCACCATGTGCCAGTGTGTGTGTGTGAGATCTTCTCTCCTGATGCAAATCACAGGGTTTCTGCAGCTGCAGACTTCCTGTACAACCTCACTGACAGCTGTGTAGGTGTGTGTGTGTGTGCGTGCGTGCGCGTGTGTGTGCGCGTGTGCGTGCGCGTGCGCTGCTTCAGTCCTCAGTTCACTCTTCACTACATTCATGATTGAAAATAATGACCAACAAGTAGAAATATCAACACGTCAACGTCCTTGAAACACACACACTTCCTGTTTCCTGCGACGGCGCCAGAACTGATTCACCCTGCAGCTGACCACCAGAGGCAGCAGTGGACCTCCATGGACCATGTCTCCGACTCACAGCGATGACCACTGCTGAGTAGCTCAGTTTCTCATATACATATACATATATATGTGTGTAGAGTTGTGCAGCTGCTGTGCTAACTTTTTCGGCCATCTAGTGGTGGTGGTCTAGAACTATACTGAACCTCCAGCTGTCTGCTGCTGACCTACTTCCTGTTCTACACAGGAAGTGATGTGCTCCACGCTACAGCGGTGGTTGAAGTAAACAGAGGGAAGTGGGTCGGTGCCCAGGTTTACTGTACTGTATGTGTAGCCTGGTCCTTGAAGAAGAGTCCTCTGCTGTCCGTTCCTCACTGCCCCCTAATTCCTCCCCCACTCCATCTATTTCTGGCTCTGCGTCATGGCTGGGCTTTGCACACACACGCACGCACGCACACACACACACACACACTCACACACACCTGGTCAGCCACGCGGTTCTTCCTCTTCTTCTCTGTTTTGGTCAAACCCACCGTGGACAGCAGGGTCAGGCTCAACGGTCAGTGCTGATGTTGACCAGGCACAGTCTCACTCTCAGCTGTCTGTCTGTCTGTCTGTTGATTATCAAGGACAGAGACACTGACACAGAGAAAGACAGAGTCAGAGGACAGAGATATACACGCTGACAAGAGACACAGACAGAGACTGAGACACAGACACTCTCTGTCTGTGGACAGCGTAGGCCGTCCCTCAGCTCCAGCCAGGAGTCAAACCATTTTCCATTCACAGATTCTCAGACAGTGAAGTGAGACGTTGCTGTGTGTGTGTGTGTGTGTGTGTGTAGAGTGAACTGGGACAGTCGGACCAGAGGACCCTGTAGTACCAGGTGTACCAGGTACATTTTAGTACTGCAATGTTAGTGGTGTTGCAGAGGAAAGGATGGAAGGGAAGAAGGTTTGACGGAAGATAGGGAGGAAAGACGGAAACACAAAGGGAGGAAAAGAAGAATAGGAAAATGGAAGGAAGGAAAGAAAGGAGAAAAGATGGAAGGGAGGAAGGAAGGAAGGAAGGAAGGGAGGAAGGAAGGAAGGAAGGAAGGAAGGAAGGAAGGAGGTCATAGGGAATGTGGGAAACACAAAGGGAGGAAGGACCAAGGAAGTTTACCAGAATATTCTCCCAACAAAAACAGAACTTAAAGGACCAGAGGTGGGACTTAGAGAAGACTTCATCAAGGACCAGTACCAGTAGCAGTACCAGTAGCAGCCTCTAACACACACAGTGCTTCTGACTTCTGATTTGTCAAAGGTATGACCCCCCCCTGGTGGACATACCTAAATGCCAGCATGTGGTTGTCGTGGTGCATTGTGGGAGATGGTGGAATCTTCTTGCTGGTACCAGGATCAGTGTCACTGTAAACTATAAACACTCAGATCAGGCAAACTGTTGGCGGGGTCTCGTGACCAGCGATGGTTTCGTATTGTGCAGAAGCCACGGACAACTGCTTCACCTGGTCCTGCCGTGGTCCAGGGCCAGCTTTGCTGTGGAGCTCCAACTTGACCTGAGATCTGATTGGACGGGTTTGTCCACACTAGGACTGGACTCGGTACTGTCACTGGGTCTCCCACGGGCGACGTGGTGGTGACGTCATCAGTGATGTCAGACTGAGAAAATGCACTTGTTTGTTCCTTGTTCCGGGAGAACGGACAGTTTTCCAGATCTGGACATGTGACATGTGTTACTGCTCACCATCAGCAGCGTCTCCGTTTCTAAAAGTTGTGACCAAAACAACTCTTCCCTCCTGTGTCCAGAGGAGCAGAACTACTAGAGTTCCTCCTGACATCAATCAGGACCTGATGAAGGTCCTCAGTGGAGGAGCTTCAACTCCAAGAAGAAGAAGAATTAGTCCAGTTGATGGACATGTGTGTGGATGGTGTCAACCAGTGTGTTTGTGTGATACAGACAGGGGGAGAACAGCCTCCTGTCTCCATGGCGACGTGTTCCCTGACATCTGTTCTTGTCAGACGTCAACACACACACACACATACTGATAAACCTAGTTTATGTGGACGAACATTTGACTTTAATTTATTGTTCATAAGGATGTGTCCATCCACCCACTTAACTATCCAGGTCGTGGACACAGGATCCCGATGCGTTCCCAGTCCAGCCGAGCAACATGTTGTCTCCGGCGTGTCATATCTAATAAGAGTTCATCTCGTCCACTTCCAGATCCAGGATCATTCGGTCCACAGAGCTGTCAAGGGGCTCAAACGTTTGGGCTACAGCTAATCTGAGGGGCAAACAAACCAGTGTCGCCAGAGGACCAAGATCAGGTCCACAGACTCCTCACATGTCCACTGCCATCAAAACTAAAAGGACTCCTCGGCTCAGGGAACTGATTCAGGTCTTTCTGTGAGGAACTGTTGCAGGGACTCATTCATGGTCCCGGTGTGCAGGAGTCAAGAACCAATCAGAGTCTGTTCAGAATGCTGACCTCACGCTGACTCAGTCAGCAGGTTCTCTGTGGTCAAACAGCTGACCAACCACTCGCCTCCAGTGAGTCAGTGGTGAATTCTGGGAAATGGGGGGTGTGGGGGTCGGGGGGCAGGAGCTGATTGGAAATACACACACAGACTCACACTCACTCAGAGCTGCTTCCACATTGTTACATATTTTACTGGTGAAACAGAACCAGCAGGTCTGAAGAACCACTCACTCACCTCGGGCTGCAGCCAATCACAGGGGACGATGGGGAGGTGGGTGGGACGTTGGAGAGAAGCATCAACACAGTAGAACAACAACAACAACACTGCATTAAACCCTAGTGTCTGAACTGAGTACTGCACAGCTCTGCAGATAGAAACTCAACTCAGCTCCAGGCGCCCGCCCTTTCACAATAAAAGCCACCACCACCACCACCACCACCACCAACAACAACAGCATCAGTTGAGTTTAAAACAACTGTGTTAGTGTGTGTGTGTGTGTGTTCGTTCAGAGGGTTAAATGACAGCAGACATGGATTGTTCTTTGTTCAGCTCAGACCCAGAACCACAACCAGACCAGGTTCTGGGTCTGAAGCGACAGCTCCAGCTGTCTCCCACCTGTTAGCCTCATGTGCCCTCCCTCACGCCGCACTCTTGCAAACAACACACACACACACACACACACACACACACACACACACACACACAGAAAGGAAGCCCGCGGCCCTGTCCAACTGTTCTGGTCCCAACCCGGGTCCTCTGTGGTCTGGGTCTTGGGCTGGTCTTGGGCTGGTCAGGCTAACATTTTGCCTGGTCACATGTAGTCCTTTATTTCTGACAACTTCCTGTGACATCATCACCTTTCTGTCTGAAGAGTGACTGAAGTACCCAGACAGTCCAGCAGGGGGCGAAGACCAATAAATCAGGAAAGAGGAGTTCACTGTGTGTGTGTGTGTGTGTGTGTGTGTGTGTGTGTGACCATGTGTTTTCCATCTGCTCCTCCACCCAGTCCCTCAACACTTAACTTGGTCTCCTTCTCCTCCTTCTCCTCCTCCTTCACTCTCAGCTCAGCTCCCTTTCTTCCAGCTTCCTCCTCTCCTTCGTCCTTTTTTTCTTACGAACTCCAACAATTCTCCTCCTGTCACCTCCTCTTTCCTCCTTCTCTCCTTTATTCACAGTAATACAACACTGTGACGCCCCCCAAGCCCCCCATAGTCAACCTGTGATCTGATTATGATGACATACGATAAATACATTTGTGAGACCAGCAGAAGAAGAAGGAGGAGGTGGAGGAGGTGACATCACCTTGTTAGTTTCTGAGATTTTCTCTCGTGGTGAGAGGATCTGTGAAATTCAGCCTCAGGAGCCGAGGGAGGACGAATGTTGGCGAGCCGTGCGATGACATCACTGGACTGGCAGCCTGATGGACGACACAGAAAAAAAGAAAACAACAGAGATGACATCAGAGACATGTTCTGTAACAGTTTGATCTTCCGCCCCCTGGTGTCCATCGCAACACTGTTTCCTCCTTTTTGTCCTCCTTTCTTTCTCCATTTCTCCTCGGTGAAACCAGAGGTTCTCCAGAACTGCTGAACATCTTCATTTTTATCTTCTCCCGTTTCTTAATCTCCTCCGTCCTCACTTCCTTCCTTTCCTCATCATCATCATTTACTTCCTGTCGTCAGTGGCTCTAATTAATCTGACGAGGCGATAACGAACTTTGCTTCGCTGTTCATTCATCACTTCTGTTCACTAACTCGTTAGCGCCGCCTTGTGCTTAATTAGCCTGTTAGCTGCAGGGCCTGGCGGCCCAGACAGGACGGACTCACCGCCTAATGGTCCAATCCAATATTTATGAACAGGAAGATGAACGGAGCCAGGGCAGCGGTCGGCCCGGGAACATCCCACTTCACCACTGGCCCAGATGTGACTTAAATTTAACCACAAAGTTTAGCTGCGAACGTCCCGTTAGTAACCAACGGTTAGTTAGCCAAGGACTTAGTCCAAATAACCAGGAGGAGGAGGAGGAGGAAGTAACTCTATGCTGTTACATACGTAAAATCATCATTGGTCATGAAACTGACTCCTAGTGGTGAAAATATGGAACCACTTTGATGATCTGACGTCATTGTTAATCAAATCTGTCACACGTCCAAAATCCAACGTCTCTAACAACTGAAAAGAGACACAAAGGTAAAGAAGTGAGGAGAAGCAGGAGAAGCAGGAGAAGCAGGAGGAGCAGGAGGAGCAGGTGCTTCTGACAGCGCCTTCATCTGTTCAACGTGGTGTCGCCAGCGTGTGTGTGTGTGTGTGTGTGTGTGTGTGTGTTCTATTTAAAGAACTCTCTGTTTTTTTCCGATGTCTTTTAAACGCTGCACATTCTTCACTCACTCTTCTCCTACTGATAATGAACTCTCTCCTCCTCCGACTCCTTCGACTCCTCTTCTATTTCCATGGACGCAGGGTCCAGACAATGGGCTTGGCTCTGGTCTCCATGGACTCCTCTGGAGCAGTCCTGACGATAGACTGGTCCAGACCATGGACTGGTCCACACAGCCTTTCTGGTCTGGGGACTTTTCATTGATTGACCAGGTTTCACTTTTATGAGGGTTGGCAACTTGTCAGGTGGCGCACTTTCTAGACCACCTACCATCAGACCTGGATTTGACCAGATTCTGGACTGAGAACCTGATCCATGTGGGTCATGCATTGACCAAAGGACACGGTGTGAATGAGGAGACGGGAGAGTGGACGTCCATTGACCTCAGAGCTTCGCTGTCAGGTGCTGCGACCCAACTCCCTCCAGGAGGAGTAGGAGCCTGTTTTGTTGATGTATGCTTTATGAGGCTCTAACAGCGCCTCCTCCAGTGCCGTCAGCAGAACAGCGGTTCCAGCGCGGCGCTCTCTGTCACATAAATACCAGCAACAGAAGCCTTAATTGGAGGCAGTTTGGGCCGCGAGGGCCCAGAGCGAGAGTGCTGCTAATGACCCGGGCCCACTTGGGCCGCTCAGACTCCTCTTATTGGGGTTGTTTTAGAGTTTTCTGATGCAACTCTGGGCAAAACTGTCCCCCAGGGGTGGGACAGGTCTGAGAGGAAGAACCCAGTCAGCACTGCAAAAGTTAGAGCCGCCAGGAGGAGACGGAGGAGTAGGAGGAGGAGGAGGAGGAGGAAACGAGAGGCTCCTGCACCAACACCTTCAGAGAAATCAGCTGCATTTCCATGGTTTCATTGCTGCCTATGTGAAAAAGTTCTGCTTCCCACTTTATATGTTCTTTGTCTACAATGACACTAACTGAACACAGGGGGCAGCAGTGGGACAGCAGGATCTTCTGTAGGCCAGCACAACAGTGTTTCTCCTGGAGGTTTGGTGTGGTGAGGCCCAGAGAGGAAGGAGAAGAGGAGGTGAGGGGAGGAGGGAGAGAAGTGGAGGAGGTGAGGCAAGGTGAGGGAGGCACAGAGAAGTTGAGGGGAGGAAAGAGAGGAGAGGAGGAGGTGAGGGAGGAAAAACAGGCGTCCTGTCGGTGTAAATTGCCAGTGGAAAAGAGAAGACAGTCAGATTTTCCACAGTTTCACCAGCCCTGGAACTATTACCCAGTTACCCCCACGTGCCCCTCCCTCTGCCTCCAAGTGTGTGTGTGTGTGTGTGTGTGTGTGTGTGTGTGTGTGTGTGTGGCTTCATTAGTTTTTCCACAACACTTTGCTGAACACGGCAGGAAGTGAGATGGACCAAGAAGGAGTTCTAGTCTCTAGACCAGGACTCAGTTTCCTGGATCCTGGTCTGTTCATGTCTCCAGTCTTGGTCTTCAAATCAGTACCTGCAGAGTCTTCACCGTGTTTCACCAGCCCTGGGATTCAGGTCTACTGCAAAGACAAGACCAAGACCAAGACCAAGACCAGGACCAGGACCAAGACCAAGACCAAGACCAAGACCAGGACCAAGACCAAGACCAGGACCAAGACCAAGACCAAGGCAGGACCAGACCAAGGTCCATGGAGAGAACAGCAACATTGCCTCTTTGAGTTGCAGAGGTTTCTGCAGCAGCAGCTGCGTAACCTCAGCTCTACAAAAACTTCCTCCCACACACACACACAGACAGACAGACAGACAGACAGACAGACAGACAGACAGACAGACAGA
>JAFBJS010054439.1:239963-269762 GCA_016785265.1 Paraplagusia blochii | reverse complement strand
AGAGAGACAGATAGTTGGACAGGCAGACAGAAAAAAAGACAGATACACACACACACACACACACACAGACAGACAGACAGACAGACAGACAGACAGACAGACAGACAGACAGACAGACAGACAGACAGACAGACAGACAGACAGACAGACAGACAGTCCTGTCTCAGCAGAGCTGTCTGTTCTGCCACCTCTCCCACTCACTCTCTCCTCCCGTCAGTCGTACACAGTCAGTGTCAGTGACTTCCTACCTGCACAGTCACATCCACCAGCTGTCGACTCTCTCTCTCTCTCTCTCTCTCTCGGTGTGTGTGTGTGTGCACCTCAGGCCTGTCTGTCTCTCTGCCTGTCTGTGTGGGATTGACAGCTCACCCCCCATTCCCCCACCCACACACACACACACCAGAGTCCAGAGGAGGAGAGAGAGAGTTTAGGAACTGATCCCAGAGGAACTACATTTCCCAACATTCCCTGTTTCACAACAACAAGTTCAACAACACACGTTTGTCAATTTCATTTGGACCAGTCCAGAACGGTCTGAAGTTTTTGACTCCATGAAGAAACCCAGTTGGGGTTTGAATCCCCCTACTGCCAAGTCACCACTGAGGTCCACTGAGCATGGCACCGTCCCCACTCTTCACTGTGGTGATGGGGTTAAAGACAGAGGTCACATTTGGTTGTGTGCAGTGGAGTGAATCACAATGTCACAATGACAAGGAGTTTGATTTCCTTTCCTAATCCCCAGGGCAGATGGGGGCAGTAGAGGACCTTCTTCTTCTGTCCATAAAAACACATACAGAGAGCAAACATTGAACAGCTTCCTGTCATGTGCCTCTCCGTCAGCCATTCGGGGTTGGTCGAGTTCAGCCTCAGGCGTAATCATCGGTCTTGCGGCCATCGGTAGTCTGGCAGTCTTGCACCTCCTGGTAGACATGCTGGTTTTGCTTTCAGACAGAAAAACAAAGGGCACCCCCTGTCTGACAAAAGAGGAATGACAGTTTTCCTCGTTTAGACCTTCAAAGCTTCACTGATTTTTCTCTGACTGTAGAGCAACTGTTTCTGGTCTTCAAACTCCTGGTCGTCTTCTTCTGGCCTTTTGCCGTCTGTTCCTTCCAACCCGGGTCAGAGGGAAGTACCTCCTACAGCACAGACGCAGTACAGACCCGTTGGAGCTGACTCATGGTGGACTTTAATCCACCATAAAGTACACACACCTACTGACACCAGCGATTCTACTGCTGACTGACCTTCTGCTGGGTCTGGTTCCAGCTGGTACTCTCGCCCCCTGGTGGCTGTATTCAGCAGTAATCTGTGAATGGAAACCATTAGTAACATGTTATGAATATTTGGCTCCGTCCCTTGTCCTGAACACGAGATGCACGTGTTTGATCTTAACACCAAACCATCAAAGAGGCCTTCAGTTACCAGGTGTCCTCCTCGGCACCAGGATCTGTTCCCGAGTCCCCCAGTTTCCCTTCCTTGTCTCCTGGTTCCTGTTCTTGTTCTTGTTCTTGTTCCTCTCCTCTACTCTGGCTTGGCCTTTGGATTGTTTTGCCTCTTCTTCTTCTTCTTCTTCTTCTTCTTCAGTGGTCTTTCCTCTCTGTGTTTGAACAACTCTGGTCCATGATGATCACAGACTGTTCTGCAGAGTGTGAAGTCCAGGCTGTAATGGTCTCTGGTCGATGTCTTTTGGAGACGTCTCAGCGGACTGTGACGATTACACTCTGGCTGATTGTTTCTACTGACCGTGGATCACCTCTGGTTTGTACCAAGTCAACAAAGTTCCATTTTAAAATCTCAAAATCTCCTCCTTTCCTCGATGGTTCCCAGAATCCCCTGCCCTGACTTTACTGCTGTCCTTTCCTGTTTTTCCCCCCTTTCTTTTTCCTCCTCTTGTTTCCTTTCCTCAGGGCTGAGGATTAGAGTTGTTGTTTATTAGGGTTCTGCTTGTGGTTTGGTCTCATTACGACAAAAATGTTACCTAAAATAGAGCAAACACACACACACACACACACACACACACACTGTTTCTCCTTGTTTATGTGTCCCAGGAATTCCAACCATTCCTGTTGGTATGTGGCACCCCAGCTGGCCAAATCAAGAATAACCAGACCCTGAACACACACAAAATCAGTGCTGCTTTAAGGCAGCAGTCGGCCAAAAGGAGGCGTCGTTGATTTGAAATTTACAAAGGAATAAGCTAACAACGGAGACGGAAGTTGGAGTTAGGGTGATGGTTGGCCTGAAGGGAAGTAAAAACTGTGAGGAGTTTGTGGTAGTGATGTTCAGCTAAGCTCAGATATGAAGATGAAACACTGGACTGGACACAAGGACGAGGCCAGAGTAGAAGTGGAGGAAGAAGAAGAGAAGAGATCCAACGTCCTCCTACACACTCTCTCTCTCAGCCTCCGTTCTGTTCTTAGCTCATGAACGTCACCCACACACGACTCTTATCTCTGTTCCCTCACCATCACTGGAACCCTCACCTCTTTGAAATCTTTAATACAGTTAAAAAAACTATCCCAGCCAACCTAAGGTGTGTTCAACATCTGGCCCAGGGACCCCAGGACGTGTTAAATGCTGGGAGTAGAACAGTCTACTGTAGGACCGGTCACTTTATGTGAAAAACACTGGAACATTTTCTGAAGTGTTGTTCCATGATGTTGGGTTAAAAATATTCTCATGTTTTTATTTGGTTCTTCGGTGACCACTGACTGGTCCAAAGAACGCCAGAGTCCTTCACTTTTCAGTGTGGCATCGTACAGGTGTGTTTCAGCTCTGGGCTCCAACGAAGCCTTTTTAGACACCCACACACACACACACACACACACGACTCTCCGACGTCACTTCCACGGTACTATTTATAAATGCTTTGTGTCTTCTTTGGAGCAGCGTGGGTTTGTTCTGCATCAGTGACTCACTGAGTGACGGAGGGGGGAGGCGAGAGGGAGGGCAGAACGGAAGGGAAGCAAAAAGAGAAAGGCATAGTTCGATTCCAATGTGAATGAACTAACTGAGCAATCTGTGACATTTAAACAAGTTCCTCAAAACTTCCTGTTTCCTCTGTACGACCAGAAACTCAAAGGTAGATTTTCGGGGGTTGTTTAAGGAGCTGATGCGGCCGACACTCCGTCTACGATAGACAAACTAAAAACTAAAGTCCTTATTCTTCTGTCTGATATTCACAACTCCACAGGCACTAAAAGCGTTTTGAACTTGGACAACCCATTCCAACTGAAATCCTATGAACTAAAGAAGGAGCATGGATCCTGATGGAACTACTTCTAGCTACAACTTTGCTTCAAAAGAACCTGGGCAGTTCCAAGCTAACAGACTAACTTGTGTTTCCTTTGTTTTGACTGCAGGCATTCATTGAGTGGAACCTCAGAAGAACCTAAAAATCAGCGCCAGATAAATTTGAGATCCAGCAGCACTTTAGCCTTGAAAGGTTGGTCCTGGTCCCGTGTGCAGTCACAGTGTTTTTCAAAACTCTTTGTGGATTTTAGAAGTTTTCTTCTTCAACCTTTCAGAAAGAAAGTCCAGGGACCCCTCTGCTGTCAGTTAAGCTGAACAGAAGAGCAGCGGACAACACCAACCGACACATGTTTACAAACTGAGCCACAGAGACACATTTTCTGATGTTAGACACCATTTTTGTTTTCTGCTTTCTACCCACTGTTTCCAGCCCCGCCTCACTGTCAGTCTATTCAGGCAATGGAAGGACATTTGTTCCGGTAAACTTCTCCGCACTTACCCAGGATTCAGTTGTCATGCCAGATAACTTTGAGAACTGGTAGCCCTGACGCATTCGTCCAACCACCCTGTCCTTCCAAAATCAGAGACCCACACAAGGTCTTTGTGGAAATGGAGGGACATGAATCCACTTTCCCCAGGCACACACTATCCAACAGAGAAGCCGTAAAGGAAAAAGTTCCTCTGCAGAGAAAGTGGGAGTCTGAGCCCTCTGCGGGCACCAAAAGGGACACATTTTCTGAACGACCAGTAAGACACCGTGAAAGTTTACCTTGCGGGGCCAGTTTGGGACTGGCCCCGCAGCAGAAGTATGCAACTACAGGAAACTTTGGAAAGCTGCTGTCTGCACACTCTGTTGTAGGAGACATGGAAGGCTCGCACATTCAAGATTCCCAAGGACATTTTGCTCAGGGGTTCCCAAGAGGATCTACCTACCAACTTGGTCAGCCATACCCCCAGCACCCCCAGTCGGAGCATATTCTCTCAGGAGCTAAACCGCAGCCAGGACTGGAACCAAATGCCTGGCCATTTGCAGGCCAGTTACCCTGTGATGATCTGTACCCTGTAGGACACCCAGTACGTACACACCCTCATGGAGCTGGGGCTGGGAGGTTTCCACACCAGAAATCCCCCAGTTTGCCCAGTTGTTTTGGACGGTATTCTCAGTCAGTCCCAGAGTCTTTAGAGGAAGGATACAGCAAAAAGGAGCAGAAGCCAAAAAAGCCTGGTAAGTACATCTGTCACTTCTGTGGCCGTGCTTGTGCTAAACCCAGTGTTCTCAAGAAGCACATCCGCTCACATACTGGAGAAAGGCCATACCCTTGTGTACCCTGCGGGTTTTCCTTTAAAACCAAGAGCAACCTTTACAAGCATCGCAAATCTCACACTCATGCCATCAAGGCAGGACTAGTACCATTTTCAGAGCTAGCTGCAGCCCGTGGTGGGGACACAGACCAGGTGTCACCAGTAGGTGAAGCTGAAGTTCATTCAGATGGAGAACAGAGTACCGATACTGATGAGGAAGGTGTAGAGGGTTCTACCATGCTAATGGACAAAGACTGCTCCATTCCGCAGATCTCCTTTGAGGCCGACAAACACAAAGGTAATGAATCAACGATTGAGGTTCACGGTAGTTTTGCCCATGGTTTACTCACTATACTACTCTTCCTCTTTCCCAACTGTACAGGTGGTTTTGAACCAGCATATGCAGACTCTGCCGAGGAACTACCAATGGGAAACATCAAAGTGCCTATCCTCATTGTTCCAAAGTGCGGAGGAGAGCCGTCGACAGGCATGGACTGTCCACCCTTTCAAGACATTAAGGAATGCCATTCACATCATATGCTGACATCACAGCTCGGCAGAAGATCACATTCTCTGGAGGAGTCCTCTTCCATAAAGCAAAGTTTGGCACGGAAGCCACATGTTAAGAAAGGCCAGGATGTTGAAAGTGCCATCACCCAGTCGCTCAACCTTCTGAGTCCTCACAGCAAAGGCAGCACGGATTCCGGCTACTTTTCACGTTCAGAGAGTGCGGAGCAGCAGACCAGCCCTCCAAATACTAATGTCAAGACGTATGAAGAGCTAATGTTTGGTCGGACATACTATCCCCCAAACACCAGATCAAAACAGTCCATCGCTGTAGCAATAGCCAACCCAGCCAGCATGGCTAAATTAAAGCAACCTGGTACTGTCCTGGACAGTAAGATAGCTAAAGATCATGTATGTTTTAAAGGGGGTGGAGGAACCTCTGGAGATATCAAACAGTACCCATCTGGTCCCAGCCAAAGCAGTACAGTGCTGTTGGAGCCTCCTGTAGAATCTGGACACCTAATTCGGAGTAACTCCATGCCAACTTCCTGCCCGCCCAATCTGAGCGTACCCCCAAGTATTCGGGGCAGTCATTCTTTCGATGAAATGATGTCATCGGACGACGTGTTCTACCCACAAGGGCTTCGTAAGAGCCTCATCAGACAGGCAGCCTTTGAACAAGCTGCCGAGGGCCATGTAGGAGAGGCCGAGATCTATGGACACTTCCATAAGAACTTGACTTCATCTCTGGTCATGAAAATTGGTGAACGTGGTCAAGGAGCCCCAGAGAGCATGGCTGTCAGTTCAACTGGAACTAAGATGAGCATGTCCGAACAGGCGAGAAGAAAAAGGCACATTGACAACAGCGAAGGTGATGAGGAAGACACTCCTAGACTTTATGACAGCATCTGCAGCGGGTCAGTCGAGATGACAGGAGAATATGAGTTCAAACAAAGTAGTCTGGAGGGATCCAGAGGCACCCCAACAGGAAAGGGCTCTTTCAGTGCTCACAGCCAATCAGACAGCTTTGATACGTGCACCAGTATGTGCTCTGAGGATATCTCATTATTTCCAGACTCTGAGATCAGGAAGGCAGCTGGGAATGTCATATCAGTAATCCAACACACCAATTCACTCAGCCGACCAAATTCCTTTGAGAAGTCTGAATCTTTTGAGCAATCAGGACATCAGTCGTTGGACAAAGGGTTAACCAGCCAGTGTTCAGAGCACTCGGACACAGACATTTATGAAGATGCCCTTAGTCCCGACTCTGCTCTAATGAGGACAGAAAGCACTGAGCAACCTCCACAAAGCGATAGCGACTTGGCGTCCCTGTCATCCACAAGTGCCGCTCCCTCACCGGGTCAGCCATACAACAATCCGCACAAGCTGGTACGACAGCCCAACATTCAGGTTCCTGAGATAAGGGTGACAGAGGAGCCAGATAAGCCTGAGAAAGATGCAGAAGTTCCATCAACAAAGGAGATGGACACGCACCACCACCAGCAGCAGCAGCAGAGTGAAGAGTTTCAGCTGCCACAGAGAAGTGACACACTATCTCAGATGCCCTCAGAAAAGCTGCCCCCCAAGAAGAAGCGACTGCGCCTCACGGACATGGAACATTCATCTGGCGAATCGAGCTTCGAGTCCACCTGCACAAGTCTTTCTCGTAGTCCCAGTCAGGAGAGCAACCTGTCCCACTCTTCTTCTTTCTCCATGTCCTTTGATAGAGACGAAGGCCTCAAGTCGCTCTCGCCCACCAAGCAGGTAGTTCTCTCTCACGTGTCAATGTCATCAGCAGTGTTCTTGCATTTCTTTCTTCTTTCTTTTCTTTCTTCTATTTCTTGCATATTTTGAAAGGTTATCATTTTATTTCTTTTGCCTAA
This sequence comes from Paraplagusia blochii, assembly GCA_016785265.1. Lineage (NCBI taxonomy): Eukaryota > Metazoa > Chordata > Actinopteri > Pleuronectiformes > Cynoglossidae > Paraplagusia > Paraplagusia blochii. Next base: position 262,815 of record JAFBJS010054439.1, on the reverse strand, counting down.
GGATGAATCCTCAAATTCTGGTGTTGGGCCAAAGCAGTCTGAGTTTCTGACTGTGCCCGGCAGTGCTCATTCCAGCCATCATCACCAGAGAGAGATGAGGAGATCTTCATCAGAGCAGGCACCATGCACTTTACCTTTGGAGCTGCCGGAAATGCGCAGCAAATCCTTTGACTATGGAAGTTTGTCCCCCACAAGACAAACTGAGGTTCACTCCAGTGTATCTGCAACCAAGGAGCGCCGGCGTGGACATCTTGTCCGGCAGGTAACAAAACGAAAGAATATGTGTTCAAATATTCTTTGTCCTACGTTGGTGGAATAATGGGCCAATAATGACCTCTTGTATTGGTACTGACATCATCTGAATGTATGTTGCAGGTTTCACTGAGTGTCTATTCGGAGGCGATCACTCATGAGCAAGGGATCGAGGTTTTGGTCAAACAGGAGGCTCCAGAACATGGGATGTGGTCCGGACTGACTGGATCTTCCCACATGAGCAGCGATGTTCCCAGCAGAACCAGAAGATCTGGCAGTATTACTGGTAGTTAGTTCAATTACAAATTATTTCTACACACTTTTGCGGTAAGTGCTTGCTTTTCTCACATTCTTGATGCACTGCTGTAGGACTTCACCACCAGCAACATCTTCAGCAGAGCATGAGTGAAGACAGCTTGCAGGACGAACCACTTTACAGCAGGTACAGTCCACCTTTGTAAAACAGTGAATTGTAACCTTTAACAGCCGAAGGAATAAATGACATTGTTCTCTGCACTCGTTGTCTTGACTCATTGACAGACCTCAACAGTGCCGCCTTCAGGCTCAAGGGTCATCATCGGAATCTGAAAATCCTGCTCATGAGACTTCAAATAGGGATATTATTCAGCCATATCTGGGGGGCTCCACTTTTTCTTCTTGCCAGCAAGCAGCAGGCCTGTTCTGGAGCCAAGAATGCGGTCAAACAACACGACAGCAGCCAACCCAGGCCCACGTCGAGAAACTTCAAATGAGATCTCCGGGATCCCTGGTTGGACACTCACCTCACAAAAAACAGCCACTTTGCGCCAATACTCAGATCCATGATCAACAGTTGCATAATGGAAAATCAGACAAAGCAGGCACTCAGAGCATTTCCAGAACCTCACCTCAGACCCTGGTCCTGGCTGGTGTGTCCAGTACCCCCATGATCCTACAGCAGGTCCAACCTGTCTTTGCCACCCAAAACCTTGCCTCTCAGCCCCCTTTGCCCAGCATGCTGGTTCCTGTACGGATCCAAACCCACGTGCCATCCTTTGGTAGTGCTATGTACACCAGTGTAAGTCAGCTAATAGAGAACCATTGCAGTGGAGGAGGGGGCGTCGGCTTAGCCGTTTCAGGTAGCAACATTTCTCCAATAAGTGGTGCCACCAAACCCTCGGGAGGTAAAGGTGAATCGGGTTTCAACCTGTCACTCTTCTTGGGACACACAGATGGTTCAGCACTGCGTTACCCAATGGTCAATGATTCAGACTCACTGCTGGAGCAACAGATGAAAACAGGGATCCCACTGTCACTAACCTCAGGAACCATATCCACCACAGATGCATGTGGTTCTAGTGTGGGCGGTGGGAAGCGCATGCTCTCCCCCACGAGTTCTCTGGAGCTGTTCATTGAGACCAAGCAGCAAAAAAGAGTGAAGGAGGAGAGGATGTATGGGCAGATTCTGAAGGAGATGAGTGCTGTGGAATTGAGTGGAACTGAGAAAAGTAGCCAACATGAGAAAGGTTGTGGCAACGGTGGGCAAGACCAGTCAATGGACGACAATGTTGCAACCAGGATCGCCATTCCTGTCCGCTCCTCCGCTCCCCAGCCTCCCGATGTACCTCGTGTTGAGAGCTTCACCCCTCCTCTCCAGATTGTCACTGATCATTGCCCCTCAGGTGGGATGGACTCACCAGATGAGCTAGAAGTGGACGATTCAGATCCAGGGCCTTGCTGTAGTCCCCAATCCATGATGTCCTCAGACAAATCAGAAGATGTAGAAGACACAAAGCGACGTGCACTTGGTGAAACCCCTGCCAGATATGATGTGCCGCAGTATTTCCAGTTTCCCAGCTTGCACACCGTGAGCAGAGTCAGCTGGTGTTTCCTGAAATACACAAAACCCAACAGCTCACAAACTGGTTTGCACAGCTCCGTCTACAGCTCCTGGTCCATCAACTCCTATAATCCCAACCCTCTGAACCTCAGCACTAAGAATGCACTGGCTTTGCTCAGGTCCAAACAGAGTAGAAACACAGATTTGGTCTACACCACAGCAGTCTTGTCACCGCCCAGCTCTGGAAAATTGGTGTCGTCTGTAGCCTGGAAGCTGAAGTTCGATCAGGTATGGAGGAGAACCCCGGAAACCCTGTGTTGCTTGTTTCTTTGCTCTCCTATTGCCCTGCTCTTCACCCTGTCCTTTTTTCACATTTCCTCAGTTCAAACCGGAGTTGGTGCCGTTGGCATTTGGGAGGAAGATGAAGGGTGTGTTGTCGTGGGAACGATCAAAGGAGGAGCAGGAGCAGCAGAAGGAGGTCCCAGTCAAACAACCCATGACTGAACCAACCCGCATTAAAATCTTCGACGGCGGGTATGCTGCTCAGAAACGCCAGAAGCCTTTTATTCTGGGAGAATTCCAGTTCAAATCATACACAGGGTTTTTATACGAGGTTTAAACACTTGAGTCTGTGACGAAGGTGATGATGAACTCTGAACCAGCACGGACTTTTCACTTTAAGGTCAAAAGTCTCAAGAGTGAAATCTTAGTCACATCATGATGTGAAAGTCACGTGTTTTCTAAATGAACTAAGGTTGACCCGGAAATACCTTTGTCCCAGGTACAAGTCCAACGAGGACTACGTTTACGTCCGTGGTCGCGGTCGAGGGAAGTACATCTGTGAGGAGTGCGGAATCCGCTGTAAGAAGCCCAGCATGTTGAAGAAACATATCAGAACTCACACCGATGTGAGGCCTTACGTCTGCAAGTTCTGCAACTTTGCCTTCAAGACAAAAGGTTTGAAAACCATGAACACGCGTGGTCCCAGAACTGGCCTTCAGTCTTTAATGTGTCCGTGTGTGTCCTGCAGGGAACCTGACAAAGCACATGAAGTCCAAGGCTCATATGAAAAAGTGTCTGGAGTTGGGGGTGTCCATGTCCTCAGTCGAAGACACGGAGGTGGATGAAGGAGGTGATGAGGATTCTTCTCCTTCTCCTTACATGATCCAACTTCTCCTCCTCTTTCTTCTGCTTCTACCATAATTTTTTCTTTGTCTTCACCATCTTTCAGACATGGCAGATGAAGGTCAGAAGTTGTCAGAGAAGATCTCCAGAGGAGCCATAACAGAGCACCAATTTTCTGACGCTGATGATTCAGAAGGTTGCGAGGAGGACGCGGACGAGGTGGACGATGAGGACGATGAAGAGGATGACTACGATGGTGACTCCACTCCAAAGACTCGTTCACGCTCCACCAGTCCACAGCCCTTTGGTCTTTCCGCTCTGTCCGTCACGGCTGTGGCCTCCTCACACCCCTCCACCTACTCCACCCCAGATCTAAAACCACCATTGTTTGGTTTCTTCACCACGGTGCCGAGCATCCACATCACTGCGCAGGCTGCGTCCACCGAAGAGGAGCACCCCAGGGACTTCCAGCGTGGCCTGAAAAAGACACAAGGCGGTGCACTGCTGGTTCCCCCTCCCGCCTCCATTGATGAAGACTTCCCTGACCTCTCCTCCCACTTGTCCTCACCTGGATCCGCCCTCTTTGGCTGTCCATCACCGTGCTCTCCATCCTCTTCACCCTCGTCACGTCGGTACCTCTCCCCACGCCGTGATCTGTCACCCCGTGCCCGGCACCTTTCACCACGGAGGGACATCTCACCCAAGAGGGACCTTCTGTCTGCCACCGCACACAGACGGGACGCCTCCCCAAGGAGGGGGCACCTGACGTTGTTATCCCCGCTGTCCCGACCAACGTCACCCGGTGGACGAGACTACAGACGTGACCTGTCACCACGAGGACGTCACAAGGGCGTGATCAGACCTCTGTCCCCACGTAGAGGACTCCATCCACACCTGCACCACCTAAGGTGAGGCCAGAGAGTGAATCATCATCAATCTACAGGTTTTAACATATTGTCAAGGTCTTTACGGAAAGGTTTGTGGATGAGACTGGACCCAGGAACCAGCTCCTCAACCAGTATCAAACACCAAACCTCAGAGACAGAATTTGGGATTTTAGTTCAGCCCAAAATAACTTTTCACACATTTGTGTGTTTCACATTTGCAGCCAGCAGAGCAGTGCCAGGAGCTTTAGGCCAAATCATCAGATGGGGACACTGGTTAAAGGACGTGGGAGATCCACCACAGACATGGAGACGGTGAGAATTTGGATTTGAGTCAAAGTTTTTCTTCTCTCCACACTTCCTCCCTCACCTCTTCTCTCCATCTTTTCAGGAACTCAGTTCCGAGAGTCCCGGGGAACACGGTAGGCCAGGTAACCAGGAGAGTCCTCCTCACCAACTCCTCTTCAGTCACCTCCCACTTCACTCCCAACTGCAGGTGACTGACATATTCTCCTTTGTAGATTTTTCTCCACGTCCTACATTGGATTTTCGCTTCTCAGATTATTTATTTGCTTCTTATTTATTTTTCTTCTTATTCCAAGGTTCGCTCTCCTTTCACGATGATTCCCATTGGAGGAATCCAGATGGTTCACTCCGTCCTCCCGTCTGTCACTGCTCCTCTGTCCCAGCAGGGGGAGCTGTACACAACATCCCATCTGTCACTGCAAAAAAGTACATCAGAGGAGTCGGCTTCCAGTGAGTCTGCTCCTCCGCCACATTTCTCCTCCTTCATGGAGAGAGTCGTCCGACCAAGGGGAGGAGGTGAGTGGGGGAGGGAGTCACCACCTCCTCAGTTGTCCTCACAAGTCAAGGGAGAAGGTGAGGTCAGGCAGGAGCAGGAGGAGGGCGTCCAGACCTGCACCAAAGCCATCGCCTCACTCTGCATCAACTCCGAGAAGTCCACAGAGAGAGGAGCGCATGGAGAAGGAGGAGAAGGGAAAGACAGGGGAGAACCTCCCCCTTCTGGACCTCCTCCTGAATCCAGTCTCCACCACCTTGGCTCTCCCTCTGTCCAACCGTTACCTCCTCCTTACTCCTCCACACCTCCTCCTGGGATTCAGCACTTTAGCACTCCTCACTCCGCCTCCTCCTCATCCACCTCACTTCAGCCTCCACCCACCCCTGACTGCCGCTCCGACAGCCTCCCCACACAACGGACTGCAGGGAGTAAACCTGTGCATAAGGAGTCGTAGAGGAGCAGAGCAGGAGACACAGAGCTTTTTTTTTTTTTCGCTTTTCTAATTACTCTGTTTACTTCTGGGATGGAAAGAAGGGAAGCCGTGAAAAAAAAAGAATTTTGCACATTTACACTTTCTATAAAGTGGGAGAGGACACTTTTCATTGGACACTTTTATCCAAACTCAAACCTCCGACAGGAGGCTGTGAACACACACACACACACACACACCAAGACAGAGACAGATCCAGCCCCGCCCACTCCCCCGTCCTGGTCATCATCAATGGTCCATAATAATAATAATAATAATAATAATAATAATAATAATAATGATGATAATAATAATAATGACAGTGGAGGACACTGACCGGTACAGACCTGTCGTCCACTCGTGGCCTTTCTTCCTGATAAGCCAATAACAACAAGACGTTGAAATGTATATAAGGAAATAAATCTTTCTCTCTTTTTCCAGATGCTCTTTGTAATGAATGCACTTCCTCAACCAGACCCCAGACCCCAGTCCCCAGTCCCCAGCCCCCAACCCCCAACCCCCGACCCCAACGACACCTTACGGTTCTGGACAGTGATGTGAACTTCATGGACTGTTGTCTTCTCTGTACGGTTGCACTAAAACATATTTTTATAGGAGTGACTTTTTTTAAAATGCCTTTTTTTCGTGTACAGCAGCGATTCTATAAAAACTATTTATTATTGTTACTTTGTTTCGTAAACTGTTGTCAACTTTTTTTCTGCAATTTTGTGTAAAAATGTCTTTTTCTATGTCAAAGCAGAGCGGAGGTTTTTCCAAATGCTATTGCCAACGGTCAGGTCCGTTGATACAGGACATACACTGTAATATGGCTTCTGTGTGTGTATATTTACATATACCCATAATGTATGTGCACGCTTATGCGCCCTCTGTTGGATCATATACACATAGCAGTAAGACTTACCCAAATATTTACTCTTCGTAGTCACAGCGTATTCAATCCTGCTATCGCTTTGTCTGGCTAGCTTCTTCTTTTAGCTCTATCTATTTCACTGTCGCCACCTAGTGTTCTGCCTGTGTACCAGCTACTATCAGAATGCCTTTCAGCGGAGCTCAAACAATGAGAAGATCAGGAGCCAGGGTTGACGTCATTTTTGGTTCTTCAGTGTCCTTCCTTCCTTCCTTCCTTCCTTCCTTCCTTCCTTCCTTCCTTACTGTGTCACAGCAACGTTATCAGCCAACAGCAGCTAACGGTTAGCACAATCATTAACTCTTTGATGTAGCAGAAGCAGCTAGCATTAGCTAAGAATCTTCTGTCCATCCTATGATTGGGGCGACAAACACATTGCCAGAACCGCTGTGCAAAAGTCCTAGGCAGGCGGAAGCAGACCCCCACCCCCACTCCCCTGCCTCCACAGAACCAAACTGCAGAGGGCAGTTCATAAAGAAGACCATAGGGGTCGCCAGCCATGTGCGGGCCACATGGCCAAATGTAAAGATTTTACTGAGTCACGGTTTCTGATCAGGTCCAGTCCAGTCCTGGCTCAAACATCTCAAGGTCCCCACTCAAACCAGCAGCTGATCCAGAGAAGGGAGCGAGGGCGGAGCCCAGACTCATTTTAGCTGCGTTAGCGTCTTTGTTGCTGCTGCTGCTGCTGCTGCTAAATTCCATCTTTCCTTATTTTGTTACTTTATGTAATTTGTCACCATTGGGAATTCTGCTCTGACCCGGAATTGCAGCGGGTCCTTCCACTTCCTGTCAGACATTTGAAGAAGAAAACTAAAACATTCCACGTCTGTGATTCTGATTGGTCCACTATGGCTGTCAGCAAGAAGGGGGCGGACACATATGTGTATGTATTTATTTGGGTATATATGTACATATATATCCAGGTGGAGTGAAACACCGTCCGGACCCACATCACTTCCTCACTGTATGGTGCAATGTGACTTGGGTGGAGTCGAGCTGCCCCTGTGACCAGGCTACGGACGAGCAGATGAAGATGAGTGATTTTGCTCCAACATTTCTCAGCAACTAGTTTTCTCATAACTGAATAGTCACCCACTCCACCCAACACCACCCCCCCATCCTACATGAAAGCAATACCTTCACTAGAGCTCTGCACCAGCAGGGGGAGTAGTGGACTGCTGCCATACAGGGGTGAAAAAGATGTAGCGAAGGTGGAGAAGGACGCAGGAGGAGGAGGAGGAGGAGGAGGAGGGGTGATGATGATGATGATGATGATGACGAAGACGTCTTTTTAATCATGAAAAACAAAAGCACAAGTGATTGTTGTATAAAAAGATAAAACGCTGTAAATGTGTTGGTCGTGGACTTGATGATGATGGAAATAAAGAGGAATTCTCCAGTCCCTCTGTCTGTCCTCCGTTCGTCCTTCTGTCTGTCCTCTCTGCTCAGCTCTTCAACCTTCATCCTTTCAGCTCCTTCTCTGTGCGACTGTTGTTTCTCTTCTTCTCAGGAGGACAGATGGAGAACAATGGGAGGAGAACATAAATCTGGAGCTTGATGAGAACATCTCCAGGTTCCTCTCTGCTTCAATCCCAAAACAGTTGCACCGAGGGCAACTGGACATGAAGACCTTGGACCTCTTCATCCAAGAGTCTTCTCTAGCGCTAGAGATGTGGGTGGGGGCTGCTGGGGGTGGTGTTGGTGTGGATGGAGTCAGTTCAGTTCAGTTCTTTCCTTCTCCTTCTGATGAGACCGTGGTCTGATGGTCAGGGATGGTGGAGAATCTTCTGGAAAGAGTGCTCCGAACAACACTGCAGGTGGATGAAAGGTGGTGTCTGGTGAGAGAAGATCGAGGTAGATGTCCAACCATCTGAATGTGGACATCTTCTCCTCCAGATGAGTCCTGTCCTGAGGAGCTGGAACTTCTGTGTTGTTGCTCATGCTTGTACAGTGGCTGCTTGGTTTCACCAACGTAGAAGGTCAGGGTTAGAGGTTTGCTTCTCTCCATGGTTCCCTCTTCACTATCTTCTCCGTCTCTCTCTCTCTGATGTTCCTCCTCCGGTTCCATTCCCTTGATCGACTGTTCTCCATCCTCCTCCAGGCTGCCGTCTCTGACCTTCTTCTGTCGGTCGGTCCGTCCATCAGGAGGACGTTTCCTCCTGATCACAGGAACTATTTTAGGAGAGGGTTCTGTGAAGAACGTCCCTTTGATCAGAGACTTGACAGATGGAGACGGAGAAACAAACCCAGTTCTTCTGAGGAGAACGGCTCTGACGGTAAAACTGTTCCAGTCCTTTTCAGGTGTCAAGTCGGAAAAGTCTCTTTTTTTTCCTTCATTTCTTTTAACGTTTTCCCGTCAAAGTCAAACTTCTTTGTACAGAGGACTATCTACTGCAGTACAGTGGACACTAGAGTGGACACCAGAGTGGACAGTGTATTATATCCTCCTCAGATCCGACAACAAGGACACACACACACACACACACTGTCTGTCAATTCAATGTTTGATCATCAGCTGAAACCAAGGACATGATGACCGTTCAGTCTGGACCAGAGACAAGTCCACCATGGGACCTGAGAGACAGGTGGTGAACCTGTGCTGCAGTTGTTTCACACACTCACACAATAAAAAAAAATAAAAAATGGCGCCCCCTACCAGGTTGGAGATCTTCAGGAAGACCAGTCTGTAAATGAACCAGACGTCAGTCAGGAGTCAGGAGCAGAACATCAGAACATCACCAATGAGACCGACTCACCTGGTCTGTCAGGTCCAGGACTGGGGCCTGATCCACGTCCACCCGGTCTCATTTGTGTGATGTCCTTGTGAGTGAAAGGCCGTGTCTCTGATGAATGATGATGAACCGTATTTTGACTTTCAAACCCATGAAGTCACCAGAGTCAAACTTCTGAAACAATTCAGCACAAACAGCAAAAGTCCCGTGAGTCCAGGCCCGGTCAGAATCTGCTGCGTCTCCAAACAACAGCAGTTGTGGGTCCAGAACAGGAGGAGGAGGAGGCAGCTACGTCAGCTACACTCTAGGAATAGATCTCTGTACATTATAACAGGAGACAGCCGCCTCCACCTCCACCTCCTCCACCACCTCCACCAACACTCACAGCGTCAGCAGATATGGCCCAACTCCAAACCTCAGAGAGAGACAGATCCGAGTCCAGCCCAGAGATGGTACCTGGTGCGTCCATCTGTTGGTCCTCAGAACCATTGTTTCTAACGTGGAGTCACCGAGCAGAACCGGACCTGCTGGTCCAGAAGGCCATCGTGATTCGGTTCTACTGGAGTTCCACCTCCTCCCCTCTGTCGGAACCAAAAAGAGTTACGAGGACCGTTGGTCTGGAAAACAGTTCTTACATTCAGTTTGTTGAGTGGTACTGTTTCAGTAGCTTCACACGGTTCTGTCTGCCACTGACACCTGCGGTTCCTGCTACTGCTCCTGGTACTTTTCAGCCCGTTCCACCGGTCACGGCACGGTTCCTGTTCTGGGACAAATTAAATCACGGAACTGAACAGGTGTGTGTGTGTGTGTGTGTGTGTGTGTGTTTAACACACTCCTGATTGACGTCACTAACTGCGTGTGGAAAAAGTCACGCTGTGATGCAACATGTCAGTGATCAGCATGTGTCAGGACACACACTCACACAGATCAGAACCGGACCATTCCTGATCCAGTCAATTCTTACCGTTTTCCTGGCAGTAACGCGCTTGTTCCACTAGGCGGAGCCGTCGACGCCTTTTCTCGATGACGTGAACCTACCGGTTCCGGCTCAGTTCTGCTGGTCGATGGATTCAGTTTGGATTATTTCTATTGACGACGTTGACCTTAATCCAAATCTCGACTCTCTCATCTGTGCGTGAACAGGGCCATCTAGTGGTCGACTCTCGGAAACGGCGACACAAAGTAAAGGATTAAAAAGGAAAGTGTTTATTGATGAAGAAGAGTTTATTAATGTATGTATCGAACGAGGATCGCGTCCCTTCAAAGACATTGATCCGTAGTAGTTTGTAGTTTTATTCAGTTGATTTAAACACAGAGGACAGAGAAGAAACGTCTCAGACCCCAGGACCAGGACCAGGACCAGAGGTCCAGGAGTTCAAAAACAACAACAAGGAAGATTTTTTTTAAAAAAACGTTTCAGAACGAAATTGTATCAATGATTCATTTTTATTATTCCTTAAATTTAATTGAAATATAATTCACTGCATTGACTCCGTTTTGGTGGAAAATTCCTCTGATTAAATAAGCGAAAAATATCACTGCGGACGACATCCAGATATCTCGATGCTGGAAACAGAATTCTGCTCTGGCGCCCCCTTGCGTACGTGATACGTCAACTCGAACAGCAGATCATTTGTAGAAACACTAGAGGTTTTTTTCTTCGGTGCAAATTTGTTAGAGTGCAAAACTTTTGGAGAAAAGATTGAAAGGTGTGGACGGTTTATGACTGATTCAAAGTTAACGTGAGCTTCAGCGTCAGACTCCGCGGAGAAGTTTCTTTAAATAACATCGACAACAACATTCACTCCCGGTTGTTTCCACACAAACCCACTTTGTTCACCCTTTTTTTTTTCTTTTACCACGTGATAAAAGTTTCAAATACTCCAGTAAAGTGCATGCATGATAAACCCCGCCCAATCTCACCCAACCCCGCCCCCCAATCACTCTGATCGTCAGAATCAGTGCACGGCGCAGCGTTAGCAGCTGCAGGCTAAAAGGTATCATTCAATATAAAACAAGAAAAACAGTGAAATGAAGTTCTTAAAAAGCACCGCTGTGACACCATGAGCTAGTCCACCGGGTACCAGCTCCACTTCCTGTATCTACTGGTGAAGCTCACATGACGCCGGTGTCCCTCAAGGCACAGTTGCGGACGGAGGAGCGTCTTCGCCTGAGCCCTGAGGAACGCCACGCGCCGCAACAAGTTCTTAATGTAGTTTTGCATTTAATTCCAAACAATAAAAACCTAATTTAATCCACTGTTACAACTGTCTTGTCCAAAGCTTCAGGTCAAACGAGGTTCTTAGGTGTCACCAGCGTCGCCCCCCGGTGGACTTAGCTGCCAATTTCTCGTCTCCACTTTTAGCACCGTGTCCATCTTTCGTACGGCCTACGGTCGCCTCCCGCTGTGGCTAAATGAGAAGCAATTATGAAAAGACATTTCACAGGGCGCCTGTCGTCAATATGCCATAAACGTGAACCCTGTGGATCCAGCAGAAGGAAACAAAAACACATCCGCTGTACAATGTTTCTGTCGTATCAACAATAAAAACATCGAAACATGGAAACAAAGGCGTCCCTGTGCAAAGTGGAACATGGCAGAACCAGAGTCTGTTCACCCGCGTCAGATTCCGACATGATTGTAGTAAAAGGTTTGTACAAAAACTCTGGACAATAGTGAATCTGGACGTCGGAAAAACCTCCATCAGCTCTTTGCTAGTGTCTTTTATAAGAAATTGCATAAACCCAACCCCAGTCCCAAACCGTTCTGTCTTCATCCTTCAGATTCCAACGACGTCCCACCAATATTGCTAAGTTATTTTAGCCAGTCACCGCGGCAGATTGTCTTCTCGTCTTCACCCAGGCTTTTGTTTTCTTCAGAATGTCTCACTTTGGCCGACGGCCGTGGAGACCAGAGTCCGAGTCTTCGGGACACCAGTTGAAGGGTGAAGCAGAGGATCATGGGAGTTCCTCCGGCGTGTGCTGATGGTTGAGGACCACGTCAACCTCACGTCATCTGGCTGAAAAAGTCCACCTCGGCAGTGAAGCTCCGAGACCTCAGGTGAGGACCAGAGAACCTGGTCTGGTCCAGCTGCTCTGGTCTCATCTCGCGCCTATGTTGTCTTACCAAAGACCTGGGGTCTTTGGTTGGAGCGTCCCATCTCCATCCAACAATGTGAGTGCTGCTTGTTCTGCGGCTCCAGGACCAGGGCTCAGATGGATCAGAACCTGGACCGAGCCGCTGTCCCATCACCACATGACCCGCTAGCCGCCGTCTAACCTCGCTGTGACTCAGAACAAAATGGTAAACCGGGTTGTGACACGTAGATTGTCATTCAAACTATTCCACTGGGGGCGCTGTCCTGCAGGTCTATGGCCCTCAGAAACTTTGGGTTTTTTCACTGTACTGACCAGGGTCACATGACCTGCTGACACACTGAGGTCACGCTGAGGTCACACTGACACAGTGGCGTTCTGATGGGATGGTGCTGTCGGACGTAGGTTCAAATCCAACTCAGTTCCATCTTTGGATGTTTGATTGTTATTTCTTCTGTGACTATGAGGAACAACAGTCCTCCTCTGGGAAGGTTCTCGAAGATGAGGAACCGGTTGGAAGAACCAGTCAAAAACCCAGTCCCATCCTGTGTGTCATAACCACACCAACCACAAGGTGGAACCAGAGCCTCCGTAAGAAAACAAAGTCCTTTTTCAACAAGTGATTGTTGGACGTGTGACCCTCAAGTTTGTTTGTGGAGATGAGAATGTAAATAAATGAGCAGATCTACACGGACAGGAAGTGCATTCACATCAGCAGCTCAATCAACAGGACATCACATTATTACAGGTCAGAAAGAAAAGGAAGGCAACGGAAAAATCGAGGAACGTCGTTATTTACAAGTTTAAAACCCTGGAGCAGGAGGAGAACGGAGAGAAGGAGGAAGGAGGAAGGAAAAGATTTTAGCAACAGAAAAAAAGAAAACAAAAACCAAAGCACAGACCAGGACGATCCTCTTTTTTCAGATTCTTTCTGTCGCCGTTTCTCGTTTTCTTCTCCTCAGCCTTCAGCTACACCTGGATGCCCTGGACGGCCTGTTTGATGTTCTCCAGCAGAGCCTTGTTCTCCGGGCTCTGGTACTGGTCCTGGTGGCTGTACATGTCCGTCAGCGTGCTCACGTAGGTGTCAAAGTTCTGTTCGTTCATCGGCTCCTGGAACGAGAAGGAAAACGCAGTGAGAGGACGTGAGGACGGCGCGGCGTCCGTTCACCTGGTCCTCACCATATGGGGCAGCTGGATGTTGGCCAGGCTGTGGATGAGCGACTGGCTCAGGTTGGCCAGCTCGTGGAGCAGAGAGTCGTTCTGCTGCTCGATGACTTTGTTCTCCTCCTCCATGGACTTCAGGTTGGTCTCCATGGTGGTGATCTGTCCACAGGAGGGCAGACTTTTCATTATGAATTAGACTAACCCTAAGCCTGAGCTAAGGACGGCCAACTGTTGACCAATAACCTGGGTGTGTGTTCCATGAGCTACCTCTAGGGGTCGTGTTTTAATCAACTTTGTCAGACTACTCTCTCTTATCATTGGTCATGTGACCTGGCTGCTCTCTCCACTGGCGTCACACCTGAGTCCTCAGTTTGATCATGTCCGACTCCACCTGGTGGTTGGACTCGTTCAGGTCTTTGATTTCTTCATCCAACTGTTTGATCTCCTCATCGTTTTCAATGCCTGGAACCAAAAACACAAACATCATTTGTTTTCCATCACTGGAGTTGGACCCACAACCCTAGGCCTCTGCATTTTTAGATCTCCCCAGATAGTCAGACCTTCTCACCTTTACTCGCTCTTTGTTTGATAGTTAGCATCTCCACGCCGCTGAGGCGAGCCTTCTTCATGGCCGTGGTGGCACGAGGACAACCAGAGAGGCTGGACAAGAAGGAGGAGCAGGAGAAGATCCCCTCAGTGTTACACTTACATCAGTAGGTTGTGAACACAAAGTTGGTCCGTTCTTCTTCTTCTACGTTGACTTTCCATGACATCAGTGGTGGTGAACCTGGACCTACCTTCGATGCGTTAAGAAGCTTCCACTGACGTGTCCTGACCCGTCACAGCCCGGAGTCGGACAGGTCATCCCATCCGTCTTTCCGGACTTCCAGACAAACTGGGAGCCGTTAACAAAGCTGTCCTTCTGCCTCTTGGCAGCCAGGGGGCAGCCTGACGCACTACGATGGGACGCGTACTTCCCTGTCACATGACCCTGTCCATCACAGCCTGGGACTGGACATCTGCGAGGAGGAGATTGGCGCTCAAGAAAATTAGAGGGCAAAAGGCAGCGCCCCCTGGAGGCTGCTGTTCTCTCAGTATCCTTACTTGATGGGCTCCTGGTCGTCCTTGTCTTCTTTGTGGATGATTTTGATTCCACTCTTTTTGGCTCGAGGACAACCGGACAGACTGGAGGAGAGGGAGACAGGAGGAGGTCAGGAGGAGTCAGGTTTATGATAGTGTGGGTGAGAGAGTGTGTGTTTAACCCTAACCTCCTGTGGGAGGCGTAGTTTCCTGTGATGTGTCCAGAGCCGTCACATCCAGGGGTCGGGCACCTCAGGTTGGAAGAGGAGAATTTTTTGGTCTGTTTTTTATTTCTCGTTTCTTATTTCTGTTTTGGCCTAAACTCACCTCAGTTCCTGTGGGTTCGCCGTCATCAGACCACGGATGTTCTTATCAGTCAGCTGACAACTGGACAACCTGGGGGCCAGACGGGGACAGACAGACCTTCAGTCCAGTTTTGTTTTTTTTTTCCAACAGTGTCAAAGTAATAACAGCGATGAATAATCATCATCATCAGTGATTCAGTTTGTCCACAGGGGGCGCTGTTTGGCGGTCTTACGTGAGCAGCTCCTTCTTGCTCTCCTTGCAGGGGGGGAACTTGAGGTGTTTGGGGCTGGACATGGTCACCTGGGCCGGGTAGCACTGCTGCTCCAGCAGCTCCTGGAAGGGATCCATCTCTGGGTCACTCTGCTGCAGGGACGAGAAAAAGGCCGACTACAGAAGGTCACTGTTGGGACCAGGACTGAGTCTGGACCATAATACTGATGATATGATGATACCGCCAGAAGTGATACTGGATGAAGTACTGTTGCAGTACCATAGATGTACACACAGAGGCGCCCTAGGACTCCAATAAAGTTGTAACCAGAGGTTTTTTTTTGTTTCTTTAAATTGTAGAATATATATATATATATATATATATATATATATATGTGTGTATATAAGTGTAACTACTGTGGGGATACATTTTATGAAGAACACAGGTTTGGCTTTTTAACCAGTTCTCAAATAAACCACCGTAGTGAAAATGTGGACAAATCCTCCTTGATGAATGTTTGGTGTAATTCCTCCTCTGGCCTCCAGAGGCGCGGTTGTCCAGCTCCTCCTCTTACCTCCTTGTGCTCCGGCTCGTCCCCCAGCCTCTTGATCTTGGGGTAGTCCACCGGCAGGTCCCAGCAGTCCGTCTCACTCAGCTGGTAGCAGCGACTGCTCAGCAGGGCCTGACGCTGGGGGGACATGGGCTGAAGCGGAGTCAGCACCGTCCCACTGCCCTCGGGTCCCCCGGGCTGGCCGGCCACGTCCACCACACCGATGTCCTCCAGATCTGGCCCCGGACTCTGCCAGAGACGGAACGCAGAAGAGAACATTGTGGGCCCACGTCTTCAGATCTCCAGAACTCTTTGACTTGGTGAGAAGTTACAACTGTTTCTTCGCAATTGAACTTTATTTGGAAACTTCTCCTCCACCCACATCAGAGTCCACAGAGGAAACCAGGGATTTAACACCAGTTGTTGACTCACTGCTGTCTCTATCAATCTGATTTCATCCAGATACATATGTCAAAACAGACCACACGAGGCAGCAGTGGACCGGTGGAGGCCTGTGAGCTGGACCTCCTCCGCTCCCTTGAAACTGACATACAGTATTGGCCTAGAACTTTAGAAACTTTCACTGAAGAATTTCATTCACCACCAGGGGCGCCACTGCAGCAGCAACATTTCGATTTTTCTTTTTCCAACAAAGCTGAGCAGAACTAGTCACCTCTGGACCAACGTTTAGGTGTCTGTAGTGAGTCTGTTCCGCGGCACCTCTTGCCTCCGTTACCTGCGTCATTAGCTCCTGATGTTTGACTCCCAGCGCGTGGGGGAGCTCACGACACCTGGTGGACAGGTTGAGAATGGCAGTGGCTGCCATGTGAGCGGCTTCCATGTCGTGGGTGTAGTCGAAGCTGCTCTTACTGCAGGTGCTGCTGGCACTGCTACCTCCACCGCCTCCTCCTCCTCCTCCTCCTCCTCCTCCTCCCCTGCCTCCTGCTCCTCCTCCACAGCTCAGGCTGCTGCTGCTACTGCTTGGGGCGTAGCTGCTGGTGGTGCTGCTCGCCGGGCTGGAGGTCTTGCAGTAGCGTTTAGCTGCAGAGGTATTTGACAGCAGTTCTTCAAACAGAGGTGAAGGGAGACAGGTTTAGCCGTTTAAGCTAACCTTTAGGCTGATTTGCTACATATGCTACAATCACAATCCACTGTTTTCGCCTCATTAGGTAAAAAGTCTGTTCGTTCATAAATGCACGAATCTTTCTGACCTTGACGTTAAGCACACTTTGCTAACCTTTAGCAACTGTTTCATTTAAATGAACTCAGGTTGCCTTTTGGCACTGGGTGGTAAAATCTGAACACCCTTTTGACGTTTGACTTTTACCAATATGTGTCCAACTTTTGACTCTCTACTATTTGATTTTACCAAAATCAAGTCCTGACTTAATCTCACTGCGAAACTTATCGCCATCTCCGTCGACAAGCTACAATTGCTACGATCTAGCCGAAGCCCAGACCAGCAGCTCATTGGTACGCACCATCAAACCCTTTTGGGGACATCTCTCGTCCGTGGTGGGACTTGGACGAGGGAGCCTTCTTGCCGTAGGCGCCATGCTGGACGCCTTCGTAGCTGCCGTAGTCGTAGCTGGTCTTGGAATATTTTTCCAGCTCCTTGGCCAGATTGGAGCGTGGGGTGGTGGTGGGAACATTGTTCTTGTAGCCATACTGAGGGATCTCCAGCTGTTTGACGAAACACATGGGTCTGGAAGACCAGCAGATGGACACAGAGACCAGTGTTTACTGAATTAACCACAGTTAACTATTCTCAGAAATAAGAAAGACCGTCACCCCCCGTACCTGAGGACTCGATCGGACGTCTGACTGTTCTTCCCGCTACAGTCGCTCACATGACTCTTCTCGTGGACTTTTGCCATTTTCTCTGCAGCAGCGATTGGACAGCCAGACAGACTGGGGAGGCGGGGCAGGGGGGGACAACATGCTGGTCATTAACACACACTCACCTGGTTTATCAAATAGCTTTAACCAAACCTTCAGATGTTTCTTTGCTAACCTGGCCTTTCGTGTTAGGCTAACTTTCAGCTAACTTCAAGGCTAACCTTTAGCTCTGGGTTTTTGTCAGGCTTTTCTAGAGATATTTATGAGGCCCATCTGATGGTTGGGGGTTGGATCCCCTTTGGGTGAAGAGCCTTCACAGTTGGTCTGATGTTAACAGCTAACAGTGTGGCAACTCAGAGTGCATTCAGAAGAGACTGCCCTCTGTTGACAGGAGATATTTCTAACTCTCATTACTGCATTAACAGCAGGGCGGGGCCACAGTAAGCATTCGTTAACATGCACTGCACGTGTGTGTGTGTGTGTGTGTGTGTGTGACAGACAGCTGCTGCTGCCATCCTGGAGTTTCCATGACGACTGAGAGACATGAAGTCAGTGTGATTTGGTGCTAACACAAGCTAAAGCTAACATGCTAGCTGGTGTTTCTTTGTTCCTGCTCCCAGTGGAGCTGTGCTACATAACACGCACGCACGCACGCACGCACACACACGCACACACACACACACACACACACACACACACACACACACCCCCCTTCATCTAGTTTCTATTATGAGTCCTGACCTGAAATCGTTTTGTTTGCAGACTGACACCAGTCTGTAGACTGACACAGGTCTTTAGACTAACACCAGGTGCTGGACTAGTGCAGACCTGTCAGTAGCATAGAGACCTCATAGAGAAAACCATTGATTGTTTTTCAGACTCAGGAGCTGCTGATCCACTGCTGCACCCACACTGAGTTCTAAGGCATCTGTTCGAATAGAATAGAATAGAATAGAATAGAATAGAATAGAGTGGAAAAGTCCGTAATTTTGTCATTGTACAGTTGGGGGGGCGGGGGTACAACAACATTGTTGAGGCGTACCGCAGGGGCACAGACTGACCACAGGAGGCAGCAGAGGACCAGCAGCTGCTGGGTGTCCACGGCCGCTGCACTCCTTGTCACTCACCTGCGGTGTGAGTTCCTGTTGCTATTGACATGTCCCCGTCCGGAGCAGCCGGGAGTAGGACACTTTAAAACATTTTCATACATGGCAAGGACTTTGACGGACAGACAGAGGTGAGAGAAAGAGCGAGGGTTAGGAGCAGACAGGAGAGGTCCCCTGGAGGTCAGTGAATGAAGGCCGTTAAGGACACACGTGCAGCCCACAGACCAACGTGCACAAACACAGGACACAATGAGCAGAGAGAGGTCCACGGGCCACAGGTTCAGACCTGGGTCTGAAGACTGAGGACTACAGTGGGTCCACTCTCCAGAAACACCACGCCACACCACGCCACACCACGCCACGCCACAGCAGACTGACGATGATGAAGGGTCCTCATCATCATCAGTGAGTTAAGAGTCGGAACACTGAGGGAGGGGCAGGGGGCGCTGCAGCATGCAGGGTCAGAGGGTCAGCCACAGTCCGCGTGCATTGACATGAAGTCATCATGTGACCAGTCAGGTCCGTGGTCAGACCTGAACCAGAACCCAGGTTCTGAGCAGCAGAACCGACTGGTCCGACCTCAGAGTGCAGACACGTTGACCTACTTTCAGGAGGGACTCGGTCTTTGTGCGGACACCCAGACAGACTGCGGTGGTGTGGGTACAGACCCGTCACGTGACCCGTTCCGTCGCAGCCCGGTGTCGGACACTTGCTCTCCTTCTTCTCCCCTTTGGAAAGATCTGGAAAACGGGAGTAAAGAGAGGTTCTTTCACCTGAACTGCGCTGTCTTTCAGTGTTGCCTTCACTGACTGTGTGAAAACACAACATCACAAACAGGCTGCCCGCTCGTCTCAAAACGTCCGAAAAACTCATTCACTCAAATGCAGCTGATGCCGGACGCCAACACTGTACGGATAAGTCTGATGTTTACGATGAAGTCCAGTCCAGAGCTGCAGGAAATGGACATTTGACCACAAACACGTGTCCCTGCAGACACTCTGGGGTCAGAGAACCTCGGTTTGTCTGCAGAGCAGCTCATGAATTTTGGAATCACTGTAAAGAAAGCAAAGTTTTTCACACACAGTGCAGCGTTGTTGTTGCTGTTGTTGTGCGTAGCCTGGGGCGGCACCACTGAAGGTTAGCATCACTCAGACACACAGGATCAACCTTCAAACCCCCGACCTTGGGTTCAGTCAAACCTGGCAGACGACCAGTTTTCAACATCAGCCAGATATTTGCAAAAACCCACTTGGAGCGAACAAACAGTGAGTTAAGACTTTAACGTAGGCCACAGCAAAGACACAGTCACAGACGTCACAGACATCAGACCAAACAACTGGACTTCCTACCTTTAGGATAGTACGCCCTCTTCAGCCCCTCGTGGTGCATCCTGGACTTGCGCTCCTCGGCGCCGCTGCTCAGCCTGGGGCTGTGCTCGCCCAGAAGCCTCCGAGGCAGCGAGTGTTCAGAGGCCATGCGGTCCCTCAGGACCTTTGCCCGCTCCGACTCTAGAGCGATGGCCTTCTCAAGAAGCGTCAGGTTTCCCTTGGCCATGTCGAAGGCCTCGTCCGAGCGGTCGGAGGCTACTGACGTGGTGTCCTCGTCGCCCTCTGGTCCACAGCTGCCGGGGTAACCCCGGGACGCTGGGCTCAGCTGCTCCTCCAACTTCATCAGGTTCACCATGTCTGAATAATTGCGATCCAGAGACCTGGAATCCTCTGTCGGCATCTGCTGGCAGCTCTCATATCTGAAAAAAGGAAAAAAAGAAAAAATCTGAACCGGTGCGCAACCTTCCGGGTGTTAAGAACAGCGTTGCACTCTGATGCCAGCGATACCTGCTGAGGTGGTGCGCCACCTGATGGTCTGATGGGTTCTGGAGCTGCTGGTGGTGCACGTGGAGCACTGGGCGGTCTGACGGCTGGGTCTCACTCAGTTTGCGGGCCAGATCAAAACACTGGTTCCTCAGACACTCCAAACTGCTGAGACACACCTCCTCCTCACTCTCTTCGGCCTGACTCCTCATCTGCCCGTTGACGTGGTCGCCGTCTTCCACCAACTCGCCCTCGGGGTAGCCGTCGTCCGGCAGCATCACACCGTGACCCTGGGCCAAGAGTTTCAGGGAGTCCACCGTCTCCCTGACCACGTCACTGTCCAGGTCCACGCTGAGCTCTCCTTTCCTGGACCCATCTTCATCCTCTTCCTCCTCCTCTTCCTCCTCCTCTTCCTCCTCCTCTTCCTCCTCTTCCTCCTCCTCCTCTTCCTCTTCTTCTTCTTCTTCTTCTTCTTCTTCTCCGCCGCTGTTGGAGGAGTTGCTGTTCATCTCAGACTCCGTCATGGCCTGGTACGCAGCATCTTCTGCGATCTTTCCCAAATTTAGGAGCGACTTTGCCACCAGTTCATCGTAGTTCTCGTACTCTTCTCCGGTACTGTTGGCAGTACCGATGGTGCAGCTGTTGTTGTTGTTGTCGTTCCTCTGGACAGGACTGTGCTTGGATTGTCCACTGGGTTTGAACTGGTTCTCTGTTTTCACACAACAAGAGGAACAAGTCCTGGACAGTTTGGTGATTTTTTTTTTTTTTGGGATATTTGACTATTATTCCATTAGCATTTAGCATTTAGCATTTGTTGTAGCTTTGAGAAATCAATCAATCAATCAATCAATCAATCAATCAATCAATCAATCAATCAATCCATCAAATGAACCTTTCTTTGTTAATTTCTTGTTTGTCTCAGCTCTGCTGTGTCATCTGGTCCTCTCTGGTACAGGACAGAACCAGGTGAAGGTGAACAGCTGGACTGAAGTGATTGGTTTGAACAAAGGGATGAGCAGAGTGTCCGCAGCTGCTCGTCAACTCAGTCAGGTTTTTACCGCTCCTGCTCCTGCTCCTGCTCCTGCTCCTCCTCCTTCTCCTCCTCCTCCTCCTAATTAGGATCCAGTATTTACCTCCAAACACACACAGCCTGGAGCAGTGCCTCAGCTCTCCGTCTCTCTGCTCAACCTGGGTGTTGATTTTTGGGGACACAGACAGGGAACGCGAGCAGAGAAATTGGGGGAGAAAAAGCAGGAGGGAGGGAGGCAGCTGAGGCGCTCTGATTCAGGAGCCATAAATATCCTCAGGAGGAGAAGCCGAGGCGGAGCACATGTGACACGTCCACCGAGACGAGGAGGCTCAGAGTTAATAACTCAGCAGCGCTCCTCCACCGATTATTCCTGAAGAGCTGTCAGGAGCGATTGAGGACATGGGGGTGGGGGAGTTTGGAGGGGAGACGGGTGTGTGTGTGTGTGTGTGTGAGGGGGGCGGGGGGGGGGGGGGGGGGGGGGGGGGGTTGGGAGGGAGGTGGGGTTGCTACGGATCTGGTCCAGCGGCAGAAACAGAACCTTTACAGCAGTCTGGTATTTTCTGCAGTGCAAAATCTAGAACAGAATCTGAACTAGAACCTGGGGTCTGAACAGATGGAGCTTACTGGACGACCTGACTGACCCGCAGCCAAATGTCCGTCCAGGTCACACAGTAGTGTCAGAACCAAGGAAAACTACAACCAGTGGGTGGAGTTAGCAGAGAGTAGAATTCAACCAAGAAACTAAGTGTTTTTTACTTTTACTCACCCTGATGATTCTCCTCCTCTTCCTCCTCCTCCTCCTCATCTTCTTCATCCCCGTCGTCCACTTCCTCCTCCTCTGCTCCATCTCTTCTTGTTTCACTTGCTCTTACCGCCTCCTCCTCCTCCTCATCTTCCTCCTCCTCGTCTCCTTGCTCCTCTGAGAACTCATCCTCAGCCTCCCTGTCTTCCTCCTCATCAGCATCTCTCTCCTCCTCTTCCTCCTCCTCTGCTACACCCTCTTGCTCCTTCTCCACCTCCATAGCTTGGTTTTCGTAGCTCGTGATACTGACCTCCTCATCCTCATCCTCCTCGTCCTCCCCTGGACAGGAGGTGAGGAAGGGCCTCCTCTTGGCAGCGGGCTCCAGTGGCTGTTTCTCCAGAGCCTTCCTTTTCTTGGCCAGTGGGCAGCCGTAGACACTGAGGAGACGCAGGGAGGTCACATGGTCAGTGGCCATCTTGGTTCTCACATTCAACACTTCAATGCCCTTTCACCCCCCACCCCCCGCCCCCACTCAGACCCCCCAGAGCCCACGTATCCTGTGGTGACATCACCCTGTCAAATGGTGACGTCATCACATTGTTGATCTGCCTGTGTTCGTCCACTGGCTGAAGTCAAACCATCAACCCATTTAATCTTCATCACTTTGACATTTGAGCTGCAAACAAACCAGGAGAACCTCTCATCAAAGTCATGGCACTGCAGCACACACACACACACACACACACACACTTCACCTCAAATGATCCTTCCATTTTCACTCTATGGGCTGCAGAGAGACGGGAGGGTGGAGAGGGGGGGGGGGGGGCAGGAAGGTGGAGGGAGAGAGACAGGGAGGGAGGGAGGGCCCCCCACCCCCCCACAGTCCCGGGCCCATTAAAATTCTTTTCA
>JAFBJS010054439.1:158222-239898 GCA_016785265.1 Paraplagusia blochii | reverse complement strand
CCCCCCCCCCCCCCCCCCCCTCCTGTGGTGACATCACCCTGTCAAATGGTGACGTCATCACATTGTTGATCTGCCTGTGTTCGTCCACTGGCTGAAGTCAAACCATCAACCCATTTAATCTTCATCACTTTGACATTTTAGCTGCAAACAAACCAGGAGAACCTCTCATCAAAGTCATGGCACTGCAGCACACACACACACACACACACACACACTTCACCTCAAATGATCCTTCCATTTTCACTCTATGGGCTGCAGAGAGACGGGAGGGTGGAGAGGGGGGCGGGGGACGGGGGGGGGGGGGGGGGGGGGGGGGGGGCAGGAAGTGAGAGAGAGAGAGACAGAGAGAGAGAGAGAGACCTCCACCACCTCACAGTCTCTGGCCAATTAAAATTCTGTTCATAATTAAAGCAGATCAGAAACCAGGGAGTGCTGCAGACGAGGGCGAGAGACTACAGACTGTAATTATGTGCAGAGAGAGAGAGAGAGAAGGAGGGAGGGAGGGAGGGAGGGGCAGCTCCAGTCTGATGATGATGATGATGACGGTCCTCACATCTTCTCACCTCTGTGTGTCGCACCTTCACCACACATACAGCACAGAGAGGAAAAAAACAAATCCAACCAAAAAGGTTTCCAATGAACACGACGTTCAAGCTCCAAGTTTCAAGTATCAAGTTCAACTTTCTGAAAAGACCAGAAGGAAAAACCAAGGACGGAGGTCATTTCAGGTAACTTCATCAACATCTAAGGAATTGTGGGGGGGGTGGAGGGGGGGTTTGAGGTCATGACCTAGCCTGGCCTGATCTGAATCTCTGAAACTTTTTGTTGGCAGCACTGTGTCCCTGAACCTCACTCCCACGCCTGTAGCCGGTCCACAAGCCACAGGTTGGAAACCTCCTGTATAAGCACCAGAACCTTCTCACAGTCCCGTCTCCGTGTAGTGTGGAGAACAGTGTGTAGAACTGTTGGCCAACGTATGTGAGTACTGTATGTGAGAGCTGAGAGTCTGGGTGGTGTCAGTGATGCAGGGAGAGGGAGGAGGAGGAGGAGGAGGAGGAGGGGGTGGTGGTGTGAGCAAAGCAACGTTCACATCCTATACTAGTGGTTGCCATGGGAGACAAGCTACATCCCTCCTGGTCCTCACACTGCAGCATCCGCTCACTGCTGTCGCCATGGTGACATCCGTGTGAGAGAGAGAGAGAGAGAGAGAGAGAGAGAGACAATGAGGGGGGGCGGGGGGGTCATACTGGTGGGGCTGAGACTGAAGCAGAGACTTTGATCGAGAGAGAGAGAGAGAGAGAGAGAGAGACAATGAGGGGGGGCGGGGGGGTCATACTGGTGGGGCTGAGACTGAAGCAGAGACTTTGATCCTCCACCCCCACCCCTCGCCTCCACCTCCTCCTCGACTCATTCACTGCCATGAACCCCAGACTGTGAGTCCCAGAGTCACAGGCTGATGTGGAGGAATGCTGCCACTGGTGACAGACAACAGCAGCAACCGTGGACAGAGTCTCAGGAGGACACCACCATGGAAGTGGACAACAGCCGCTGGTCCCCTGCAGCCTGTCGTGTGCCTTCACTGTTTGAGATTCTGCTGAGATTACCACGAGCTGACCATAGGGGGCACCAGCAGCTGAGCTAAAATCTCTGACTTCCCATTGGTGGGAGACGGTGGAGTTTTGACTTCGTGGACACCTGAACTCCTCTCAACCCTCCCTTCAGTCATTGTTGCATGGAGGTCAAACAGGTCGTACCTGCGGTGTCTGGCGTATTTACCGCTGACGTGGCCGCTGCCATCACAGCCTGGAGTGGGACAGCTGAGGGAGAGACACCACAGGGTTAGAAGACAGGCAGATAGACAGGCAGACAGACGGGCGGCGGCGGCAGCAGCAGCTTCCTCCTCCCCTTCATTCTTATTTCCACTATGACTCACTCTACGCTGCAGCATTCGAGCTGCTGACGCTTTGACCTCCAGACCCACTGAGCACCCGCCTCAGTCCACACTCACCCTGAGCTTCAGGGAATCTATGCCCACACCTCTGACCCGCTGCTGCACAGCTCCACCCACCTCCACCCAGAGACTCCTCATCAATAATACTGAGCGTAGAACTGAAGAGGGACCTTGGGAGTGGAGGGGAAGAGGAGGTGGGGAGAGGAGGAGAAAAGATGGAGGAGGAATGATAGAGCTTGAGGGAGAACAGATGTAAGGAGGGAGGATGAGAGGAGGAGAGAAGCAGGAGAGGGGAGCTGAGGGGAGGGAAGAGGAGGAGGACAACGAGGAGATGAAAAATAGGCTGTGAATAGGAGGAGAAGGTTAGGGAAGTGGGAGAAAAGGAAAAGAGAGGGAGGATCTGGAGATCTATTGATTTATTTGGGTCCATTTCTCCAAATCACTGGTGTCAGACCACAGGACCAGGTGACACTGGTCCACAACACAACTTGAATCTGTCTTCTGACCTACCTGAACAGTTCCTGAGTCACAGCCTCCACAGCAGCTGCAGACAGACAGACAGACAGACAGACAGACAGACAGACAGTCTTGGTTGATGGATGTCATCAGAGTCCTGGTTCTAACAGTGGTTCTGGTTCTGACCTCGTACTCCTTTGGACCGTGTTCTGTGGCGTTTCTCAGCAGCAGACGCCTCCATCTGGAGAGGAGAGGAGAGGAGAGGAGAGGACAGACTTGTCTCAGACCTGGAGACACTACACTGCTGTGGTTTGTCCAAGACAGCACAATGGCCAATGTGGGACAACAAGAACTTCTCTCCATCCACTGACTCGGAGCATCTTCTCAACAAATACTACA
Source organism: Paraplagusia blochii (assembly GCA_016785265.1). Taxonomy (NCBI): domain Eukaryota; kingdom Metazoa; phylum Chordata; class Actinopteri; order Pleuronectiformes; family Cynoglossidae; genus Paraplagusia; species Paraplagusia blochii. The sequence goes on along the minus strand of JAFBJS010054439.1, from coordinate 237,092 downwards.
GCACGTCAGTAGCAACACGTTAGCCTCAGCTAGCACAGTAACAGGCTAGCTTCTACGTAGCCTGTGCTTTGTAGCATCTGCGTCACCTGACAAACACAATTGGACACGAATCATCAATCAAACTCCACGAGGAGCCTGGAGGCTGAGTTTGGGTTTGTTCACCTGGTCCAGCTGAGTTAGTCTCACGTCAAAGTGTGGCAGGTTTGGTAGACGGAGGACGAAGGAGGTTTTCTCACCAGACTGGTTTGTTAGATGCCCTGGTCCAGAGTCATGATCTGAGGGAAGACAGAGACTTGGAGTTAGGGTTGGAGTTCAGCAGCAGGTTCCACCTCTGCTGCCTGTGGGGGACAGTACTGTCCACACGTTTCTTATGTCACCTGCAGGGGTCACGAAGCGCTGACCCTGAACAGTACAGTGTGGGATGATGTATTTTCCCACAATGCACTGCTCTGCTCTCTGTGTGTCGTTTGTCCAGATGTAAAAGTAAATAAACAGGAAACTGACCATCACAGCCCTGCTGTACTATGGTATTAGCAGCTGGTAGAGCGGTGTCTTCATAAGGACAAGACTCCGACTGTATGAGGACAGAAAAGGACATTTGGAGTTTGGAAAAGAGGGATTCCCTAGAAAAGTGGGACGGAAGCGAGAGAGGATGGGACAAGGAGGACGGTGTGGAGGTCAGCAGAGCTCAATGGTCAACTCGGACAGACACATGTTTGTCTCTTTTGGTGGACAGACCTCTGCAGGTCCCAGATTCATAAGGACAACAAGTGAAAAAAATAACAAAAGGTGTAGTGAAGTTTCGAGAAATGCTGTGTTACGGGGAGGAGAAAGAGGAGAAAGAGGAGAAAGAGGAGCAGGAGCAGGAGATGGAGAGGAGAAACATCTTCCTTCTGCTTAGTATTCAGCCCCACTCTCTGTCTGTCTGCTACACTATGATGCAGAGCTACACTACACTCTCACAGACACCAGTATGGAATGGTACACTGTGTACCAGTGGGGGTACCATCGACTCCACAGTCTCAGACAGAGGCTGCAGCTCTCTGTGCTGATGGTTTCTGTTATTGTGTCACTGTCCACTCAGACCAGACCCAGTGGGTAGAACCCAAACTGGCGGAACCACTAGTGTGAATAGACCAGAAGATAAGACAAACACACATGGCCGACGGTTGGCCCGCGTACACCGACCAACAACCGGCGGATCGGAACACTGATGTTCGTCGAAACAACCGCCGTCTGAGAAGGTTTCTGCAAAGACAGAACCAATGAACACACTGTTCTGTAGTACGTCAACCTCCGCCTACAACACCGCCACCGCTGCTGGCTTCCATGGAGACGGCAGCGCCTGCGGTGATTGGCCGCATCAATTAACCTCTGACCAAACACCACAGGAGGAGGCGCTGGTGAGAAGCAGCCACTAATGATCTGCAGACGGCTGAAAATCACACCCGGTCTCCACGCACCCACCCACCCACAAATCCAACAGAACACATCAGAACCAGAGTCAACAAGAATTCACCTGAGGAGAACCGACACCACTGGTTCTAGAACCTGCAAGAAAATATGAATACAAGTCCACGGAGTCAAACAGCAGCTGGTCTGTGTGTCTCTGGACTACTGAGAAAGTTATTTTCTAGACTTTCAATGTCCCTTTTGTCTCTCCCTCAACTCTCACTCTCAGAGTCACCTTTAAACCCTGTCCTCAAACACCCCCACCCCCCCACCATCATCATCATCATCATCATCATCACTGTTGCTGCTGCGGATCAGGACCGTGGTGTCATCTCTGTCTCCTCACTGACTGTTGACACAACTCTTTCAGGCTGTGTCAGGCAGACAGGCAGGCAGGCAGACAGACAGGCAGGCAGGCAGGCAGGCAGACAGACAGACAGACAGACAGGCAGACAGACAGGCAGACAGACAGACAGGCAGGCAGGCAGACAGACAGACAGACAGGCAGACAGACAGAGGAGCGTTTGCTGCCAAACGTCATTGATCAGGAGGAGATAATCAGATTGATGGGTGTCTTGGCAGTAGCTCAGATCTAATAATCCACACAGACACAGACAGATAGACAGATGAACAGACAGACAGACAGACAGACAGAGGGATACCCCCCCCCCAAACACACAGACAGACAGACAGTTCAGTTAAGGTCCCAGTGGTTATAAGTGACGTCATATCACCTTCCAATATCACAAGAAAAAAAAGACAATTCTCTGTCCTCGTATTTCCGCCCTTCTCCACCAGGAGGGCGCTGGTGGTCACATGTTCACCTACACTCCACATCCATGGACCCCCAGACTGGACCACCACATGGGTCGGGTCCTAAGTTTCCAGCACACTTCTGCTACTGCTTCAAACAAACCCACAGCCCTGTGACTCAGGGTCAGCAACAGGAGCCACTGAGCCACAGGTCTCCAACGCTGGACCAACAGGAAGAGCAACGTTACAGAGAGGAAAACAATCAGGAAACTCTGGAATATTTATTCAGCGCAGACAAACTTACAATATGGAATACAATCCAAAGGCAACTGTGATGAGCCTGATGTTTGTGAGATGTTCATCTCCAGGAGAAGAAAACCTGTTCTCTGACTCATCTCTCCTGATTTATTGTCATTTTCAACCAATGAATGATCTTTGGGACCAGGATCAAATTGTTCCATCTGTCTCTTTATGGTGCCGTTAATGCACGTCTCCGGTCTCACTGGGACACCTCTCCAGATGGGACGCTTATAAGACATTTACACTGTAAATACATTTCTCTGTGTTGGACTGAAGAACAAACCTTGGTCAGAAGAAAAGGTCAAAAAGCCAGTACCAGGTGACTGCAGACTGACTAGAGACATGAACACACACAGACTACAGGAATCTGTCAGAGACAGGATCATCAGACACCAGAGTCCGAGGACCAGGGACCAGTGCCTGAGGAACAGAGACAAAGGAACAGAGACCGGTAACAAAGTACAAAATACCAGAGACCAGAGTCAAAGGAAAAATGACCAGAGACTAAAAACACATGACCAAGGACCAAGGACCAGGGGCCAAGGACCAGATATCAAGCACTAGGGACAATAGACCAAGGACAAAGGACCAGAGACAAAGCACCAGAGACCAAGGACCCAGGACCAGGAAACAGGGACTAGGGACTAGGACCAAAGAAAAGAGAACAGAAACCAGAGGAAAAGGACCAGGACAAAGAATCAGAAACCAAAGAACAGAGTTCAAGGAACCTGAGACCAGGGACCAAGGGCAAGAGACCAGGGACAGGAGACCAGAGACCAGAGACCAGGGACCAGTTACCAGAGACTGCAACTAGAGTCCAAGTACCAGATTCCAAGGACCAGAGACCAAGGAAGACAGAGTGTGAGGCGACTGCAGCTGCTGTCACAACACTGTCAGGATATTTAACTAATAACAACAACAACAACAACAACAACAGAAGAAGAAGAAGAGGAGGAGGAGGAGGAGGTGGAGGTGGAGGATGAGGAAGAGTCTGTGGTCAAAGACTGAGTGGAGAGTCAGAGAAGCATGAATGACACGCCGCAGGTAAACACAGCACACACACACACACGCACGCCGCCTGAATAAAACCCAGAAGTAGAAGAGGAGAGAGGAGGGAGAGGAGGAGGAGGAGGAGGAGGAGGACGAGGAGGACACGGAGGGAGAGGAGGGAGTGAGGAGGAATGTTAGTGGGAAGAAGGAGAAGAAGGAGAAGAAGAAGAAGAATAAAACAACAACATACTAGAACAGCGATGATGGAGACTCTTCCTCTTTCTGTGTCTCTTCTTCCTCTCTGACTGAGTCTGCAGCCGACTTCTCCAGCTCGCTCGCTCGCTCTCTCTCTGTCTCTCTCTCTCTCTCTCTGTCTCTCTCTATCTCGCTCTCTCTCTCTCTCTCTCTGCCGCTCTCTGTCAAGGTCTCTCTACCCTCTGCCTGCCTCTCTCTTTCTTTCTCTTTTGTCGCTGTGAGGTTTGGCCATGCCTTCACTGTAGAGGAGGAGGAGGAGGAGGAAAAGGGAGGAGGAGGAGGAGAGGGGGAACCCAGACAGACGAGAGGGAGGGTGGGAAGGAGGGAGGGAGGGAGGGAGAGGAGGAGGATGATGATGATGATGATGGTGGTGGTGATGATGGGGATGAAGGCTGTGGTGGGAGAATCAGACACTGCAGCAGCAGCAGCAGAAGAAGAAGTATTGTTGGTTCACCCTTCTCTCACACCACCCTCCTCTCCTCCTCCTCCACCTCCTCCTGCTGCTTCTATTCCTCAGGGCCATGCACTAATAAAGAGGTGCCTCCGTGTGAACAGGAGGAGAAGGTGGAGATGAAGATGGAGAAGGAGGAGTGAATGAACACCAACAGTCACTCCCATCAAAGACATTCCAGGTCTGTGGTCAGGCTCGTCCAGCACCTCCCTGGAGCAGGAGCAGCTCCTCCAGGCACTCCAATTATTAAAACCTCGGCTGATTCAATCCCATCTCTATGGTGCCTAACACACCCCAGCCTGAGGGTGGCGCTCTTGCAGTTCCTCTCTTCATTTCACATTTCAGATGTCACTTTCACATATTTATTTTCACAAGCTTGTTAAGCAACACAGCCACTAGGGTGCAGTGCTGAGTTGATTACCCAGCTCCTTTAATGGGGCACTAAACTGCCTGAGAGCCCGCGAGTGTGGCGCCACCCTTGGTTCAAGGCGTTAACTGCAGCCTTTGTGCTACAGCAGCAGCAGCAGGAAGTGAACTGAGGACACAGAGACTGAGGGTGGTGGTGGTGGTGGTGGTGGGTGTAGAGAGAGCTTGGTTGGGTGCAGGATGACCTAGTTAGACTCTGTCTCTCTCCCTCTCTCTTCAATACAATGATGTGGTCCATCTTCAGACCTATGGACCAGATGTCCACTGGTCCAGATCTGAAATAGAACTGGGACCAGGTTTGGATTTTTTGGATCTGTAAAAGTCTCATTCTAACTATGGTCCCTAGGAGCCTGGATTCACCAGGAACATGAGCCCAGAGGTCCATGGGTGGAGTGGTCTTCAGCCCCGGCACCAACCTGAGAAACTCCCTGAGAATCTCTGCCAATTTTCTCTTCACACAATCAAGTTGTGCGAAAAGTCAAATGTTTCTCCACTTTTATCAGCGCCTGACGTCAAACATGGGCGCAGCACAATATTCACACTGTCCACTGTCCAATGTCCACTGCCACAAACTTGACAACTTGTTTTTGTATTAGTGTATTAGAGCAGATGTGGGGAAACTACCTTCAATGGATTCATCAAAAACCATTATTTAACACTGGTCACGGACCAACCCACAACAGTCAGACCAAGCACCAGAGTGAAGGCTGTGTCTCCACTTGTTCTGGTTCCACCGTCAGACTGTTGTGGACCACAGGAAGGTGACCTTGGTCTTCAGCCCTCCACTGCAGTGCAGTGGCCTCACACACACCTACACACCTACACACACACTGTCATCTGTGTGGCGGCGCGAGCTGCTGGGATGTAAACCAACAACCACATGCTGTGGGTCAGTCTGCGGGGCAGTGGTGTGTGATGGTGTGTGATGGTGTGTTCAGAGCAGCCTCCACTGGGCTCAGTGGGAGAAAGTCAATTACAGCAGGGCTGAGTCTGGCCTGCGGGGGGCGTATGACTGGGAGATAAGAACGTAGCTGTGGCTCCCGTCGAACAGTCTGCCGACTGCGTGTACGGGCCTGCGAGCGCTGCACCTTGCCCTCCTGTTTCATCCAGGCACAGAGGCAGCGAGCGGCTGCTGCAGAGGAAGGCGAGGAGGAGGAGGAGGAGGAGGAGGAGGAGGTGGAGGAGGTGGAGGAGGAGGGAGCAGACAGAGAAGGACAGAATCTGTAAGAGCATCAGGCTGCAGAACCCAGTTCTCAGACTTTTATTGATCCAAAAGAGCTGGTGGGTAACACTGACCTCGAAACTCCACCCTGCCCCTGCTGGATGCACTGCTCAACAACAATTCAAATCTTGAAGCACTCATGTAAGGGAAAAGCTACTGTGTTACCTCGTTTTTTTTTTGTATATACCATAAGTGAAGGTATTAAGTTATCAAACTATAGGTTGCATAAGATGAGCTGTAGAAGAAATGCAATGCACTGTCTCTTATACACATCCTGCTCCTGCTCCTGCTCCTCCTCCTCCCTCCTGTCCTCCAGTCTCTGTGCTGGGATTGAGTTCACGTCCCCCGTGTCTCTGCTCCTCACTTTATATTCTGCTCCTGACTCTCACTTTCACACCGACGCTGTTGGGATTGGAGCGATAGGGAGGAAGAAGGAGGAGGAGATATATGAAGGCAACATCCATCCTTCTCACCCCTCCTCCTCCTCCTCCTCCTCCTGTCCTTACCTCCCCTCTCCTCCATCCTTTCAGTAACCTGGTCTTTCAGAACTGTCCCACTTCTGTGTCCCTGTCCTTCATCTGCAGAGGACAAACACATCTGACCACCCAGGCTGTCTCCTCCTACAGGAGGATCTGCTGCGATGAAGACCAGACTGAGGTCCAGATTCGTTTTGAGAGGTGGGACATATTTCAGACACTGCAGACCTGGGCTGCATGTCAATCCTCAAACCCCCATTGAGGGACCATCACCTGCAGTACTGCACCTCAACACAGGGGGCAGAGCATCATCTCAGTGTGCATCGGGTTAACAAGCAACCACGCAGAAGGACAATCATTAGTTCAGCAGAAGTTCCTGTGCTTCGTGTTCTCTCCATCCTCCAGGTCTGCAGTGTTTCCCAGACTTCACACCGTCCAACTGTCCACCACTGTTTCCCTTCCTCAGCCCCACCCTCCACGGTAATGATCTTCTCCTCCAGACAGAGCACTTCCTGAATGATTCAGACTCATTGTGAGACAACCTGAGTCTCTCCCTCCCTTCCTCCCCAGATCAGCTCAGACACCATGGTGGAAGAGGTCTTCTCATTTGGAGGCAGATTCCATGAATAGTCAATAAGTTCAACATATTTCCATAACCACATAGACTTGGAGCCAACATTTGATTTCTGTTTTTCTGTCTCTACATCAGCGTGGGCGTCCGAGCCTCCAAAAGCTCTAACAAACTCTAAAAACACAGATGGCTGCAAGGCTGCAGGTCAGCCAGCAGGGGGCAGGTCGGAGCAGAGGTCCCAGAAGTCTTCTCTCCGATCCGCACGGTTTTGTCCAAAAACTGAGGCGTGGTGCCACCTGACAACGCAGCTCTGCCGTTGCTGAGGAACGGACCCCGACGGTTCCTCCTTCTCTGCGACCTTCACTCCTCCTCTTCAGCTGCAGAGAAGAAAAAACAACCAGGTGCCGATCGAAGGAGGTGCATTGGAGAATAAGGAGTGAGGAGACGAGGCAGGTCTTTGACAAAACCTGGTTCCTTGGAGAACCCTGAGAACCCTTTGTTGGCTGTCATGGAAACAGATGTTCTTCCTCCTCACGGTGGCGTGCTGAGCCTCGCTCGTCCTTGATGAAGCATTAGAACATCAACTGGTAAATACTGGGTCTCCCTCACACCTGTCTGAGGGAATGTTCTGGGATGATCCACCCGAGGACTTCACTAAGTTCAGCTCTGAGCAGCAGGAACTCTGACCAAGGAGGGGAAGTACTGTACTTACAGTTGACATCGTTTTGGACCCAAATACTCCGACCGGGAGACCTGGACCCTGAGTTTGGTGGTGTTAACTGGATAAAGACCAGCAGCCAGGTTCAGTCCAGGAGGTCCATCTGGACCTGGTCTGTCCAGGTGTGAGCTCCAACCCAGCAGCAGTGGGACTGCTGAGAAACTTTGGTCCTGGACCAAAGGTCTGACAAGTTACTGTGAATCTTCCTCCTTCTCCTCCTCCACCATGGTTGGAGGTGTCAGAGAGTTCTTCCTTTCTGGACCACTCTTCACGGCCAGAAAGGAACAGAACCCGGAGGAGAACTGAGAACAGGAAGTTCCTTCCGTCTCATCTCTTAACTTTTCTTCCTCCCCTCCAGCGGAGCGGCTGAGGAGCCATGCCAGGGTGAGGAGGAGCGCTAACGAGACCCAACCACCACTGACCTCTTGATCTCCTACAGGCGTGCTCTGACTGGGACGCCTGTAGGGGGAGGTCTCGGTGCCCACGCTCGCTGCGAGGCAGCGGGGGAGGTCAGGGTGAGAAAACTGATGCCGCCCAGCTGACAGAAGGGGGTAGCGGAGGAGGAGGTGACGGAGTGAGGTCGACTCTTTTAAAAATCTCTCCATGTGCTTATTTTCAGCACAGAGTTTAACAAAAATACTGTCGACGATAATGGACCAGAACCAGAGGAGGAACTGAAGCTGCTCCAGGTTCTTCACCTCAGAGTTCCTGGTTCTCCCTGTTGATGAACGTACTCATTGATCAACGGAAAGAACATGGAGGAGAACCAACGCCACACGACAGGACACGTGTGTGTGTGTGTGTGTGTGTGTGTGTGTGTGCATAAAAAAAAAAAAGGAATTTTCCATTGTTAGTCAATGTTCAGGTGACTGCTACAGAGACTACAGAGGGCGCTAGCGGCCAAGTAACTAAAATGACTCAATAGTTAAGCTGTACCTTTTAAAAGATAAACTCGTGAATTCTGTAAATGAATCTCGCTCTCTGTCGCGAATGGCGTCTTTAAGCGCCATCTGCTGGACAAACACGTCACCACATAAAGCCGGTGAACCCAGATAAAAGCCAGCAGAAGTGTTTCCTTCAAAGTTCTCACCTGAGTCTCTGTGCTCTCCCTCTCTCACTCTGCCTCTCTTCTGCCTTCTAGTCCACTGTCTTCACCACCACCTCCTCCTCCACCTCCACCTCCTCCTCCTCCTGCTCTGACTGAATAATCATCATAGTTAATGGACAAACAAACAGAAATCCATCTGAATGATTTTAAATCCAAAAGGAAACTTTATTGAACATTGAACAGAAAAAAAAACCCACATTAAAACATTCCTTTGAAATTGACTGCGAGTGAAATAAAGAGAGTTGATTGGTTGATGAATGTTGATCAGCACCTGTCAATCAAATTCACCCTCATCACTGCTGTCCTCAGCCAGCCACTGTGGCTTAATATATGGTTTCAGGGCTCCTTCTCTGGACAGTCGGTCGGCCTCCTCGTTCCCCGTGTAGCCAGCGTGACCTGGAACGTGCATCTGGAGGAGGAGCAGCAGGAAAAGGAGGATTAGGAGGAGGAAAAGCACACACGTCCATCTGTCCTCACCACACTACAGCAGGTGTCATCCAGGTGATCCACAACTGATCCAAGTCTCCAGACAGGTGGAGGTTGGATTCAAACCCTGCAGCCCAGTTGAGCAGAATTACTCTGCACTACAGTATCAATGATACAGCATGGACCCCTGGTGGATGTAGTTGGTATAACATGCCAGGTTCACCCAGTACGGAGTGAAAATGTCATCTCCTTCAGGCTGTGAAGACGTTGACTTACCCAGACCACCTCCAGCTCAGAGTTCAGTCTGTCCAGCTTCACAAACTGGTCCTTGTTCACCACGTCTTTTCCAGACTGCAGCTTCCAGCTGTTAAGCTTCCACTTCTTCACCCACTTGGTCACACCTGCAGGGGGAGATAGAGGGGACACGGTGAACCTCACCCACTCCAGGTGAACGTGTGGCGGAGAGAGAGTCGAGTCTGACCGTTGATGGTGAACATGCTGTCAGTGTAGAGAACCAGCTTCTTCAGCTGCATCTGCCTGGCCTGTCTCAGAGCTATGTAGGCTGCCTGAGGGTGACAACAGGTTCATGTTAGGTCTGTGGAACCCTTCAATGGAGAGATTCTTCTCAGGAGGTGCTGAACCACTGGACCTGCAGCTCTGCTCTCTGATTGGTCTGTCGTCCCAACAGGCGCTCCGACACATTCCTGTGAAGAGAGACAGAGAACACTTGAGTATTCTCCATGGTTCCACCTCGGTTCTCCATCTGTGTTCTTCTCACTGAGGGTGGTTGTGGCCCCAGTACACTCCGAAGCCGGCTTTGGCTCCACTTTTCCCATTGCCTGAGCAGCAGCCGTCAGTGTAGACCACCACAGCATCCCCTGGAGTTGGAGGCAGGAATGACACAATGTCAGCTAACACGCAGGCAGGCAGGCAGACGGGCAGACAGAGAGAGAGAGACAGACAGAATCTTTACCCATATAGGTGAAGCCGTCTGTGCTGCTTCCTGCAGATAAACATGTGGATGCTTTGGTTCGTTTGCTGGAATTTGGCTCCTCCTCCTTCTCCTCCTGTTTCTCCCGTTCTGAGCGCAGTCTCTTCTTACCAAGGGGAATGTACTCCACAGAATCAGGACTTCTCTTGGGAGGACAGAAGCTGGACACTGAGCTCTGGCCTGCCAAGGAGGACAAACTAATCTGAATGTGAAGCACAGAGTTGGCTTTCAGGTTCTACACAACAGCTCGAGGCTACCTTTAAGGTCACATTCTTCTCTTGTGAATCTCTGGAGGCCTCACTGTTATTTTTCTGTTTATTTTGTTGTCGAGTTGCAGAGATAGATCAGAAAAGAGCTCAACTCATTTTGAACAAACTCAGGTCTCTCCAGGTGACCTGGTGAGGGAGCAGCCATGTGACTCTCTGTGACAGTGGACGTACCTGTCTGCACTTCAGGAGGGGCAGAAAATCCAACTCCTCTGACAAAGGCCCAGGCTTCTTTCTCTGAGGCAAACTTTTTATAGGAGGCAGAAGGAAACTTGTCCACTTGTGTTTTACACTCATCCCTTAAAGTAACCAAGGACAAAAAAGAAACCAAGACTTTAATTCCAATACACTGCCACCTACTGCACTTTCTGTGAGTTTGACACCAGTTAATTATCACCTCTCTAGATGAGCAACTTGTTATTACTGAATATGTATTATGTGACAACTTTACTGTGACGTCCACTATTCTGCATCACCACGTGTCAATGATAAGTCTCTAATCTCACAGATGCATTTTAAAAGGTTTAATTCAAGTTTTTCAAAGATGGCGTCAGTTGACTCACCATGACATGTACACTCCGGGTTTGACGCCTTTTCTTACTGCGTAGAAAAGCTTGCCCTTCGCCATGTCGTCAGCGGCGGCGCTGCAGAGGCTTCTGTGAACTGCTCTGAAAAAACCGCTCAGTCTAATCATAACCCCGAGACCCGGAAGTTGCTAACATTATGATGCTAACTCACCATACAAATAAAAAAAATGCCGTTTGTGTGATTGGACTGAACGCGTCAGCGCAACACGGGTGGATAACAACACTTAGCTCCCCGAAGCCGCCTTAAGAGACTACATTACACTCGTCTATATACACATATGTAAAAGCCCTTGCTTTTTATATATTAGAGCGGTTGGACTTTAAAAGTCCACCACTTCCATCTGAACTGAATGTTTCGTTGTCAAAGTGTAACTGCACAAAGGTGAACGGAACCATGAGACTGGAACTCTCTCGATAATGTGTTGCATTCGGGTCAGTTTAAGAAAACGTTAAGACACATGACGGCAAACCACTGCAATACTACGATAAACCAAACCTTGAACAGATATCGATGCTAATATCTTCTTACTTTTTCCTCACTTTTCATAAGCTCGTATCCGTGACTTTAATTTCGGTTGATATTTACGCTGCTGGGAGGCGAATTAAAACATCGCTATGACCGCGACTGTGTGGCGGACTAAAATAAGTAACCTCAGATCAGGTCTGTGAACGCATCATCAAGCGCGTTGCATTTAGGGAGTTCTCGCGATGTTCCGGTCTCTTCCTTGGCCGTCACTGACTGAGGTTAGTCGCGCTTTTTGGTTCTGAATCCATTTTTTGTTTTATATTCGTCTTTCTAAGAGGAAATATTGAGATTTTCCCACACCGCACGATCTGTTGAACGATGATGCTTTAGATTATGTGTTTTGTTGTGATGGATGGTCACTTAATACAATGATATTGGGCATAGTAGCGGCGTCTGGGTGAATAGGTTTTGGCGAGTTTTTAGCAGGCCGTACATGTGTTGAGACAGGGAGTAGAATTTAACCCGCGAGGAACTATGTCCTGGTAGGAGACTAGTTTTTGTAAATGGTATTTGTTACCAGCGTTGAGCGCTTTAAAGACAACGTGGGCGTTTTAAGGAGGCAATATGGCGTGAAGCTAAGTCAGCTAACTACCTAATGACATAGCATTGCTAACCCCGAGGTTGGTGTCGTCTATGACCGGAGGCTACGGTCTGTTCTGTGAGGGTCAGCGTTACTTTACCGTGTATTATTATCTCACTTTTCCTCCTATTACTGCAGAGACAAAGGCCATGTTCAGTACCAGCGCCAAAATAGTGAAGCCGAATGGCGAAAAGCCAGACGAGTTCGAGTCTGGGATCTCCCAGGTAAGACCACACTTCTGATCTAAGGATCCAAAATCTAAAGACTGTTTGACCTGCTTTCTTACCTGGGAAACTTGTCTCTTTCTTGTCCTCCTCCAGGCTCTGCTTGAGCTGGAGATGAACTCTGACCTGAAGGCTCAGCTCAGGGAGTTGAACATCACTGCAGCAAAGGTAGGAGTTTTGGAAAATATCACCTGTTTGGATGTCAGTCTGACGTGGACACCCAGAGAGTTCTGTCTCTGGCTCTGTCCTGGTGGCGTATGGGAGCGTAGCTCTGGGCTCGGACGTACAGTCCCCTTCCACAACGTCAGAGAACGAGCTCCGTCCCCGGCTGAAGGCCGGTGAGGACGGGCGTCCTGCATATTCCTACACCTTCCCACAGTCCTTTGGGGCAGTTACTGGGGAGTTAAACCATGCAGTGCACATGTAGACATTTGTCTTTAGGGTCTTCTGCTCACCAGGCTTGGCTTTGAAGAGTCATGTGTGTTGGTGATGAGATAATGTTCTGTTTGTTTCCAGGAAATCGAAGTTGGTGGCAGCAGGAAAGCCATCATCATCTTTGTCCCAGTTCCTCAGCTCAAGTCTTTCCAGAAGATTCAGGTTCGTCTAGTGCGAGAGCTGGAGAAGAAGTTCAGTGGAAAGCACGTTGTCTTCATCGCACAGGTGAGGAGGACAGTGATGAGACAAATCAAGAAGCTGTGACCTTTTAAAGGCACAAATCTTACCCAAAATGCACCTGGGTGGACTGTTTGAAGCTGACGTGGACACCCAGAGAGTTCTGTCTCTGGCTCTGTCCTGGTGGCGTACGGGAGCGTAGCTCTGGGCTCGGACGTACAGTCCCCTTCCACAACGTCGGAGAACGAGCTCCGTCCCCGGCTGAAGCTGGTGAGGACGGGCGTCCTGCATATTCCTACACCTTCCCAGAGTCCTTTGGGGCAGTGACTGGGGAGTTAAACCATGCAGTGCACAGTGCTTTATTTATTTTTCTTTCCCCTAATGTCGTTAGTTCAGGGATGTCGACAAATTATCTGGGATCTGATGGTAAAGGTTGATGAAAATAAATGTGTTAAATCATCTATAAAGACAGAAATTAATTTCATTTCTTTTTCTCCTCCAGAGGAGGATTCTGCCCAAACCCACCAGGAAAAGTCGTACAAAGAACAAGCAAAAGCGTCCCAGGAGGTGAGTCCGTCCCTGTCCTGGTTGTGTCAGTCGGTCTTCGTGACTGCTGACTTTACATTCCCCTCACCTGTTCCTATAGTTGCTGACCCATGTGACTGTCCTGTTGACGGTCCTCCTCCGTGGAGACCAGTATCAGTCTGACGTGGACACCCAGAGAGTTCTGTCTCTGGCTCTGTCCTGGTGGCGTACGGGAGCGTAGCTCTGGGCTCGGACGTACAGTCCCCTTCCACAACGTCAGAGAACGAGCTCCGTCCCCGGCTGAAGCTGGTGAGGACGGGCGTCCTGCATATTCCTACACCTTCCCAGAGTCCTTTGGGGCAGTTACTGGGGAGTTAAACCATGCAGTGCACAGTATTTTAATCATAATCTGGGATAATAGTCTTGTTAATTCTGTTTTTTTGTTTTTTTGTCAACCGTTTTGTACTGACGAGTAGGGAAATGACTGCAGGGGTTGACATTCAAAAACCCGAATTTTGCCGATGTTCTGGTTCTTCTCAAACCAGAACCATTAGAAGTACAGGTCTGATGGCTCGGATCTTAGATGTACTTTGAGGTTTGATGTCACGTGACCACAGGTGAACGGTGTGTGGCAGATGTCCTGGATCTGACCTGACCTTGGGTTGTAACACCATTTTCTCTGTCCTTGTCCCTCAGTCGTACCCTGACCGCAGTCCATGACGCCATCCTGGAGGACCTGGTGTTTCCCAGTGAGATCGTGGGCAAGAGGATCAGAGTGAAGCTGGACAGCAGCCGGCTCATCAAGGTCCACCTGGACAAGGCACAACAGAACAACGTGGAACACAAAGTGAGTGTGGATGAGAGCAGCAGAACCAGTACCAATGCAGGGCTCAGTCTGACGTGGACACCCAGAGAGTTCTGTCTCTGGCTCTGTCCTGGTGGCGTACGGGAGCGTAGCTCTGGGCTCGGACGTACAGTCCCCTTCCACAACGTCGGAGAACAAGCTCCGTCCCCAGCTCTGGGCTGGTGTGGACGGGCGTCCTGCATATTCCTACACCTTCCCAGAGTCCTTTGGGGCAGTGACTGGGGAGTTAAACCATGCAGTGCACATTGTTTTAATGTTTAAGTTGGGACGAGGTTGTATTTTAAATCCTAGTCAATGGTTTAGTTAAATGATGTCATAATTATTCTGCTGATGTGAGTGATTTTCCTCTTCTAGGTGGAAACGTTCTCTGGTGTCTACAAGAAGCTCACAGGCAAAGATGTTGTGTTTGAATTCCCTGAATTCCAGCTCTAGATGGAGGTGACAAAATAAATTTGTTTACTGTCCACCGTGTGTCTCTGTCTCTCATTGGACTGTCTGTACAGAAAGTGTTGACCGTGGAGTTTCATTCACTCTCACTGTCAAGTGGAGCGCCTCCTACAGTTAATGTTACAGACCTACCTGTAAAGATCAGAGCTCTCATGGGGACTGATGTTCTGGACCTTCTAATAGAGGTGATCCACTGATGCTCAAAGCCTCACCCTTGGGGGCTGGAGGAGGTGGATGGGCAGGATGGAGCCCCAGGACTGAAGAATCACAGCTGTTTAAATGTTCTTGTCAGAGACTGACATTTTCAGAACTGTTTGAGTGCAGAGCACAGCAGGTGGCGCTGTTAAAACTGTAACAATGAGCACAAAACAAACTCATTAGCATTGATGACAAACTCTCAGACAGCTCTGACGTAACAATGGGCCACAACGTGGACGTCTGTCTTCAGCTGCAGGTCAAATTACACCAATAAAGTTAATGAAGTTTCTCTGCAGTTTTACTTCAACAGCCGAACGATTGAGGACAAGTCCAGCTGAGATCATCAGAGACCAAGGTGGTCTGCGGGCCCTGATCTAGACTGACATTAAGCTTCCTCTGGACTAAGGAGACTTTCCCTGGTACCATTCAGCCTTGTATATGAACCTGATTGAACTCTGACCTTCAGTGTCTCTGGGGTCAGATGATGAGTCAGCAGCTTCGGACAGTGCAGCGATCCACCTACAAACACACAAATAGGACAATGATGTGATTGGATTATCCGACATCAACAGAACCAATAGGAAACGGCGTCTGTTTGAGTGCAAGTGTCTGCAGCAACGTCAACGGTGACCACCAGGGGGTGTGTTGCTGTGAAGGCACTAAATTGAGAACATAAGTTTTTAATCTTGTATAAAAGAAATGTTTGAATGGGTTCAGTCACTAGTATCCGAACAGAACCATCACATGACTAGCAGACAAGGGGGCGGAGCCTGCAAATCACAGCTTTCTGATTTTTTTTTAAAATAGATGTTTTTTTGTAAATGTCTGAATTTTTGGACTGAAGTAGCGACTGTTATGTTTCAAAGAGACCTAGAACTGTTTAATGGAACATTTTTGAACTGATTGTTCATTGTCCACTGAGTGCAGTCGCTGGTCAGAGAGGTGAATGTGAAGGAGAATCCTGTGGTCCAACTGTTTTCTCCAGGTCCAAACCTTCAGCCTGGAGATGAAGGAGAAGAAAAGAGTTACCACCACAATGACATGAGAAGAAGTGTTGAGTTCCTGTGAGAAGGCTGTGGTCACAGTTTGGACCAACAAGACTGAGGCCTCAGAGACAAACTTATCATTTTGCCCAGGACACTCAGAGACACACATACCCCCAGTTGAGAACCACAGATGACCTATGTACCTGTTCCCTGTCCTACCTTGACCTGGATGACAGCAGACTCACCATCTGGTCCTTGTACCAGTACAGGCTGCTCTTCTTCAGGACAAACCAGTATCTCCTCCACCTCCTGCCCAGGAAACCTCATCCCTCCTTCCTGAGGTGAAGACAGCTCTGAAGATGGACCTCATCCAGGACTCAGGACCTTCAGAGGACACAAAGTGAGTTCAGATGCCCAGCTGCTGTAAAAATGACTGTTTTATTGAGTCAGACGAGACAAAAACATGTGTGGATGTTTTCAATCAATACATTAACAGATTCCTTTTGTTATTATCAATGTGACGTATTATCACGCAAGTCTTTGTCGCCCTCTACTGACTGAAGGGAGCACTCGTCATCATTTAAACAAAGGATTGATGGTCGAGACTGACAGGTTTGTATTTACTTTATTTTATCAACTTTCCTCATCTTTTCATTTTTACTTTCAGTTTCTTTTGTCGATACAGATCTGTTTTCATCACCTCTGTGGTCAACTCCCAGGAACAAACGATGGGAAGGACTCAAACCTGCCACCCTTCTCTGTGAAGACAAACTCTCTGACCACTACACCAGGTCACTAAGGAATGATCCAGAATAAAGGAAATCTCTGAGATGTGACACGTTGATGACATTTGATCTCACTGTATTTTCCACAGTAATAACACAAAATGTTGAATAATCAACACATTCATCTGTTGCCTCGATGACGAACATTCCCATAAATAGTCTCAGGTTGTTGAATTGGTTTTTTTTTTATTATTTATATAAAGTAACTGTTGGTTATAACTATTCTTAACGGGCTAAAGACGTCACTATCGTCGAACTTTAACTTCATGAGTGTATTTTTAGATGATATTCAAACTAACTGCGTTTCCCTGACTGCACTGAACGCACCATTAGGTTTTGCCTGATCGCATTCAGACACCTTCAAAATAATGGCACAGTTGTATGTTCCAGTACTTGGTACGTCACAAGACACGCTCACCCAAACGTCACTGTCTGACGTCACGCCTCCCGGTACCTGGTGTCTTCCTGGTTTCCTCTAGTTATTTCGCCGGTGTTTCCACTGGTGTCGGTACAGCTCCTGGTTCTGTCTGTGTCCGTCTGTCATTTTCAACACTAGAAGAACCGCCTCGATGTTAATGAATGTAGAATTTCACACACAGATACTAAACAAGTGTTTGGACACGACACGCAAAGGTGAAAACCACCGCTAAAGTCGTTTTTGTCGAAATGACGTCAATTTCAACAAAATGGCGTCTCGGTTTAGCGTCAACGGTCAGAGACGCGGATTTGTGCTCGAAGCTCGTGTTATGAATATAGACAAGAGTTGAACTAAATAAACTGTGGACCGTTTCAGGACAAACACTCACCCTTTACCAGGTGGATTCTGACTGAAGGGGGCGGGCCTAACCTGTCTTTGTGCGCATGGGCTGTAGACTTCCTGTCGAGGCTGTATTAGCAAACTGCTAATATACCGTGTTGTGCGTAATGTCGCAGCTGTGGATTATTTAGTGTCCGTGGGTTCTTCGGAAATGACGTCATGGTGACTACGTGTGTTAGCTGGGACGAAAGGACCGCGTTTCAGCCTTGAAATGGAATAACTTCACACAACAAAACAGTAAAATACACATTTCAGCTGTTATTTTAGGAACGCCTTACAAAAAAAAAACAATTATTAACATTTTGAAATGATGAAACTTTTTTAAAAGGCCATAAAACACTTTTTGGTGGAAAAACTGTGAAAAAAATGTTAGAAGAGGTCAAACGTCATCAGGACAGTTAGTTTTCAGTGAAGAACTACAACAAAGATGGCGGATGGGTTAGACTTTGAGATATAAACAAATACTTGTGTGTTTTTATAAAGATAAAATTGTTTCCAAGCGCCTGAAATGTTTTCTTTTCAAATCAGAACAGATTCTTATCTAGAAACGGGACTCGTAGAATGACCCGACTGGTACAGTAGAACTCAGAGTTTCATCAGCTCAGGTCTGATTCTCAGCAGAGTGTGGAGGTATAACCTGCCATCTTCTCATTCTCCTCTCCAGTCCAGGTGGTGGCGCTCTGGTTCTCAGTCCATCAGTGGCTGAGCAGCCGCAGTCGAGCCAACCACCCAGTGATCAGAGACTTGGACTGTTTGGTTGGGGCGGGAGAAGAAACGGCAGCAGACGAGGCGGGTGTGGACTTCTTGGAAGACGCTTCCTGGTATGGGATGGTGGCGCTGTTGTGCAGGTCTGAGTTAATGAAACACTGGCTCCCTCTGATGTGGTCGACCCCACGGCCCGATGGGTGCCCTCGGTAGGGTAGAGGGTAACAGGGTTCCTCCTCGGTGATGGTACTGATGCCCTCGTTACTCAGGTACCTGTGAAGGAGGTTGTTACCTTCAGGAGACACAGACACAGACACAGGTCAGGATGAAGACAGGATGTCTGCTGGAGCAGGTCCGGTGGCACAGGTTCTGGTACAGGAGGTCTGGACCAGGATGTCTGCTGAAGCTGGTCCGGTTACACAGGTTCTGGTACAAGAGGTCTCCTCTGAATCAACTTGCTTTTCTTTTTGAAACCAGCAAACGCACAGGAAGCATTTCAATCATGTAAAACATAAACTATAAAAGTTTGCTTTTTCACTGGTCACATGACCCCACCTCACCTTTCTTTCCGTGAGCTCCATGCCTGGAGGAGGCGGAGCCGCAGAGAGACTCCACGGGCATGGAGACGGGCCGAGGTTTGGCTGCAGAGACGGAGGAGAAACCGAGGATGGTGAGAAAACACAACCAGAGTCCGACTGACGGACGACTGTTCATGTGACTCACAGCGAGCAGAGGAACGAGGGCGATGACGCACTGGCATTGGCTGGTTGACCACAGGGGGCGGAGCCACATCAGACATCAAAATGTCACGTGAGACACCAAAGCGAGGTTTTGGGTTTGAGTCCAGATAGGAGTTTGGGGACGAGGGTCTGAGGTCTACATCTGGAGAAGAGGTGGTGGTCCTGTCTCTGCGAGAGGAGGAGGAAAGGGAGGTGAAGGAGGCGCAGCAGGACTTTTGGAATATTTGAGCAGCAGGTTCAGCTGCAGCTGCCACTCACACTGGGATGTACGGAGCTGTGGGAGGAGGAGGGAGGTACAGATCCAGGACCGAGGCTCTGGGTCCAGGACCCTCCAGGGTCTGGTGTCCTTGAGGTCTGTAGACCCCTGAGGTTCTCTGAGACAGAAACGCTGTGTCAACAGGAAGTACTTTCTGCCCAAGTCAGTGTTTGTTTAGACCAACTTCCTGTCTGTTCCTGGTTCAACTCCACCAGGAAGCGTTTCCTTCCTCATCTCTGACAAACACAGGAAATTCTCTCTGCTCCGTTTGTCTGTCAGCAGGAAACACTGAGCCTCAGTGACACAATCTGACCACAGGGGGCGGCAGAGCACCAGCAGCCCCTGGGTCTCTGTCAGCTGGTGTCACTGTGTTTTCTACAGAGGACCACAGTACTGCCGTGACCGTTGAGCCAGAGGACGGGGACGGGGGTCAGATTAAGGGGACATGAATGGTCAACATTTCAGGAGATCATCTGCCTTAAACACAAACACACACAGAATATCATTCTTCTAGAACCATCTACCTCCACCCGTGGAGGCCTCCAGCGCATGTTCTTCAGCGGAGCAGGAGTGAAGCCAACTGTGACACCTGATGGTCTCTTCTTCAACACCAGGGCTACACTTCCTGTCTCCGCCCGCAGCTTCTCCACCAGATGCTTCAGCTGCCACCCCACCTGTCCCATCCAGGGGGAGACGATGGTCAGTGGAGACCAAGGAGGTCTGAGAGAGTAGAAGAAACGTTCAAGCTGCAAGACTCACCACAGTCTGCTGGTTGACCTGGATCACTTCATCTCCAGCGTGAATCCTCTGGGTTTTATCTGCAGGAGACTGGAAAACAAAAACAATGACCACCAGGACAGGGACAGGGACAGGGACAGAGTGGCTGAAGATGAAGGAGCAGGCAGGAGACACTCACGTTCTCGGTGGTTCCTGTGATCACATGATGTCCATCATAAGTTGATTTGATGTAAATCCCCTGAAAGACGTTCAACGGTCAGTACTGATCGTCTAATTCTGTTTGGACCTTTTGTCTGTCCTCCCTGGACTCACCAGTCCTTCTCCTGGACGAACGTTAGTGATGTGAACCTCCTCCAGACAGGCCATGTCACTCTTGGACGGGTCAAATGTCCTCTGGACCGTCTTCTCACAGATGGAGGTCAGAGCGCGTGACTGCCACGGAAAAGATTAAGTCATGAAGACATCGCTGAAGACGTTTGACGTCTCAGAGACATCACCAGACTGACACCAGCAGGGGACAGTGTTGTGGACATGACATTGATTAGAACATTTGTAACAGCTGTTCCTGATCCAACAAGGTTGACTGAGAGGAGACCGATGGGTGGACAGACACAGAGACACAGTGAGTCCTCACCACTTCCAGAATCTTCTCTTCCATCTCCTGAACTCTACAGTCCTGTGAAAACAAGAAAAGATGTGAACAACCACAGTCGACAAGTTCCAAGACACCAAGAGTGACTCTGACGCTCACTGACCTTCTGGACGGTGGAGGTGAGCTCCAGACACAGGTGGATGATTCTGCTTTTGGTGGAGGTGAAGTCAGTGGTCAGAGGAGTCCTGCTGGAGGAGTCAGAGAGGGAGGAGTCAGCATGTCCCTGGTCTCAGGTCTCCTCACTCTGAGCTGGTCTTTAAATCACACATGAGCAGTTGTTCTGTTGCAGCTGGGAATCAAACTAGAAACTCTGCAAAAGTGGGGACACAGAGTGTGTGTGTGTGTGTGTGTGTGTGTGTGTGTGTGTGCGGTGTCACCTGTCCATCCAGCCCAGAAGACTCTTGGCAGCTGAGATCAGTTCCACCACAGCCGTCAGGAACTGGTTGGAGGGTTGATGGGAGTTCTTGCCGTGGTAGGACTGGTTCTTTCGGTGCTGGGCTACGGCGCTGAACAGGTTCTGGTCTGCAACCCTCATCCTCCCCACCAGAGTCTTCAGATTGTCTGACTCCACCCCGAGGTTCTACAACGAAAGGTCAGGACAGGATCTGAGACCAGTTCAATAAAGTTCTAATGATGGACAGACAACGCAGCGTTTTCTCCCACAGCTCTGCTGAGTCAGGACGTCTTTCTTCTGTCCACTTATTCACGTGACTTCTGCATCTGATTGACCCAAACTGGCTCGGTTGTTGTTACTGTTTCTTCTCTAATCTCTGTGAGGTCCAGTCTGGACTCAGGTTTGGGGGTCACTGACCAGAGCACAGAGGAGGTCCACAGCCTCCAGCAGCAGCTCCTGGTGTCCCACCCTGGACATGCCGAGGGACAGCAGCTCCTGGTGAGACATCTGCAGCAGCTTCTCTCCATCCACCTGGTGGCGCTGAAAAGACGGGATGTAGAGCTGCACGCTGTCGTCCAAGCCTGAAGGAGGACAAACATGAAGGAAGAGGACGTATTGTCTGTAGTGTCTGCAGTACTGTGATACTGTAGGACAGTAACAGGACACAGAGCGTTGACTGTTGTTCTTCAACAGCAGACACTGCTGCTGAGTCACTAACACACTCTCACTGGTCACCACCTGGTCGTCACCTGGTCGTCACCTGGTCGTCACCTGGTCACCACCTGGTCGTCACCACCTGGTCTCTTTTCCCAACTGTTCCACTCCAGTGGATTTTGTTTGGAGTGGGAATCAAACCCACAACCTCCAGTGTTGAATAAACAAAGCAGTTCACTAAACTACACCAACACACAGACTCCGCCCCCCCAACCACAACTGTCCTTCATGAGGAGACACCGTCTGATCTTGACCGAGAAAAGAAAAGTCCTGATCCGTGGACCTGACCAGGAGGTGACCGAGGTCAGAGGAGAAGCCCTGAGGACTGGTCTGGTCTGACATGGAGCTGACATGGAGCCTCCTGCAGGAGGTTCTCTGTTGACTGGTGTTTGTACTGGACCATGATGAAGAAACACCTTCACTGACACTGGGACATTCCATAGTCAGAGTCTCACAATCATCTTCATCATCGTTCTCATCAGCTGAAGGTCTGTGGTCCACAGGAATCTTGGTCTCCCACCCCACCTCACCCCACCCCAGTCCAGTCCAGTCCAGACCTTGTTTTATTGGCTCATCACTCCACTCCTTTGGAGTTGTGGATTCGACCCACCAACCATCTAGTGTCTTCTAAACCTGGGGGTTTACAGACCCCACCCCCGGCCCCCCTCCACCCGTTGAAGGGGTTCCACTGCAGTTGAGGGTTTCTCAACCACTGGTCCGGGGTTCACCAGGAATCTTCATCTTCATCTTCATGTTGCACCAATCTCTGGGACTGGGAGCTGGATTCATCTGGCACGGTGACAACACGCCCTTCTGGTTCCAATGTTCTCGTGAGAACGTGAAGGATCCGTCTGTGATTGATGTGACAGCTGAAACATTCCTGTCGATCCGCAGCCTTCCAACGTTGGGCGGGGGTTTGGCTCCTGGCCCCACAACCACATCTGGGAGGAGAGGGCGGAGCACAATCTCCAGGCTGAGGGTGAGTCACATGGCTGTGCTGCTGGGGCAGCCAGGTAAAAGTGCTGCTGGTTAAAATCCTTGCTGTGATGTTTCTAATCCTTTGCTCTCTGCTGCCCCTGTGGTCAGAGTGTGTCACTGACTGCCCTTGGACCTGGCAGACTGAGGCAAACCTGGACCAGGTCTTCTGTGGACCATGCTCCACAGACAGACATGAGGTCCAGAATGGAGAAAAGACATGTGGGTCACATGACCAGCCTGAGCAACCTGTGGAGAGAAACGTCCAACACTGGTCCGGTCCGGTCCGTATCAGTATGGTCTGGTCTGGTCTGGTCTGGTTGTTTTTCTGACAGATTAAACTGGACCTGTCCATCTTCATCTCCCTCCTCTTCATCCCGTCAAACTGTTCCTCAGAAGGAGGAGACAAAGCCAGTGTTTACTCTTGACTCCATCACAACAGGAAGAGGGTGGAGGGGAGAGTGGAGCGGAGGTTCTTTGTGGTCTGAACAAAGTCTCCCTCCCCTCAGAAGAGAAGGGAAGTCCAACTGACCTCCAGTGAGGGTGGTGAACGGACCAGGACAGGATACGGATCACGTGGTGGACACGGTCAGGGCCTCGCTGTGCCATGTGACTCTGATGTAACCTGTCCCTGGAAACTCTGGCTCTTCATCAGCAGCACAGTTGCAGCAGGAAGTGGTGCTGGATAAAAGGAAGCGGTCCATTTCCTGCGAGCGACACCACCCCTTCTGTCCACTCACTTCCTCTGATAAAACCATTGTGGAGGCCAGGACAGTGTCCTCCTGAGACTCAGAGAGACTGCTAGGTCCCGATCAGGGATCGGTCCAACTCTGTCCTGTTCACGTGAGTCCGGCCGGGAGAAGGTCCGGATGAAGATGTCTGCCCAGTGGAGACACTCTGGTCTACCTGAAGTCCCTGATCTTTAACTGGGTCTGGGACAGATGGAGACTTTTGAAGGCGGTGCCTGTGCTGCTCCACAGACTCCACCCTGATCCTGGAACCAGTCTGTCGCCACTGCCTCCATAATGATCCATAATGATCTACCAGCTCCTCTTCTGACCTTCTCCATGGAGAATGATGATGTTTGACAACATCAGCAGCTGAAATGTGCCTCAACCCGTGGTCACTACAGTGTGACGGGGCAGGAGGAGGAGGAGGAGGAGGAGGTCAATTCATACGTCACCGAGCGTCTGCACCTGTCAGAGGAGAAACCTCTGGTATGTGGACCTGTCTGAGCACGCCGACACCTGGTAGGGAGTTGGAGACTGTCACTCCAGACCCACAGGTGGACCACGTGTCCCTGGTCTGTTGGTAACACTGTCAACACAGTAGCAGGATGTGAGACAGGTTCGGTCGGAGGAGACAGAGTGGTGGGACACTGGTCACAGCTGAGACCCACTCCACCTTCCACCACCCATCACCCAGCAGGAGGGGAGGCTCGGTGAGGAGCTGCTGTTGTTGTTGTTGTTGTTGCCTGACACGCACACGCACGAACGCCACAACAATGGCGTCCATCCTCTCACCACTGTGGCCCAACATCAGGGGCGGCAGCAGCGGCGAGGACCGTACACAACAAGTTGCATTTTAAAAAAAAAAACTTTGGTTTCCAGATGATAAGAGTTCTGCCTGAAGGCTGAGGGAAAAAACATTTGAAATTGTTTTCAAAAATAACTGATTTATTCTGAGCCGTTGATGCATCCGTATCTAAAGCTGATAAAACTTGAATCTGTTCTTTCATCACATGTTTCTCCTCGGATCAACAACACAGACACAGGATCAGTGGTTACTTCACCAAACAGCGCCCCCTACCTCACCTCTCATCCAGTCCACCACTTGTCGCGGGCTCCATTTGATGACAGGCTCCATCATTTCTCCGCTGGTTCTGCTCATGGTTCTGTCGGTTCAGGTCTAATGCAGTCAGACCGTCATGTTCCCGTCTCACTCTCTCCCCCTGTTCTCCTCCTCTGCTCCGTCTGTCTGTCTGCTCCCTGGCTCTGAAGTTTACAGGCGGCACGAGTTTGGAGAGGCGTGGTCTCAGATTATCACACATCTGACCACGCCCACATTGTCTCCTTCTCTCCAATCAAATCGTGCTGCGTTCAAAGAACAGAGAAGTGCAGGAAAAAAAACACTTTCCGCTAACATATATATGTTTATATTTTTATCTATGTGGCCCATCATCACAGCAAACAGTGGGACTCGAACCTGAAACCCTCTGGACCCAAGTCTGCTCCCAAAGTTAATCAAATCAACTTCTTCTAAAAGTGTGATCTGTCTCTTGGCATCAGCAGAAAACACAGAACAAAAATCTCCGTTTGTCTTTGAGAGAGCGACAGTTCACCGTCGGTGTTGTGTCCTCTCCACCTTCAGTCCTGTGACGACGTCAGAGAAGAAAACAAAGGTCATGTGACCTAAGGCCAGTGGTGTCACAGCAGCTACGTCATTGGCTGCCATCAGTACGAGACCATCGGACAACAGGGGGCAGCACAGCTGCCGTCATTGAATCAGTTTCACTTTGGCTGTGAAACCAGCTGGGGGCGCCAGCTGACGACAAGGATGGGCTGGTTTTCAACCACAGGGTGGCGCAGCAGGCTAATGTAACAAACACAGACAAAGATTGTTTGTCAGACAGACAATGAGTTTGTGTAACGGTGCCAGTGTCCTGATGCGTCCTTGTGTCTCCAGATGTTTCAGGAGTAGCTGAGCTCGGAGAAACCAGCCACAGGCAGCGGTGCTGGACGTTGCTTCCTGTCCAGCTGGAGCCCTGAGGGTGGGGCAGGTGAAGCCAGGCGGCTGTGGTGTAAGAGGCTGAAGAAGAGGAACCGCTGGCCCATCTTGGCGGGGTTCATCATCAGGTCGTAGCTGTGGACCAGCTGCTGCCTGGTGGAGTCCTGGCTGCAGCTCTTCCATAGGACCTACAGGGGGAGCAGTAGTTAAGCTTCTTGGAACCATCTCCCAGACTGGACCTCACTGCTGACTCACCTGCATCCTCGCATCGATGCCCATGTTCTTCAGGAACCTTCTCTGGGTGATGGGTCCCAAACAGCTCACGCTCTGGCCGGCCATGCTGCGCAGGTAGCTGAAGTCCACGTCAGCGGTGAGGTCGGCGGAGCCGGGGGCCTTCAGGACGTCATGGAGTTGGTGACCTTTGAATCCCTAAGAAGACGTAAATTCCTTTTTTGTCTTTGTGACGTTGTGATTCTCACCACAGCGGACAACGAACTTTGGTCTCTGCATTTAACCCATCATCAAAGTGAACAGTGGACAGATGATGAGCAGTGAGTGGGGACCATTCCATGCTCAGGACACCTCAGCAGTAACTTTGGACGAATTTAGTTTCTCCTACAGCAAGGTGCATTCATTCAATACATTAAAATGGTCCTGGTGTCAACTACAGTTGACATTCATTAAATGCCTATTATTTCAAAACAGAAATAATGAAACTGTCTTCAGATGTAAAATAAATGTTCTTAACATGTCTATAAACAATAATATATATCATTATGATGGTAAAAATAGTAATAGATGAAGAATATTTGACTCTTTCCATAAATGTGGTTGTGGGTATGGCAGCCATCTTTGAAGAGGAAAAAACTACAGTTCCCAGCATGCAAACCCTCAGATGAGGACAGCCCAGGCTGTCCTCCCCAGAGTATAGGACACTATAGGAATTGGAACGGTAACTCAAAATACTTAAGAAAGATTAAGGTGAACAAAATGTCCATTATAAAGGACATAAATGAATGGCCCGGGTCTCAGGAGGTTAACCACTAGGACATCACATCCCTGGACAATGAACGGGACTAGAAGGAGACAAATGACAACTTGGTTCTAGACCAGAGAGGACCAGGTTCTCACTCTGAACGTATCCGTTTTAGTTCCATCGTGGCCGTAATCTGCGATCAGCGCCGCTCCGCCCTGCTCCGAGATCCGATTGGCCAGCTGCTGGACTATGGCCCCGCCCTCTGCGCACACCTCTACATGATCACGCTTTTCACCTGCCTGACGCACAGATACACAGGATGGCGACCGGTTTCTTTTGGATAATGTACATTTTCACCACCAGGTGGCGCAGAGAGGCCATTAATCTGGTTAAGCAGTGAAACGCAGGACCTACCTGGACCAGTGTGGAGGAGGCCAGGGTGGGAGATGGAGCGATGACGAACCTCAGCTGGTCGGGCTTGTGAGGGTGGAGGTCCACCATCACCTCCCTCCAGCCCTTCTCTGTCCTCTGATCAAAACAAACCATCCAACCGTCAGCCTCAACGCTTTACCGCCACCTGCTGGTTAAAGAGTGTTTGTTGAGCGGCAGTGACGTCACACCTGGAACTTGTGGACGGGCAGAGCGTCGAAGAACTCATGGGCCAGGAAGATACTGAAGCCTGTGGAGAAGAGCACTTCATGAAACACAAGCCTCCACAACGGCTCCCAATGGGTCTTCAGGTGTGACCTCCACCTGCAGGGACGTCGCCCAGGTTACGGTACCAGGACACCGGCAGCCCGTCCCTGGTTTCCCCTTGACAGTAGACCGGCTCGTCCTCGGTGTCCGCCTCGCGGCCGCTCTGACCCAGCAGTTTCTCGGCTTGGAGTCGACTCAGCGCTGGACTCACCTCCACCAGGTGGAGAGACACGGAAGCCCTGCCCAGAACGGGCCGCAACTGACCAAGTACCTGAAGAGGGAACAGCATAGCCACGATGACCTCAGAGGACGCAGCGTCCAGACAAGCGGGCGTGGACGGTGTGGTCTTACTCTGAGGACGTCACTGGACAGCGAGCCTTTTCCAGGTCCCAGCTCCACCAGCTGCAGGCGTTTGGGTCGTCCTGCACCCATCCACTCGCTGAGCACCCACACCCCCAG
Source organism: Paraplagusia blochii (assembly GCA_016785265.1). Classification (NCBI taxonomy): domain Eukaryota; kingdom Metazoa; phylum Chordata; class Actinopteri; order Pleuronectiformes; family Cynoglossidae; genus Paraplagusia; species Paraplagusia blochii. The sequence goes on along the minus strand of JAFBJS010054439.1, from coordinate 209,503 downwards.
CAGCTGTGGGGGGACAGTTGACTGTGAGGACATCTTTTTCAGACACAGATGAGGAACCAAACATCAGCTGCCGACAGCTGAGCTCATTAGGTTCCAGTTCACGTTGTTACCTCTCCAAAGACCTGGCTGATCTCCGGGGACGTGATGAAGTCTCCCTCTGGTCCCAGCATGTCCTTCCTCACGTAGTATCCCTGAGAGACGACACACACACACACACACACACACACACACACACACACACACACACACACACACACACACACACACACACACACACACACACACACACACACACACACACACACCTCTCAGTCGCTGCCTGTCTGTCTGTCTGTCTGTCTGTCTGTGGTGCCAACAGTTGGACTCACCGTCACCGGGTTGGTCAGAACTTCCCTCATGTACTCGGCCACAGAGATTGGACCCGTGGCTTTAATCTTGGTGCTGAGGTGTCGCAGCATGCGCTGGTGGAGGTCCTGCTCACTGGAGGACAATGACCTGGAGTAGAGTCTCAGCGGGCCTGAGCAACAACAACAAAGGTCCTGACGACAGGTTTAGGGTTCAATTCCTCTCTACTCCAGCATGGAGCCAGAACCAGAGTGGGTCAGTGCTCGTCCACAGACGGCCTCACCTGTAGGTGAACGACTACAGACCAGCTCCAGTGTCCGCTGCATCAGCCTCATGTCCTCCCTTCGTCGCTAGCCTGGAGACTAGCCGTTAGCTTCACTGGTCACGTGTGTAGAAGTGAACAAACATAAACCAGATTAAGGTCAGATTAAGGTCAAATCCTCGTCCGGTTCCTTCAGTGAGAAGGAAGACATCAACCGTCAACCTTCACCGGACAAAACACTGACGGAGACGAACACCGAGGACGGAGGCGGCTTCCGTTATTTCCACAATAAAATCCAAACGCATAAAATCTTTGTTAATTTATCATTAATCATTATTTTATTATGACATAGCGAGTTTTGTTTATTTATTCACACACTTGAAATATAAACAACCTTTATATAAAGTACATAAATAAATAAAAATATAAACCGAACCAATAGTCGCAGTCGGTCGCTGTAGTTATTGGAATAGAAAACGATTCAATACATTTTCTCCAAACTGAAATCAATAACAGTCTTTAAACGCTGCAATAAATGACCAGTACCTTTCCCGGAAGTTCTGATGTGACGTCATATGTTCTTCCGGGTCACGCTCCTCACGCTGTATCCAGCATGGCAGCGAAAAACAAGCAACGTAAAAAGAATGAAAATACATTTAAACAGACTTTAGAGTCGAAAGACAACGGACCAGAGCCTGGAGACAGCGGTGAGGAACAAGATGAGGAGCCCGGCCCCGCTGACGGACAGGGAGGAGGAGGGAGTCAGGACGGCGAGGAGCTGAGTCTGGACGAAGTGTTACGGCTGGGAGGAACACAGGTAGGAGGAGTGACTCCCACCTCACTCTGTAGATAGTCCACACCGATGTGTCCTTGGTAACACGATCAGCCCGACAGTCGAGTGTCCACGTCCGAGCCTGTTTGGATTCTGTTCTCCTTTAAGTTGATCAACTAGAACCAGCAGTAAATACAGACTCTTTCTGACTCTCCTCCCTGAAGGCTGACTATGTCCTCCTGGCCGGTCTGGAGGACAACGTGGAGCTGGTGGACGGAGGCAGGAAAGGAGCCATCGACGACCTGGAGGACGGAGAGCTGGAGACCTTCATCAAAAAGCTGGACTTCAAGGCCTTCGCTGGGCAGCACGTGATCCCGGATGAGTCCGACCGCGACGGTGTCCAGGAGGGTACGAAGACCAAAGCCGGAGCGGCAGCCGGACGCCAGGAGCAAGTCAGTGGCGAGCGGCAGGAAGTGACCAAACAGAAGGTCAAGAAGAAAAACCAGGAGCAGGGGAGCGCTGGGAAAAAGGCCCGAGCCAACGTCAACCTGTTTGAGTTCCAGCCCAGGCAGAACCTGCTCCTCAGGCCCGGAGGGAAGTGGTTCGACCTGGAGTACAGCGCCGAGGCCTCGTCCTCGCCACAGGACCCTCAGCTGGTGTCCCAGTACAAGACGTTGGCGCAGCAGCTGTTTGAGGCCGAGGTGGAGCTCTACAAGAACAAGAAGGTTCTGCAGAAAGGAGCCAACTCTGCCTGGATGAAGACCGTGGTGTCCTCAGGAGTGCTGGCGGACAGGATGGCGGCCATGACCGTGCTGATCCAGGACGCCCCTGTGCACACGCTGGAGCACGTGAGCAGCTTGGTGTCCATGATGAAGAAGAAGGGCAGCAGGAGGATGGGTCTGATGGCCCTGGACACGCTGAGGGAGCTGCTGCTGTCAGACCTGCTGCCTGAGAACAGGAAGTTGCGTCCGTTCGCTCAGCACCCGTTCGACCAGCTGGAGGAGAAGGCCAGCGGCAACAGAGACGCCCGGGACCGCCGCCTCGTCCTCTGGTACTACGAGCACCAACTGAAGCATCACGTGGCGGAGTTCGTGGAGGCTTTGGACTCGGTGGCTCACGACACAGTGGCGGCGACCAAGGCCAAAGCGCTCGCCTCCGCCCACGAGCTCCTGTGCAGCCGGCCGGAGCAGGAGAAGGCGCTCCTCGCTCAGGTGGTCAACAAACTCGGCGACCCCGAGTACAGGACGGCGGCCAAGGCCTCGTACCTGCTGGAGACGCTGCTCCACCGACACCCCAACATGAAGGCGGTGGTGTGCTGCGAGGTGGAGCGTCTGGTGTTCCGGCCCAACATCAGCGCCAAGGCGCAGTATTACGCCGTCTGCTTCCTCAGCCAGGTGCTGCTGAGCCACGAGGAGGCCGCCCTCGCCGCCAAGCTCATCAACATCTACTTCTCCTTCTTCCGCGCCTGCGTGAAGAAGAAGGAGGTGGAGTCCAAGATGCTGAGCGTGCTGCTGTCGGGCGTGAACCGGGCGTATCCTTACGCCGGCGCCGGAGATGAGAAGGTGAAGGAGCAGCTGGACACGCTGTTCAAAGTGGTCCACGTGGTCAAGTTCAACACGGCCGTGCAGGCGCTGATGCTGCTGTTCCAGGTGATGGACTCGCAGCAGACCGTCTCCGACCGCTACTACGTAGCTCTGTACAGGTGGAGGCCGATTCCCTTTTTTGGTCAGGAATGAAAATGGGTTTTTTTTGGAAAAGAAACCAAGAATTTCCTCTCTGTTCTGCTTCTCTGTAGGAAGTTGCTGGACCCTGGTCTGTCCTCCTCCTCCAGACAGAGTATGTTCCTCAACCTCATCTACAAATCTCTGAAGGTCGACATCGTGCTGCGACGGGTCAAAGCCTTCATCAAGCGCCTCCTGCAGGTCAGCGCCGAGCAGAGCGCCAGCTTCGCCTGTGGAGCGCTCTTCCTGGTGTCAGAGCTCATGAAGTCCAAGCCAGGTCTAAAGACCCTGCTGCAGGAGAACGTGGTGAGAAGATGGACCAGGAGATGATCTTCTCTATCAGGAGAAAGGTGTTGTTATACAGACATATGACTTTTCTCTCTTGCGTTGATTCAAGGATGGAGAGGAGGAGGAGGAGTTTAAGGATCAGCCTGATGGGGAGGAGGAGCAGCAGCAGGAGGAGGAGGAGGAGAAGGAGGTCGGTAAAGCTGCTGCTGCTCTGAAGAAGTTCAACGATGAAGAGGAGGACGATGATGAGGAGCACTTTGTTGATGCTGACAAACTGCAGGAGGAAGTCAAGGCCAAACCAGCAGCTTCCTGGGTCCATCACCAGAACCTGGAAGGTGTGTGTGTGTGTGTGTGTGTGTGTGTGTGTGTGTGTGTGTGTGTGTGTGTGTGTGTGTGTGTGTGTGTGTGTGTGTGTGTGTGTGTGTGTGTGTGTGTGTGTGTGTGTGTGTGTGTGTGTGTGTGTGTGTGTGTGTGTGTGTGTGTGTGTGTGTGTGTGTGTGTGTGTGTTCGTTCCAGAGGAAGACTCTGCTCTTCATCTCCATACCTTCTTCTTCATCTTCAGGTGTAAAGAGGTCCAACGTCTATGACCCTCACCACAGAAACCCACTCTTCTGTGGAGCAGACCGCTCGGCATTGTGGGAACTGCAGAGGGTGAGACATGGACACACACACACACAGTTTGAAGTTTGTCTCACTGTGATGATGATCACTTGTTGACCTGTGTCTTCAGCTGACTCAGCACTTCCACCCGTCTGTGGCGCTGTTCACCAGAACCCTGCTGCAGGTTAGACACGCACGCACGCACACACGCGCACACACACACACACACACACACAGGATAATCGATTGATTGACTGCTTGCCTTCTTTTCCTCGCCACAGGGGGGCAGCATCCTGTACTCTGGTGACCCTCTGCAGGATTTCACTCTGATTCGTTTCCTGGACAGATTTGTCTTCAGGAACCCTAAACAGGCCAAAGGCCAACGTAAGGAGCCTTGCTGTCATTTGAGATGAGATTAGATTAGAGCACAGACTGGGATGAAGGAGGCCACGCCCTCCTCTCTGTTTAACGGCCAATCATTCTCTCCCTCCCGTCAGAAAACACCGACTCCGTCGCGATGCGCCCGAGGCAGAAGCTTTCCTTCCGCTCTCTCCCAGGTCAGACTCTAGACACCAGGCCCACAGTTAGCTTGACTAGGACTAGTGTCACAGTGCCACCCTGTGGGTGAGCGGGGTATGACGTGAAGGTGTGACCCCAGTTCTGTCTCTGCAGTGAACTGTGAGGAGTTTCTATCCAAAGATGAAAGTCAGATTCCCGTGGAGGAGATCTTCTTCCACCGGTGAGTGAGAGACGCACCTAAAGGGTGGGTGAAGGTCTGCGGGCGGAGTCCTCCAACAACTTTGTGATGTGTCCTCGCAGCTTCTTCAAGAAACGTCAGCAGGAGAAGCAGAAGCTTGGCCGGAGGGACCAAGGGGGGGACAACGAGAGCGTGGAGGACGTGGATGACGAGGAGTTCGAGAAGATACTTGGTGAGACAGAGGGTGGAGACGAGTCTGTGAGCGTGGCCTGAGTTTTCACTAACCAACCAAACCTCTGTGTCCACAGACTCTTGTGAGGGAGACTCCTACTTCACTGACCTGGGAGACCAGGACCTGGACTTTGCTGGGTGACTGTCAACCTCCTGTGTTTATGATTCTCCTCCTGACAGACAGACAGACAGACAGACAGGTCTTGTTCTGTCTGTCTTTGTCCTCTGTCTCTGACTCTGTCGTCTCTGTCTCAGTAATGTGAAGAGTGGAAAAGGCAAGAAAGGCAAAGAGGACTCGGACTCAGATGTGGACGACTCTGACATGGACGACCTGGACGATGAGGAGGTGTCTCTGGGGAGCATGGAGGACGAGGACTTTGAAGAGGAGCTGGAGGAGGAGGGAGGGATGTTCATGGATGCAGATGCTGCAGGAGATGATGACGATGAGGACGACGATGAAGGTACTGACTCTAACTGCAACGTTAGCTTCAGGACTTTTACCAACACAGAGCTGGACGAGAAGAAGACGAGGACGAGTCCAAATAAAAAAAAATGTCCTAAAATCAGTTTTGTTCAATTCCAGCAATTTAGAATTTTAATATTTTTCAATGTTTCAATACAATAAGAAAAAAAAACCCAACTTTGTTTCCTGTCTTTCTCTGTAGACGCTGAGATGAAACCTCTGAGGATGAGGAAGAAGAGGAGGTCAGAGGAGGAAGAACTGGACTTTTCTGGAGCCTTAGGTCAGAACCACATCAAAATCTGAATTTAACGTTTTGTCTGTTTGGAGAAATAAAGTCTCCTGATTGGTTGGTTGTTCCTCTAGGCTCCAAACCAGGGAAGAAGAAGAGGAAGAGAGGAAGGACAGAGGCGGCCATGTTTGCTTCTGCAGAGGAAGTGAGTTCACCTTCAGGACTGGTACAAACTCTGGCACTGGTACTGGCACTGGTACTGATCCGTTCTTCCTCCCACTTTACAGTTCGGTTCCCTCCTGGACGACAACGCCGGCTCCAAGTTCGACAACGTGGGCATGAACGCGGTGGCGACTGCGGACGGAGCAGGTGGGACCGACAACCTCTGACCTCTGCCGCTGACCTGTCACCTCTGACACTGACCTGTGTCTCTGACCTCTGACCTTGCAGGTGTGAAGCAGCTGAAGTGGGAGGGGCAACGGGACGACTGGATCCACGGGCGAGACGTCAAGACGCTGCGCAGGAGGAAGACAGCCTTCAGCAGGAGGAAGAGGAGGATGCTGCCGACGAAGAGGAAGTAGCAGGAGACGGCCGCTCTGACCACGCCTCCCGGTCTCGCTCTCTGACACCATGCAGCCCCGCCCACTCGTAGGACTGATAATACACTGATGAGACAGAGGCGTCAGGTGAGAGTATCTGAGCGGTCAAGGTCACCTGTTCTCCTACAACGAGATGCCACACCTTCCAGGATGGACGGACACCTCCTCTTCATGGAGCTCCTGAAGTCTGAGGAGAGGAGAGGAGAGGAGAGCGGTTCTGACTGAGGTTCTGACTCAACTGCTTGGTCTCAACGTAATCAACACCAGTGGTGGTTGAACTGTCATGATGACAAAGTCAGATCCAGATGTTCACACTGACTCAGTGTCACACACACACACACACACACACACAGAGAACTTCCTTTGTTTGTTTGTTTTCTTTCACTATTGTTTCCACTCTGTGGTCAATAAAGAATAAATATCACTGAATGTCAATCTTTGCAATTCTGACTTGTTTTTGTCTCCATGTGTGATGTTGGTGGACCGTCAGTCCCATGAATCTGATCCAAATTCATCAGCACAAACGTGTGTCCACTCACTGACCTCAGTGATCTGATCCCATTGGAACAGACTCTAAAGCCATCAATACCACAGACTGAACCAGAAGAGCGCCCCCTGAAGTCACTCCCCTGCGTCAGGTTACAGTTTCTTACATTGTTACACACACAAAAACACACATTTCCTTTTTAGTTCTGGATGAATAAAGTTCTATCTGAGTGGTTTTAAAGAAAAAACAAAGTCCCATATTATTAAAATGAAATGTTTTGTTGTTTAGTTGAAAACAAAAACGCACTTCCATCCAAACCATGGTCCAGGTAGAATAGAAGATAATGGTCCAAAACACCCATCTATGAGTACGAGCTGTGTCAAAGACAAACCGGGGACAGTGTCTCTGAGACTCACCTTGGCTGCTGTCCATCCGCTGGAAGAGTCCGTAGGCCCCCACGAGCCCGAGCACCTCCACCACCACCACCGCCTTCACCAGCTTCTGAGCCATCGGCCGCTCACACAGTGTTTTGGTTCCACCTTTCAAAATAATCATGTTGAAAACGACAGGAAATTCACATTTATGAATATGAACGTGATCGTGTTTAAAAACAGGAGTGGATTCAGGACAAGTCTCCACTGACTTGGACAGAGAAGGTTTGAAATGAGAAGAGAAACTTCTTCTCCAACCTTCTGTGTCCACTTGTCCTCCAAGCAACTGTTGTCGGGATTCTACACAAAACGACGTCGCGTCATTTCCTCCACTCGGTTGAAGTGACGTTATCGAGGTCTTTACCTTAAGAATGAAGATTCTTTCTGAGTGGAATCAGTTCTTTAGTCAAATAACAACAGACCGCCGCGTTCCTGGAGATACCATCTGGAGGCTAAGAGCTAACCGGAAACCGGAAGTCTGTATTCTTCGTCCTGGACGGACCGTAGATTTCACAGATGCGAATTCGACGAGAGGCCCCTAGCGGAAGCTCAGAAACACTGCGTTCCTCCAAGGATTTTTGCTCAGTTCTCACGCACGCACGCACACACGCACACACGCCTTTCCTGATAAACAGACGTTACAGGGACGATGACGTCACTAGTGTTTATTTTTTATGTTGATTTAATCCCAAATCAACGAGCAACGTAGGAAATCAAACCCCTGACACGGTGATCCACACCACTGCACACAACCAACCCTACCAGCTGCTGGATTCGAACCTGTAACCCTACACTTGTTTCAGTGCAATGTGGACTCGGTACCGTCCAAACGTCTCCGAGGAGATAAAAAAAATGAAACCATTAAAAAGATCTGGGCATATGTAGTTCTTTAGATAGACGGCAGGTGGCAGCCCAGGCCCAGAGCTGCTCCAGGCCGTGAAGGATTCAAGGATTCAAGGAAGCTTCACGGTCATTGCAACACATGTCAGATGAATATGAGAGAAGAAGAGAAGGACGAGAGAAGAGGACCTTCTTCTGACATCTTTAATCCTCATCTTCTCTTCTTCTTCCACTGGACACTTTTTCACTCCCTCAGATGTCGACAATAACAGGCTACAATATAAATATATGTTTCACTTTATTCCAGAAAAAATCTGGGACAGAATCAATAAAAAATAACAAACATTCAAATTGAATATTCATTTTATTCAATGTTCTTTTGTTTTTTTTTTCTGTCTGGTCTTTACAAAGTCCATGAGCGCGCGCGTGTGTGTGTATGTGTGTGTGTGTGTGTGTGTGTGTCTCCGAGCGTTGATCCCATTGATCGTGCACCGACACACGGTCACAGAGGAAGAGGTTGAATCTGATGAGGAGGAGGAAATAAATCAGTAGAAATAAAATAATAAAAAAAACATTTATGAATTCCAACAAATTTCTACCTTTTTCAGGTCCTGGACCTGGACCTGGACCTGGACCTGGACCTGGACCTGGACCTGTTTCAGCTGTTGATACGGATTCACATCCAGGTCGGTGACAAATTCGTTCTATTTGGTGTTTGACAAAGAACAGACCAGATCGGACCAGTTCAGATCGGACCAGTTCAGATCGGACCAGTTCAGATCATTCAACGAGTTCAGTTTAAAACAGACGGAAAGTTTTTCTTTCTTTGAAAAATCTTTGAAATAAAGATCTGTAAAAAAAATTAAAGAAAGCGATTAATCGCCCTCAGTCGTTGAGTCGTTCGGTTGTTCGTCAACAGAGACCGAACGACTGAACGACGTCCTGTGGAATGTGGAGCCAGCGGTGGTCGTTCCTGCACCCAGGAGCAGCTCCACCTCTCTGGTCCTCTGACTTTATTCTCCTGTGTATAAATTACCGCTGACTCTTCATCACTCCTCCTCATCTTCATCATCATCATCATACAACCTATTTGGTTGCCGCCCCTTTGACCCCCACCCTCCCACCAAACTGGTTTAAATGCCGTTAAATCGAGCCGGTGTCTGCTGCTGCTGCTGCTGTCACTGTCACTGTCACTGTCACTGTCACTGTCACCCGGAGGTGCTGGACGTGGAGCCTCCACCCTGAGCTCCTCTATTCTCCTCCACCCTGAGCTCCTCTTCTTTCCCCCAGAGTTTCCTTTCTCCGTCTGTCATGACTTTTGGCACCAACAGTAAATGCGGTTTCTCCGTCCGTGACATCCTGGACCTCCACCCCCCGACGGGACGGCTCAAAGGTGGAGGTGCCGCTGACCCCGAAGACACCGAGTCTCCAACCACAGCAGCTCGGAACACAGTTGGATCCAGAGGCGGAGGCGCTGATGCTGCAGGTAGATACACACACACACACACACACACACACACACTGGGCCACAGTCCAGTCCGTGGTTCTGACCCTTCAACGAGGAGGAGGAGGAGACTGGCTTCTGACGTCACACAGTCTTGTAAAAGTAAAACTATTGTTGAATTAATTGTTGACTTATTTTTGTGTTTGTTTGTTTGTTCCTTCTCTCTCTCTCTCTCTCTCTCTCTCTGCCCCCCTCCCACCCCCCACAGGACTGACCCTCAAGTCCCGTCCAGAGTCCAGGTCTCCGGACCTCGTCAGAGACCCAGGCCGGGACTCGGCGGCCGCGGCTCCTCTGCGGCCCCGCGGCCGCGGGAGGAAGCGACGGGTTCTCTTCTCCAAGGCCCAGACCCTGGAGCTGGAGCGACGCTTCCGGCAGCAGCGCTACCTGTCGGCACCGGAGCGGGAGCACCTGGCGGGTCGGATCCACCTCACCCCGAACCAGGTCAAGATCTGGTTCCAGAACCACCGCTACAAGATGAAACGAGCGCGGGCCGAGCGCGGCCTGCAGGAGGCGCTGCAGCTGCTGCCGACCCGCCGCCTCGCGATCCCGGTGCTGGTCCGGGACGGGAAGTCCTGCCACGACCGGATCTCAGCCGCGGCGGCAGCGCAGGTCGACCTGGAGGCGGTGCAGTTCGGCGGCCGCGGCTCGGGCCTGCCTCTGTGCGCCTACTCGCCGCTGCTCCACGCGGCCTGCGGCCCGCAGCGGCCCGGTCCGCCCCGGCCGCTGGCCCAAATTTACCAGTGGTGCTGGTGAAGCCGGGACAGGTGACTGTGACGGAGAGAGGAGAGGGGAACCAGGAGAGTCCGAGGTTCCCAGGTTCCGGGCGGAACCAGAGTCTGTAGGAACGAACAGTTTGGAAAAAAAATGTTCTCGTTGATTTTGAACTTTGGCCACGTGACCCCGGCCGCATCATCGATGACGATCGTTACTCACTGATTCGATTCCCTGTTGTCTGAGCCCATTGGGTCAAATCGACCCGTTCAGTGTGTGTTTTGTAATAAATTTGATATTTATGGTGGTGAGACAGGAATGTAACTGGTCCAGTGTTGTATTCCAGCAAAGTCAAAGTATTTGTTTTTATTATTATTATTAATAATAATAATATTACTAATTAATAAATATAAACGACAGACGTAATATATACCTTATATATAGATACATAAAAAATAAGATGATGAAACTTTGAATATGATAATAAGAAGAAAATATGTTTTACTATTATTATATGATCGTTATTATTATTACTATCATATTATTGGCTTTGTTGTTGTTGTTGTTGTTGTTATTTACTGCTCATTCCAAAAGCGACAGAAGAAGATACACGCAACAACCGCCAGATGGCGACAAAGGTCGAATTACAGACAGTCGTTCACAGAAACATGTTAAAACAAAAACCTTTCACAAAGATGAAGAGATGAAGAGCCGGCGAGATGGAGGAGATGAGGAGGAGTAGAGGAGCAGAGACATAGAGTGAGGAAGAGGAAGGAGGAACATCAGCAGATGTGACCTCGGTATCGAACCCACCACCACAGTGAACGGTGCGGTGGGGGGGGCAGCCCACTGGCATCCGGTGGAGTAAGAAAATAAGGAGCGGGGAGCTCCACTGACCCGTGAGGAGAGACCGACAGAATCTCCGCTCCGCCCATGAGAAAATGAAGGATGAATAAATGTTGAGGATCACTCAGCTGCGATGCCTCCTCTCACCACTTGATGTCACTGAATCTTACACATTGAGACCGTTGTCCAAGAGAGAACATGAAAAGTGAAGAGAGTCCCGAAGTCTGAGCAGGAGAGGAGGAGGAGGAGGAGGAGGAGGAGGAGAAGGAGCAGACAGCGGAATGACCAGGAGACTGTGGAAGAGAATGAAAGGAGCTTCTCCGTGACGTCACAGTTCTGCTCGTGTGGCACCGCCCCCCTCCATGTGCTGCTGTTTGGGTCCAGACTCTGAGAGAGTCCAGACCGGAGCTGGACTCCCGACCAGGACTTAGGACCCAGGACCCTGGACCAGAGACCGGCAGCAGCACCCTCCCCCTCCACCTCCACCTCCACCTGCTCCACCACCATGTCCTTCAGCCCTAAACTCTCCAGCCCGTTTCTCGTCACTGACCTTCAGATGGAGGAGACTTACCGCAGGTTTGGATCCATGGACTCCGCTGCAGGAGCTCTGGGCCCCCCGCTGGGCTCCTACCGTCACCCGGCGGTGTCTCATCAGCAGCAGCAGCAGCAGCACCTCCTTCACCCTCCTCTCCTCCACCACCACCACCACCACATGTCCTCACATTCATCCTCGTCCGGTTCCGGGCCCTACCTCCACCACCACCATCACCACCACCACCACGGGCCGCCCACGGGGCCGCAGTTCTCGGCGGCCGTGGGAAGCTTCTGCAACGGTGCGGAGCTGCCGTCCTACAAGGAGGCCGCGAGGGGAGCGGGAGGAGCAGCAGGAGCAGCAGGAGCAGCAGCCTGGATGAACAACGCGGAGCCACGATACCAGACGAGTAAGAGGAGAAGACATTTTGGTTTGGTTTTAATGTCCAGGACCAGAAGGAGAAGAAAGTTCAAGTGAAAGAACAAAAGTCCTGCAGAGGTTTTTACCCAATGATGATCAGGAGGAAAAAAAGACACAGAATTAGTGGAAAAGATAAAGTCGTTAAATATAAAAGAATAAAAACTAAGACTTTAAAATGATCCCAATCAAACCAACGAGGCCTGAAATGAACCAAGAAAAAAAAACAACATCAATTCAGGTTGAATTAACAGACGACAGTGAATCGACTCTAAAACTCAGAGCAACCTTTTTCAACAACAGGGATTTAATCCAAAAGAAAAGGTTTCAGTTCAGTTCACAGCAACAAAAAATATAATTAAAAAAATGTTTTTTTTTTATTATAAATCTATAAAATAAAATAAACGAATCGACCCTCGTATTAAACCGTTTGGTTCTGGAACTTTCGGTCACCGACAGGACGAAGTCGGTTGATCTTCATCCACAGAAAACGAAAAAATAAAGACATTTATATATATATATATATATATATATATATGGATATATTGTATCGGTTAATGTTGTTGGTCGGTGATTTTCGTCCGATTAGATTGAAAGGAATTTTTAAAAATCAATGGAAAAAAATGTTTCTAGAAAAACCTGGAATCATCCTCATCCTCCATTATGTTTTTTACTTTTTGATTGATTTTATTCTAATTTATTTTTTCATTCTTATACTCTTTTCATCCGGATTTCTTTTCATCCGATATTGTAACCGATAAACTGTTTTTTTTCCTGCAGTTTGATCAGGTTTTATTTTTTTTAATTTAATAAAAACATCTATGAACGTTAATTTAATTTTAATGAATGATTTTATTTCGTTCAAATATATTTAATTAACGAATCATTTTCCAGATTCTTCTCCGACGGCGGTCGACGACGGATATTTATTATAAATAAAAAAAAAAAATCAAAAATCAAAATAAACTGATCCACTGGTTCAAACTCCGTTAATATATTTCTAATCTAAAAAAAACCATTCTTTCTAATTATACTGTATTTGTACTAAACTCTAACGGACTCTCCTTCTGCCCCAGTCTCCAGGTTCCTGCCCCCGCCCTCAGGTATCACAGGCCTCAACGACTGCGCCGCCAAGTCCGTGGTCGCGCTCCACGCCGCCGCCGCCGCCGCCGCCTCGGCCTCCGCACCGCGACGCAAGCGGCGGGTTCTCTTCTCCCAGGCGCAGGTGTTCGAGCTGGAGCGACGCTTCAAGCAACAGCGCTACCTGTCGGCCCCGGAGAGGGAGCAGCTGGCCGCGCTCATCCACCTCAGTCCGAACCAGGTCAAGATCTGGTTCCAGAACCACCGCTACAAACTGAAGCGTCAGGCCAAGGACAAGGCCGCGCTGCAGGAGGAGGAGGAGGAGGAGCAGGAGGAGGAGCGGGGAGGTGACACTGGACTCTGTGAATCAACACACCGCTCCTCCTCCTGCTCCTCCCTGACTGGGAAAAGGTGCAGTGAGGACTCTACCAGGGCCGCGAACCTACTACGGCGGCGGCAGCAGCAGCAGCAGCTACTTTCCTGCTCCACCGAGGAGATGGAGGAACTGTCTCCCGGTAGTCCTCCTCCACCTCCTCCAAACAGACTTCAGCAGGATCAGCACATGGCCCAGACGGACGCAGTGTTGATGGACTACAGCAGGGACATGGTGGGCGCCGGGTTACTGTACGGTAGAACCTGGTAACGAGGGGAGCAGAGAGGAGGAGCAGGGAGGAGGAGCGGTCTGACAACCTAGGGTTTGGACTTCTGATTAAATAAAGATAAAGACAAAATAAACTGGTCTTGGTTCTGGTTCTGACCAAACTGTTAAATTTCACTTCATAACTTTATATTTCTGCTCAATTTCAAAGTCCACAAAAACTAGAGAGAAGCTAAAAAATGAAAGTCATAGTGAAGCAGTTCCACAGCAGCTGGTACAGCTGGTACAGCTGGTCCCACCAGGCCTGTTCTTTCAACCACCTTTAACAAAGACTGAGTGTCCGTGTTCTAACTGTGACCACGGAGACTGGGGTTGAGACTCGAGTCCTGACCCGTAGACGTCCGTCAGGTTGGACCTGAGAAGCTGGAAGAGAAGATTTAGATGTAGATAAACATTCAAGTTTAAAACCTCAGGGGGAAAAAAAACAGACGGTCAATAAAGTCCATGATTTTCTCATCTTTTAATTCTGGTTCTTAGAGATTGTAAAAAAATCTTAGTTTCATTTTGTCATTGATGAAAACACAGAACAACAGACTTTTCTTGGAGAATTTCTCTCAGACACCAACGACACTTCATTTAAAAAATCGTTTCTCGTCGTTATAGTCGGGTTGAAAAGAAGAAAAAAAAAAGATCCTATTGTACAAGACGACAATAAAATTAAAAACACACAAAAAAAAGAAGATTCTTCTAAAAAAGTCCCATCAGTTCACTTCTTCACTTCCAGGTGTAACGTTTAGATGGAGGAGGAGGAGGGAAACCAGAGGTGTAGCCCTGGAACACACAGACACAAACAGGTCAACCACTGACCACCAACACTGACCACCAACACTGAAAGAAAAGAATAATTAAATAGAAATCTGACCAACAGGTTAACAGCTTCTGACCTGGTGAAATATCTCAACTGACCACAGCACTGACCTGACGCTGCTGCTGCTGCCCCCTGCTGTCTCTGGGATCATGCCAGTTGTCACGTGGGTGACTGTGGCGATTCTGGTATCCCCCGCCGCCACCACCGCCGCCGCCGCCGCCCCAGCCACGGTTCATGTTCTGCTGATACGCCGAGTGCTGGGACTGCCTGGCCCGGTCCCAGCCGTGAGCACCGGGTCCACGATGGTGCTGCTGCTGCTGGTGCTGGTGCCTGAAAGCACAGCAGCAGAGTTAGGATCTGGTCTCAGCCACTGAGTCAACAGGGGTTGAAAAAGTCCAGTTAGTTAAAGGTGAAACAGAAGATGAACAACATGGAACCAGTCTGACCCTCTGTCCCTGGGCCCTAGGAACCACACAGAACAAAAAGAGGAGGAGGAGGAGGAGGGTGAAGGAGGAGAAGAGGGAAAATAAGAGGATTTTTATCAGTGGCCGTCAGAAGAACAGTGGTTCCACAGAACAACCAGGACAAATGAAGAAGAACCTCTGGAGATCTTCAAGGAAAATAAAAAAAAACCTGCGGCTAAATGTTAGCTTCTCCAAAAGTTAGCTCCTGTAGAGAAGAGTCGGTCCAGGTCCAGTGGAAGGAGAACAAAGGAGGTGCGGAGCTGGAGGAGGCTCCATCCCTCATTACCGAAGCATGTCACACCCAGGACTTCACCCATAATCCCCTGCTCTCCAGCCTCTCCAGCTCACTCTATCTTCTAAGAGCTGACCTGAGGTGGGCCCCGCCCCAGGACCTGATCCACACACAGCAGGATCATTACTGCTGCCTCATTAAAACACACAAACCTTGTCTGTCTGTCTGTCTGTCTGTCTCTCTAAAACTTTACTCTCCAACCACAACCACCCTCGACAGTCGTCTCCAGTCGTTGACACGGCTGTGACCACGGGGGGCGGGGCTTGATGGGGGAGGGGCTTGGGGCCACAATGAAAAGTAAATGTATCTGAGACAAAGATGACATCATCAACATCAGACTTCACTTCTGACACTGGAGGAACTCACCTGGGAAACTGTGGCTGGTGGAAGGAAGGTGGCGCCCCCAACAGGCTGGTCTGCCTGGACTCTGTAAAGAACAAGAACCAGAAGCAGAACATCTCTGTGTTAGTGTTTCTACGGAGGAACAGTTGACGGTTGTTCAAAGTCAAATTTGAGGAGATGACAAATGTCCCACAGAATGGTCAACTCCTCTGAGAGAGGGATTGGAAACCACACGGAGGAGCGGAGGAGGAGGAGGAGGAGGAGGAGGTGGAGGTGGAGGAACATCTCCACATTTGCATTCTGGATTCTGGGGGGGATGAAATAAGCATTCAGGCCACAGCAGCAGCTTGGGCTCCTCAAGTGCTTCGCCTCCTCCGCTCTGAGCTCCTCACAAAGACACACTTTAACAAAAAAAAAAAAAAAAAAAAAAAAAAAAGACTTCCTCCAGGTTGGCTGTTGCCACGGCGATGACCAGCTGCGAGTTAGCTGTGGATCTGTTTGTTCACGGGGGCAGGAGCTCTGAGTGGAGGTGAAGGAGCCACAGGTTTAGGTTCAGAAGAAAATAAAGAAAGACATGAAGACATGGACTCCATGATGAGGTCAGGCCCAAACACCAGGGGGCAGCAGCAGCTCACAGAAGGTTAAATTCTCCGGAGGCCTTTTAACTTCTCTCATCTGTCCAACCAACAGAGTGAAAAGTCCTCACAGACAAACACAGGCCTTTCAGGGGGATCGGTACCCGACAAGTTCCAGTCCTAACTTTATTGTTCACGCCACATTAAGCACTGAGTGTGTCAGTGGAACGCAGCAGCGCCCCCTGCCCACCCCCCCCAGCTCTGATCATCTCCTCTGACAACAGACCTGAAGTGGACCACCCACCAGGAGTCCAATTATCAAGTCCAGCAGCTCGGCTCCTCTTTCTAAAGACACCGGGACAAGTGGACACCTGTCAATCTCCTTAATTAACAATGATCTGACCCTGAGTGGAGCTGCAGTCTGCACCGCACAAAAGGCAACAAAGGCTGCGGGTTCAAATCCTCACAAGACGAGCTGGACACTGTATTAAAGCAGGATTACAACCCAGTGAACAACTCAGCAACTAAACACCTCGCCTCCTCCGCCTCCTCCTACTGCTCCTCCGCCTCCTCCTCCTTCTCCTCTGGATCCTCCTGATCCCTCCCCTATACATCTTTTTTTTTTTAAGAGAAAAGTTTTTGCCAACTTTAGTCAAAATCAAAGCCGTGGGGCAGGGAACAACTCAGGCCCGGGGGCCAAATGTGGGCCTCAGTGTAATACCATGAGGCCCAGCAGTATGTGGACCTTATCTTCTCTCATCCAGGTGTTGTTCTGTGAAGACAGATTGTCACTAAACATGAAGAGACAAACCATCTCTTCCTGGTCTTTCCAGAGGAGATAACAAAAACTGGACAGAAGTTTTCCATCAGAACCTCAGGACAGACCGGGTTTGGTTCAGGACTTTAGACCCGGTGGAGTTCCACTCTCCTGTCCTGTGGAGTCAGCCCGGGACATAAACACTCACGTTGGTATTGATGTTGGCCGTCGCGGTGTGGAGGACCGTAGCGCCCCTGCTGGTAGGTGTGTGGCGGTGGTGCGTTGCTGTACTGACCTCCTCCTCCTCCTCCTCCTGGGTGTTGGTTTCTGTTCATGTTGTGACTGGAAAAACAAATGGAAGTAAGAAGGTCTTTAATGAAGAGGAGTGAGGTCCCCCCTGGTCCTAATTCTCCTCCTCCTCCTCCTCCTCATCCTCGGACCAGCTGCTGTCCCCACCCTCCCTCTGAGTCACATGACCTCCTGATTTAACTGTGTTCATCAGCAAATGTCACCAAAGTGAGAAAAAGTGTTTTTGTTTTTCTCTCCCAGAGGACGGAGCCAGATGTTCAATCACTGCCATTTCCTTAATGATAATATCAACGTGTGGAGACGAGGGGTGGTGGTGTGGGGGGGTGGGGGGCTGTAATCAGGGACACGTGTGTGTGTGTGTGTGAGTTGATCAGACAAAGACTGCTGATCCTGCACTAAAACAGGGAAATGAGACTGTTCAGAACACACACACACACACAGAGTCTGGTTCTTGCGTACTGTGGGGACCTCCACCACTGTCCATCTGGTGGTACTCACCCCAGAGCTCTGAAGGCCGACTGGTCCAGGTGGGCCTGCTGCCTGTTGGGGTTGAAGCCCAGCTGAGGTTTCCAGGGTTCTCTGTTCCCTCGGACCCAGTCGTCAGGTTTCAGGACTTTACTGGGAATCCTGGAAAAACGGGTCGGAAGAATAAGACGACGCTTCACAGTGACATTCAGACGGATCGACTTCGTAAGAACTACGGAAAATTCACTCCATGATTTAATGACTGTTTCCTTTGTTTGTCAAGGTGACGCTGACATTGATGTTAGTTTAAAAAGGAATAAATAAAAATAAGACATTGGTTGTTCGTTGAGGCCACGCCCCTAACCCTTATTCATCCACCTGTGTGTAAATATATGTTTATTGATATAAAGATAAATGTAAGTTTGTGTGTGAGAGACGTGACCACAGTTCATTCAGTAGCTGATGATGATGATGATGATGAAGACTGTGTTGTTCTCCTGACCTATGAAGACACAACAGCTCCTGAGGCCACTCCCTCTGCTCCTCCCACCTCCTCTATGATCAGACTGTCCTCACTCCATATTTGTTCAAGACGGGTCACATGACCAGGTCTGCGACATCAACACTTCTATGGCTCTACTGTCTCAGCTGTAGGTCAGTGTTGTGCCCCTGGTGGTTAACATTGGTACTACTCTATGAGGAGGCAGTGGAGTCAACCACATTTCTAGCTGCTCTACACCTCCTCCTCCTCCTACTCCTCCTGCTGCTCCTGCTCCTTGTCTTGCTGCTGTGTCCACACTCAGCTGTGTTGCTGATGCTGTGGGTTCACAGGAGACAGAGAGACAACGTGAAGGGAACGAGACACTGCATGGACCAGTCAGAGAAGAACCGGGCCAGGGTCCAACCCACATGTCACTTTGACTAGAACCAGTACTCACTTGGCTCCAGGCAGAAGAACCGCTTTGAACACAAAGTCTTCTTCATACTGGGGGTCCTTGAACTTCACCCTGGAGAACAGCAGAGAGATCTTCAGTGTGAGATGATGGACTTCTACTCTACCTTCTCAGCTGAAGCCCATGGTGTCCTGGTGGTTCTCACCCCAAGGCGTTGTTGTTTGAGATGTCTCGCAGCACTGGGATGGGCGACCTGACTGGACTGTGGGGCAGAGACAGAGGTGAGTGGAGCTGAGGACAGATGGACATGGAGAGACGTGGAGATGGAGCAGGTCAGCGGGCGGGTCCTTACTTCTCTGGTAGGATGGGGTCGTCGTCCAGATTAAGTCGACCTTGGATACCATGGCACAGCTCTGCAGGGATCTCAGTG
This sequence comes from Paraplagusia blochii, assembly GCA_016785265.1. NCBI lineage: Eukaryota > Metazoa > Chordata > Actinopteri > Pleuronectiformes > Cynoglossidae > Paraplagusia > Paraplagusia blochii. The sequence goes on along the minus strand of JAFBJS010054439.1, from coordinate 190,455 downwards.
GCCTGGACAGAACCAACCCCGGGTCAGAGAGGACATTTTAAGACTGGTGTCTGTCAAAGGGAACTGCACTTGATGTCACACCCAGAAAAATATCTGGTGCCATCTAGTGTTTCCTGTGGGGACACCAAACCCCCTCAAGTGTCTCTACAGAATGAGGACTGAGCTCAGTCTGGGTTCTGGTGGTGTGTGTGTGTGTGTGTGTGTGTGTGTGTGTGTGTGTGTGTGTGTGTGTGTGTGTGTGTTTTACCTCCTGAGTCTCCGTGCGGTAAAGTTCATGGATGAAGTCAAAGAGTGGATGAGACCTGCTGAGGAACATGATGTCACTGCCCAGGCTGTTCCTCCTCACTGTGACAACATGGAACAGTCAGACAAACATCTGGACACCTTGGTACCGAGGACTCGCTCACTCGCTCACCTTCTTCTGGAGTGAGGTCTGGATAAACTTCAGCCAGGGCCACTCTCAACCGCCGTTCATCAACAAATGGCAGCAAGGCCACGCCTACAACACACACACACACACGCACACGCACACGCACACAAACAGAATGTGTGATTTGCCTGATTGACCCTGAACTCAGCACTGCCCCCAGTGGTTGTCTCACTCACCTTGCCAAGCGTACTTCTTGCCGTTGAGGTCAATGGCAAAGTCGTCCGGGTAGAAGTCAATGATGGAGGAGTCCTGCAGGAGGTGGAGGAGGAGGAGGACAAAGGTGAAGCACAAACAAACTCCTCTGGTTGATGATGACCTTCACTCTGGACACACCCACCTGACTGGACATCAAGTTCCTCCACGTTGGGGGCAGGAAGTTTCCGCTGGCAGCAGGAAACACCCCCATCAGCTGCTCCAGGGGCTTGAACTGCACACAGCAAACAAACACTGGCTCAGGGACTGAGCAGGGACAGAGGCAGAGGACAGGAGGACCTGTCTCTTATACACATCTAGATGTGTATAAGAGACAGGATTGAGCCAACCTGTCTGTGTGACAGCAGCCAGTTGTCCTCGTCCACAGAGAGACACTGAGGAAATCATCAGAAGGAGAGGGTGGTGTGTGTGTGTGTGTGTGTGTGTGTGTGTATAATCAGCTGACCTGGTAGTAATAGCGTAGCACCCAGCACAGACCCTCCACGTAGGACTGGACCACCTTCTTTCTGAAGTCCTCATCACTGACGTCCACGTCAAACTTGTTCTTGTAGTATCTCTGTTTCCAGCCTTCCTCCCACAGCCTGGGGGGGGGAGAGAGAGAGAGAGAGAGAGGAAGTCAGGACCTGGTCCTGCCTGTGTGTGTGTGTGTGTGTGTGTGTGTGGATCAGACTCAGAGTCATTAATGCAGCAGACTGGAACACTCAGGCCCCTGTGTGTGTGTGATTTGTATACACACACACACACACACACACACACACACACACACACCTCTAAATCCACAGAATTCCATTTGTATTCATAGAGGCTTCCCTCTGAGGAGGCGGCGCTCCCTGCAGGCCACTGTGAGAATCCACCTCACAGATGCTGCAGAGTCTTGATCTCACACACACACAGACAGACACACACACACACACAGGACCAGTCCTTCAGACGTGGGGTGGGGGGACAGGACGGGACGGACTGTCTTCTCCAGTTGGAGCAGATCTTACCTGACGTTGTCCTCAGGCTCAGGTTCACTGTCACTGTCTTCAGCCTTCCTCTTCTGCCCCCTGCTGTCAGTACTGGGCCCAGCAGATGACTGGACACAAAGATAAAAATAAATAATCAAACTGTAGCATCTACAGACAGAGAGGACACAGCAAGAAGGGACAGAGCAGGAGGGGACAGGACAGACATACAAAGCATGTGTTCTGAGAACTCACATTTCCCCCGTTCTTCATCATTGCCTTCAGAGACTGGGCAGCATCCTGGAGGAGAACAGACCACAATCACTGACCAGTACTGACATCATGTCAAGGTCATGGTCTTCAGAAACACTGCCCTCTACTGTACCATGTTGTGCTGCTCCCGGGCCTGCATCCTCATGTTGAAGGCCTGCTGACGAGCGTTCTGGACTGGTTCTGGACGTCCGCCCTGACCTAGTGCCTGGGGGGCAAACTGACCAGTGGTCATGTAAGCCGGACCCTGCCGCTCCGCCTGACACAAACAGAGAAGAAGAAGATGAATTACGTGTGTCTTCATCATCCTCCTCATCATCATCACTGAGCCACTCACCTTCATCCTCTTCTTCTTGTCTTTCTGTCTCCTCTTGAAACTTTCCTGAAAAAAAAAAAAAAACTTCTTTGAGAAACTTTTATCTTGAATAATTGTTTTGATCAATAGTGAAAACCTCTGGTCAACAGAATGAACTACAGTGACCCCTGCTGGTGAGAAAAAGTTAAACCCACTTCATCTTCCTTGCGTTTTTTGAAGATGTTGTCCTCGGCCACGCCCACTGCCTGCATAATCATCTCCACCCGCTCTAGGTTGACGTATCCGTTCTGTGTCAGGTAGCCCTGTGGGGAGGGCGGGGGGACATGGGAACTTTAGTCCACTGAGCTGGACTCAGATGAAGACCAGGGTCTGGGCTACACAAGAAAAACCCAACCCACATTTACTCACTCCAGTTTTGTGGACCACATCTTTGTAGATCCGCACCAGTCTGTCTATCGCCCCCTCTCTGTGGCACAAAAAACAACAGTGCCATTTTCCATTCAAATACATAAAAGTGTCTTCTGACCAGGACCACAGAACCAGGGGGGGCGACCAGAGTGTACACGCAGCTCCACCTGCAGGACAGGTTGGAGAAGTGCAGACCTGGGGGGCTAACCTGATTTCCAGAGAGGGGAGGTGAGGAAGGAAGTCGTTCCCCACGAAGAAGCACATGAAGACCCAGTCGTCCACACTGCGCTCAAAGTCGAAGGGAAAGGGCAGACTGGCCATGGTCAGTTCTCTGGACAGGTACTGAGGACACAGGGACAGGAGGTGGGTTCCACCGTAGAGAAGAGAAAACGCACTTTCCTGACAGACAGACGTATGGACAGACACCCACCTCCCTGAGGACACACAGTCTGATGAAGATGAACTCCTGCTCACACACGGGGACAGTGTCTGCGAACTCGTCGTGCTGTCAGAGCAGAGGAGAGAAAAGGATTCTGGGATTCAAAACACCACATGGTTGGTTTCTCACTAAGACAGACTGGAATGTATGCCAAAGTACCACAGCGCCCCCTACAGGTGCTGCTGCCTCTGTTCCACTGTCGACACAAATGAGGACCAAATATTATCACAGTGAGAATTCTGCCAGAATGTGTCCCAGCGTCAGTACCTTGGTTCTGTTCAGGTCAGTCCACAGTCAGAGAGACAAGGAGGCAGTGGTCACTCAGAGTGGACAGAGTCCTGTCCTCAGTTAGACGAGCCAAGAATTGTGACCCAGGTACCAGGAAGCTGCTGGTCAAATCAGTGTGTGTGTGTGTGTGTGTGTGTGTGTTGACCACTGACCTGACCCTGCTTCTCTCGGGCCGTGCCCTGACACTCCTTCAGCTCGTGGCCTATCTGTCCACACAGGGAACACGGCCGCGGTTTGTTGGGCTTGAACTCCTCCCTGATGATGGTGAAGTTGGGCTCGTGAGTGGCCAGGCCCAACATGATGAGGTCAGCTGAGCCGCAGACAGACAGGCAGAGAGAGAGACGGGTTAACACACTAGACACAGCCTCAAAGGTTAAAGGTGGGGCGTCAGGAGGAGAGACTGACCGTCGGCTCCGCACAGACAGTGGTGGGTGTTTGGGTCGTGGTTGGGCTGAGCTGAAAATGACAACACACACACACACACACACACATCTGACGTCACAACCACAGGCTCTCTCTAGGGCCTGCCCCCTGGTGGAGAACAGCTGCTATACAGGCGTCTTCACCTCTTTGTCTGCGTATGAAGTCCATGATCTTGTGTTCACCTTCACCTGGAACACTGGCGTCAGACAGAAACACCTGCAACACACACACACACACACACACACACACACACACACACACACACACACACACACACACACACACACAGAGTAAGATTTTGTTTTATAGTGGCAGTGGTGGCCTAGTGGTTAAGGGAGCGGACTTGGCTCCACAAGGCCCGCGGTTTGAATCAGAGGTCAGCCGGCTGAGCTGTGGGGACGATACCATGCTCAGGGCACCTCAGTTGGCGGTATGGGGGATTTGAACCTTATCCACTAGGCCACCCACTGCTCTAACAAACCTGTTTGATTTGTTCCTTCTCCTTCTTTTTCAACACCACAGACATAAACCACCAAGCTTCCGTCAGCTTCCGTCTCACCGTCACGTTCTTCCAGCCGGGGTCGTTGGTCAGTCGCTCGGCCACGTAGTACCTGAGGCAGCGGGCCAGGTTGTCCATGAACTCTGTTCCCTGGAGACACACGGACGAGCTACGATTCTCAGGTGTTCATGGTGAAATGTGAGGTGCAGATAGAAAAGGGTGAGGAACCAACCGGAGTGATGCAGTTACTGTCAAACCTCTCCTTGATCTCCTCAGGAGGGAGGTATCCTCCTACAGACGGACGCAAAAACACAGAACCGGTTCAAGAACAGAAGCAGAACTTTAAATGTCAGAGTTCTAACACTCAGACACATACCCCTCTGGAGGATCTCCTCCCTGATCCTGCTCTTCTCCTCAGTCAGTTCCATTCCTTCCTTTGAAGCACGAAAGCGCCGCGAGCGCTGCTGGTTCATTTTGGCCCGTGGCGCCTGAGGAGAGCGGACAAAGGTTCTGCTGAGAACACCACTAAACCTCGTTGTGTTCCATAGATGGAGGAGCACTCCAGGGCCTCACCACTCCGTCGATGGCCATGTAGAGAACCCTCCTGGGACGCACGATGTTGAAGAGGCGGTCGATGTATTCAAAGATGGCCACCATCATCTCGTCTTCATTTTTGGGGGCCGGCCTGTGGGAGACAGGGGTCAGACACGACCAGGACATTGATGGACCAAAGTGACTGAGCCTAACGGAAACGCCAGTACTTGTCTTCTGGATGGGTACAAGGGTGGATGATGCCGTTCATGTCAAGGTACAAGTTGTCAAACTCCACCTCATTAGGGTTGGGCTTGGTGGTGTCAACAGGAGTACGAACTCCGTTACACTCCCGACCCTGTGGTTAAAGACAATCCAACAGTCAGTCAGGCAGACAGGCAGTCAGTCAGACAGACAGGCAGTCGGACAGACAGGTGAGTTTACAGATTCCAATTCAACCCAGCGAATCATTTAATTTTCCTCTACTTTCATCCCATGTTTCCGACCTAAAGCTGAGATACATTTTCTTTTACTTTACTATGTTCATCATCATCATCAGGCATGTGGTTCCTCTGGGAATTGAACCCAGGACTTTGTGGTCTCTAACACACTGGGCCTAGGAGTTTGAACAATGATGATTTAATTATATCGTTATTTTAATAATTCCATGTGACGTCACTTTAATCCCGTGTTCTTCGACCTGAGTCGTGGTGCTGCGCCCGTAGAAGTCCCGGGTTCGAGTCCCGGGTGAACGCCACCCTGTTCGTGTTCACGACAACAAAACTCTTTCAACGTCACAGAAAACTTGTGATGGTTGTTTTCGCGAGAGGCTCACAGTCGCCCCCGTCAGGAAGAACTGAGGACGAACAGGGAAAACAACCGTCGTCGTTGTACGTTACGAAGATAAAAAACAAATGAGCCCGCGGTCACTGGTTTATACCGAGGTAAACCAGGTGGAAACCACGAACAAACCATCAACTAATGTTTGGCCCCCGTGTTCCACTTCACATTAGCCAACGTGCTAACCCTAACCTACCTTCTCCTCCACACAGTGGACGATGATGGACGGATATTTCCTGCTCAACCAACGGAAAAACGCCGGGACTCCCATTTCTGTACAAACACCTGTTACTTATAAAAAAAACCCAGTGAAACAACTTTAAAATCGACGACTTTGTTTTTCTAAGAGGAGAGTGTGGCTAATAGCGTTTCTACGCGGCTACATGCCGTGTGAACAATAGTTTCCGGTTCAGGCCGTCGCCTTGGAGAGATGGAACTACAGCGCCCTCTGTAGCCCCGGAGATGTAACTTAAGACTGCCATTGGCTCCTTCCTGCCGCGTCATTCAAATCAAAGTCAAATAAAAATGTGACGTGAATTTCTGGTCAATTGCGTCACAGTTGTATGGGTTAAATCAGGTCCGTTCGTCATGAGAAAACAGAGCTTCTAGAAAAATCTCCAGTTGGAATTCCTTCACCATTGAAGACCAGAGAAGTCCTCGTCTCCGCCTGTGACTGACTCTCAGGAACAGCTGTAAACACGTGTCAGTTATTCATTAATCCGCGAATTGAAAACGTCATCCCGCCTTAAACTGGACCAATGAGATAATGGTGGCTGGACTGGACTGGACTGGACTGGACTGTACTGTTCTCATTACTTTTCATGAGCCTTGTCTGGTTCATGTGTTTACTCGTTAGTCCCTTCATCATCCGTGAGCTTTGTTACTAAATGTTGTTTTTCAAAGTCTTGTCTGTCTTCACTGCGGCCTCGACCGACACACGGTACAAATGAGCTGCCAAGGTTCTGCTGGTGTGATCGGCTCCCGACTCAGCCGCTCTTTCTTCCCACGGCACAGCGGGAAGAGCCGCAGCTCAAAGACGTTCAGATGTGGAAACGTTCTGGAAGCTCGGAGAAGCCAAATTGCAGCATTATTCCAGGAGGTTTCCCGCTGAGCTTTTCATGTGTCGGCTAAAGGAGCCGAGTTAATGACAGCCACCAGGAGGGGCTCAGCGTTCAGACTGACTGCTCTGAGAACAACTGAACCCAGGTCAGCTCCAGCTGCTGGACTGACCAATGGTCAAGAAGGCCAATCACATTGACTCTGACAAGGTCATTATGTTGAAAGTATTAGGGTCTGTAGTTAGATGACCACGTTGGATGGATGTGGATGGATGAGCGAGAGACTGAAACTAAACTGGGAGAAACAGAGTTCCTGATCTTTCCGGATCAGAGGGAACTTTTCACTGGAGCAGGGATTTATCCATTTTTATGTCATGCTACCCCCTGGTGGTGAACACTGGCAATGCCAGGTAGACAGAAGAGAGGCCTTCGTTGGTCGCCGCCCGTGATGGGTGTGGGTGTTTCCGGGCTGACTCTCGTCTGCACCAACCTTTCAACCAAATGTCCTGATGGAGCTCTTTGAACTTTGACTTTGATCAGTCAGACTGTCCTTGTTATTTGTCCAGAGCTGAAGAAGAAAGGAAAGGGAAACTTTCCCTGCGCTCGGCCGTCGGCGTGTGTGTGATCATTCAGAGTCAGAGGTCTGCTGTGTGTGTGTGTGTGTGTGTGTGTGTGTGTGATGTTCAGATCTGCAGGGTTTTTAGTTTTGATTCTGACTCACGCTGAGACATTCAAACACAGCCCCAGTCATTAGGCTGAGGAATGAAAGGAGGTCTGATCTACCACACACACACACACACACACACACACACACACACACACACACACACACGCACACACACACACACGCCGTTTAAAAACCCCTGGAGTGTTTAAAGAAGATGGTTTAGACAAATGAGCAGGAGGAGGAGGAGGAGGAGAGGGAGGAGTGTTAGGAGGAGGAGAGACATTAGCCTAAGTTAGCCAAGGACAGCTGTGACTGTGGTGAGCGCAGGCTCACAAACAGCCAGCGGGGGGCGACCTCAGCAAGCTCCACATGAAAAGCTCAACTACAAAGACACCCCCAACCCCAGACACACACACGATCAAAGTGTAACGCTTTGGTGCTCATCAGCTTCAACCCAGAGAAGACAGGGGGCGATGGTGAGACCAGCCAGAGAGCAGCTCTTCTCCGCAGACTTCAACCTTAATCAGAGCGTTGACCTTCAGGCAACTGTAGCTCCACCTGTTTTACTGACCACAGTTGATGAATGAGGTCAGAGTGAGCGCTCTTCACTTCAGTTTTATTGAGGATCAGTCCCGGCCTCGGACCTCCCACCCCTTCTCCCCACCACCAGCTCAGGGAAGCCCGTCTTCTCGTCCAACTCTCTGCCAAAGCTCAGCTCCACGGCCTCGCCCACCACCACCTCGGCCGTGGTGAAAACCCGCAGGTCGCCCAGGACGTGGCCCCCGACCGTCCGTCCCTCGGCGTCCAACAGACAGACGTGCAGATGGGCCGGGGGGTTCAGGGTCCCCACCAGAGACACAATCTCGTGCGGCCCTCCCAGGTGCATCACCTTGGGGGGGGCGGAGTCACAGAAATGATGTCATCACATGGTGTGGGCGGCTGGGAGGTTCCAGTCAGCTTCTCACCTGGTTTGGCTCTGTGGCCGTGGCGTTGGCCAGACGCAGCGTTGCCGTGGTAACGCTGCCAACACAGCTGAGGACAAACGGTGCTGAAAGGCTCCGTTCCTGGACAAACGTCTGCAGGGACTCGAAGAGTTCCTGACCCGGGCCCAGTCGGACCACGTGGACCTGCAGGGAGGATCCTTGAGCCGCTCCTTAAGGAAGACTCTGTCACAGGGAAAGACAGTTCTTCAACTTGAATCCAAACCCAGTCCTGATCTGGACCAGATCATCTGGATCATGAAGAAGTCTGGCATGAATGTCTGAACTCACCATGTCTGCTCCACAACGACCCCTGGACTCTGGTCACGGAGCTCGCACCCGCTGCTCATGCGCACTAAATTGCAAACACCCAACTTCCTGTCGTGTTTCTTCTGGTCTTTTACTGCCATCTGCTGGCGGCACGAGGCAATCTCAGCGGTATACGTTACCTGGACTCAGGGGCAGCGGTCTCCACTACTGTCACCTAAATCACACTGCTCCACACTGTCAGGACTCGAGGCAGGGCAGTGTTGGTCAGCCGTGGTGTTGGCGCCAACGTCAGGTCAAGAGTTCAATTCTGTCCAAATGTCAGCGTTGTCCTCCAGCATGGCTTTAATTGGCTTCACTATCCAGACCACTGCCACTGCGTGTGTGTGTGTGTGTGTAGCAATTCAGGCCTCGTTCCCTGCCAGGTAACAACTCTCCCCCTCCTCACTCTCCACTGTTGGGCCTGACTGGGGCCAAGAAGAACTGAACAGGTGGCAGCAGGAGCTCAGTGGACTGGACTCAGCAGCAGCAGCAGCAGCAGCAGCAGCAGCAGCAGCAGCTGGTTTGGTGTTAGTGTTCAGGTCAACTAAGTATGGAATATGGTGTTGAAGCTAAAACAGAAACCACCATGAACAACCGTGAACACAGAGAGACACAACCATCTGTGGGACAGACGGTGTCCAACTCCTCTGGTCGTGTCTCAAGTTCTTTTGAAAGTGCTGCTTTTTAACAGTTTCCACTGTCCGTCACCACTAGGGGGAGTTAGGAGTTGAACTTTGCCCTTAGGTGAAGTAAATGAAACAAGGATTTAACTCTCTTCTATTTCTGAAAAATATTGTCTGGGTGACAGTGGACCGATGTTGTCCCAGGACTCCCCCTGCTGGGACTGACTGGAACTGGGCGTGCAGAACACTTCCACAACAACAACAACAACAACAGGAGGAGGAGGAGGAGGAGGAGGAACAGCGTCTCCCCTCGAGGCTCTGACTCAGTTCCTCCTCAGAGCTGTGGACAAATGGAGCTGAGAAGAACAGGTCACTAATTAAACCTGAGGGACACACACACACACACACACACACACACACCTGGTCAGAGACAGGAAGTGGATCTGCACAATAACCCTATCATCTCACAGTGACCAGAGGACCTGGGTGCTCAATGGACTGAGGCTAAAAATGAGGAGCTGGGCCATGTTGACAGTCCAGCCTGCAGGTGGAAGTCATGTTGGTGGTAAATTCAACAACAACAACAACAACATCATTGAATCATTTCATTTTATTATTTCATATCAGAGACAAAGAACAAATACTGAGAAATCAGAGAAGTATTTCTAATCTGACACAGGACGAGGACAGACAGACAGACAGACAGACAGACAGTTCACTCCTCTCTGTTTTTTTCCAACCAACTTCTACTAAGCTACACATTCAAAAGCCACAAACAGCGGCAGACAGCGCCCCCTCTGTTCAGTCTAAGGCAGGGGTGTCAAACTGGTTCCACACAGGGCCCAATCAGCTGTCTGGAGACTCAGAACAGTTGATTGAAAATTCAAGTCAACCAAAACCTGCAGCCACACCGGTCCTTTGTGGGACCAGTTTGACACCCCTGGTCTAAGGGCTCAGGACATCAGTGCAGATGCTACAAAATCATCAAATTAACTGTTTCTTTGCTAAAGAAACCAGAGAATGTGGGTTTTAACACAGGTTGTGTGTCCATGAGCAAGGCATCGACCTCCATACCGCCCTCTACAGGCTGTAACAGTCGTTCTTTGGACCGAGTTAGTGACAGTCCTGCGGCCTCAGCAGGTGGGCTGCACCTGCGGCCCCGTGACGCCCCCGCCCCGCTGACAGTCGCGCTGGTGGCGGCTCAGTGCGGGAGGAGGGGGCTGTGAAAGACGGCGGGACGGTGCGAACACGTTCGCGGCGTGAAGCAGGCGTATGTGGCGCTCCTGGCTCCCCCTGCTGGAGAACCTTTCCTCACACACCGGGCACACGTGACGGGTGGAGGCGCCGGGGTTGAGCAGCGCCCCTGTCGCCTCCTCTGAGCCGCTCTGGTCGGAGGGGGGCCCGTGCTGCGCCACCAGGTGTTCCCACTCACTGGGAGCCTTTGAGCCGGACTCTGGTGGTCCGGGGCTCGGCGTGTCCTGGTCTCGCGCACCTTTAACGGACGCGGCAGCCGCTGTGGCCTCGCGCTGCTGCTGCTGCTGCTGCTGCATGGGTTTGTGCCAGCGCCGGTGCGACGCCAGGTTGGCGGGGCAGCTGAAGACTTTGTGGCAGTCCGGACAGCGGTAGTCCACGCGGACGATCCTGGAGCATCGGTGCTGCGCCAGAGCCCGAGGGTCACCGTACGCTTCCCGGCAGAGCTGGCACACGAACTCACCGAGGGGCTGGTGGGTGCACTTCCGGTCCACCGGCAGCTCTTTGATCCTCAGGCCAAGGACGGGGGATGTGGTGACGTCATCTCCCAAGTGCAGTTTCCGGACAGTTTTGGATTTTTTGGCCGCGGTTCTGTGACTCGGCCGCCGGGAGCCTCTGGAAGAGGATGATGATGCGGTGCAGCCTCGTGGGTTTGTACGGGAGCAGAACCTCTGGTCCACCGGGGTGAAGATGCGGTCCAGGGGCGCGGCCGGTGTGGGAAAGGACTCCGCGGACGCCGGGGAGCCGCGGCAGGAGCGGCTGAGGTCGTGGCTGACGGGACGGGTCGGGCTGGACAGAACCTGGTGCAGCGAGTCTGGGTTTCCGAAACGGACCGGTCTGAGGGCTGAGGTCAGGGCTCCGCAGGTGAATGTCCGCGTGTCCGCGCGCAGCGGTACCAAGCAGAGAGAGGCGGCTGCCGCGCGCGGGTCCTGCTGATGCTCCCCCTCCGCCGCCGCCTCCTCCTCATCCTCCTCCACCTCCTCCTCCTGCTGCTGCTGCTGCTCCTCGGAGCGGAGCCGGTAGGAGGCCGGGACCAACTTTCTGTTTCTTTTGACCAAAAATCCTCTGGGCATGATGGAGCAGAGACGGAGAACAGGTGGAACAGCCAGACGTCTGACGCCTCCTCTCTGCTCCTCACAGTTGCTCTCCTCTTTTTAATGCCACATGATGACAACCTGCCCCCCCATCAAGCCTGCGCCCCCATCTACTGACTCATCTGTGACCAATCAGCATCAGTGGAGCTCCACGGGGACTGAGAGCAGAGTGGAAGGATGAGGAGTCAGGAGGAGGAGGAGGAGGAGGAGTTGGATCACAAAGCAAATGTACCTGAGGCCACACCCACTCCACAGGACAAACACACCTGCTGTCATAGACTGACTTCCTGTGATGATGATGATGAAGGTCACAGCTGAGGCTGACTGGCCAACATAGGCAGCAGGTTCTTGTTGTACTTCAGATACTTGACCACTCTTCTTCTCAGGGCATCCTCACCCAGCTGCTGCTGTGTCTGTGCCTCCTGCAGGGGGCGACACAGAGCGTGAGCAAGAGCACAGTGTTCTTCACAAGCAGAAGAAAATAGAAACAATGAAACCTTCATCTGCTGGAGCTCCTGCTGCAGGTCTGAGAACCTGTCGTGAAACACGGGCAGACAGCAGCTCTGTGTGAAGAAGCTGCACACACACACACACACACCTCCATGTCAATTATTCACAAACAAGTGCCTGTTGATTTTGACTCACTGCTGCCCCCTGCTGGACAGGTGTGTGCGTGTTCCCACCTATACAGGTCCTGGAGCTGGTTCTGACGGTAGCGGCTCAGCAGTCGTCCCAGCAGCTGCTGGTGTTTCCCGTACAGATTCAGGAAGTTGGAGACTGGGAATGGTTTGAGGGAGAAGCAGGTGAGTGTCTCCACCTGCTGGTGGATGTCCAGGTGCAAACAGAAATAGTTTCCCGTCTCCACTGCTCCCGTCACGACCCGTCTGTCCTGATAAAAGACAAAGCTGTTAGCAAGCAGTTAGCTGCTCTGACGGGGTTCTTCAGACACAGTCTGGACCTACCTCCCCTGGTGGTGGACCAACCCGTGGCTCTGTCCAGGTTGGAGGCTCGGTCTGGGATGGTTTCCTGAAGTGCAGGTAGTGATGCCCCCCCGGAAGGGTTCCCCCTGAGCACAGACAGAACCTTTAGCGGGAACACCAAACCTTCTGCTACATTTGAGCTCATTTCTCCCAGATACTGAACGACCTTCTGGTATTTCCCTATATGTCCTGGAGGGGGCAGTATGGCCACGTCCTCTGAGCAGCAGTCCCCTGTGGTTCAGACATCTGGATCTGATTGGTTCTATGTTCACTAAGGTTCACTGCTCTGGGGACTGACATCTCTGGACCTCGACCCTCACCTTGAATCTTGGCCTCCGAGTAAAGCGGCACCAGACGTTGTTGGCCAGGAGGTCTAAGGTCGGACTCCCGGGTGGGGTCGATGATGCCCAGGATCTTGTCTGCCAGGTCCCGACCCACTTCTTTGGAGTTGAAGCAGCTGTGTTCCCACTCTTCTGAGTGATAACGCCGGCAGAACTTAGTGGCGGGTCCGGCGGCGAATACGGCCGGGTCATTGGTGCGGAACTGGGCGTCGATGACGATCCTGCTGTCAAAGGTGATGAAGGAGGCGCTCACGGCCCTGAAGGTGTGGTAGTCGACTCCTCTGTTGGACAGGTTGATGAAGAGCTGAAGGAGGAAGACAACGTCATCAAACGACAACAAATCAAATCAAAGACGTTAAGTGACTCACTCCACAGAGCAGACGCAGATTCTCTGAGATGTTCCTGCTGAAGGTCACTGAGGTCACGGGGTCCAGGTGTTGGTCCCCATCGTTGATCTGGGTCAGCACAAAATGACTGTGGACTCGAACCTCTGCCCTCTTCAACTCAGAGGCCACAGCTCTCTCCACAGCCAAGTCACCGAAGCAGGAAGTGTTTCCAGGAGGAGTGAGGACCACGTGAACGCGGGAGCCACAGACGCCAAGAGACAGCAACGCCGCCACGGTGGTGTACACGTCCAAGTTGTTGCCGTAAACGACGGCGTCTTCTGAACGTGGTGAAAAAGAAGAATGTACAACGTTTGTACCAATAATTAAAGAGAAAAAAAAATCTCAGGTCATTTCACCCACGATCGTTACTTCAAGGGCAACTGGACCGAACAGGTTCCACCTCAGGTGAAGGTTCTCAGGAACCTACTCAGTCCAGACGCCCTTGAAGTAAAGACTTTTGTATCTAAAAAAAAAAAAAAAAAACAAATAGTGAAAAGAAAGAGGAGTTTGTTCCTTCAGAGGAGAAGAATCAAAGTATCAAAGTTTAAAAACCCTTCAGCTCCATTGTCCGGAGCAGCCACCGTCGGACCGCCTCGCAGTCCTGGGGGGTGTTGAGAGTGAAGAGGTTGGATGGGGCGGGGCCCAGGGGCCGCCTACACCCAGTGGGCGGGACCAGGGGCATCTGATGATGAGAGGACTCAGGTTACAGGTCAGGACCAAAGGTCAGAAGTCAGGGGCGGAGTGAGACCAGACCTGGTACTGCAGTCCAGGACAGAGCAGCAGGAAGTCGTAGTCAAGCTTCCTGCCACTGGACACCTGCACGTGTCTGGACTTCCTGTCAATCTTCACCATCGTGTCCGACACCACGTCGACGCACCGCAGCAGAGGGAGGTCTGTGTGGGCGTGACTGTGACACGCCACAGGGCGCCTCATTAGGAACAGCTGACGGGCACCAGTCGCTCACTACTGCTGTTTACTCACCTGGTGGACAGGAAGCCTGGGGCCTGGTCAGAGGAGTGAGCGGTGAGGCCATGGGTGGACACCAGGGTGAGGTTGGAGAACCTCAGGTGAGGACTAGGAGAGAACCAGGGACACACAGGGGGGAGGAGGAACAGAAAAGGAAGCAGAGGAGATGTTCTCAACACAGACATAGAAGAACCTCCAGACAGGAACAAACCAGCAAGTTCTAGCTTGGAGATATAAATATGGACTCAAGATACGAGCACTGACTTATGGCCAGCAGGTGGCGAGCACTCGGAGTGTTTGCTTTATCTACATGACTTCTTTCCATTGTCTCCATTGCTCTTCACAGTAGTGATGGAGAAAGAGAAAGTGAGTGGACAGGACAGGACAGGACAGGACAGGAGTGTGTGTGTGTGTGTGTGTGTCTATTGTCAATACAAACATTTTTCTCCCTCATTCTTTGCTCTGATAAAAGACTGGAAGGTTTTTTTTTTCCTTTTATTTCTAATGTTCTAACATGACCGACTGACCGACTGACCGACTGACCGACTCGGCCACTCATCTCTCTACACTATATAGAATATATAGTAGGAGCCAGTCCCCTCAGTGGCATGACCTGTCCACTGGGGGACTGGGGGTCACCCACCAGGTACACAGCACCTCCAGGAAGGACAGCCCTGTGTCTGACGCCCCCACCACCACCATACGGGCGTTGATGGAGACCTTTGGCTCCAGGGTCAACTTCCTGCCGACGAAGCAAAGAGCAAAGGCCGTCTGTGGGGGAGGAGAGGAGGTGGTCACGTGACCGCAAAGGGGGAGGGGTCTGTGGAAACCTGGCCATCCAGTGACTGGCCTCCGTGTGAGCGACCTGCTCCTCGGTGATACTCCTGGAGGGGGCGTTGTCACCCAGCTCCTTCAGAGGGTAGATGATCTGAGGGCGGGGGCGGACGGTGACGGTGCAGTCCAGGAGCAGCTCCAGACTGGACCAGGGCTGAGAGAATGTCAAATGTTCTGGTCAACTTTGAGATCAGTGCTGTGAGTGAGAAGAACTTCACTGTAGGACGACCTCGGGGGCGATCAGGTGACCCAAGGTAGGATAACTTACCAGCTCCCCCTGCTGGTGGATTCTATGGTAAAGGCAGGAGCGCTTAGCAAGACGCAGCGTCTCCTTCAGGAGGTGTCTGCTCCAGTGTTGGAGGAGGGGTCGAAGGATGAAGTGGAGGAGGTGGCCATGTTCGTCAGGGCGGTGGTGGGTGAAGTAGATGAAGCTCTCAATGTTGTAGTGAGCTCGCAGGTACTCCACGTCCTGGAAGATACACCGCCAGAACATCAGTCGCCAGCAGAGGACCAGCAGCAGCAGCAGCAGCTGGTGTCAGTCTCCTCACCTCCTCCTTCCTCAGAACCACGGCCCCCACCAACAGGGAGTCCACCTGAGCCACGAAGGCCTGTTGCTGCACGCCCTCCTGTGGAGGAGGAGAATAGTGCAGCCCGGGGGGAGTGTGTGTTAGGGGGGTTAATAATAATAATAATACATTTAATTTATAAGCGCCTTTCAAAGCACTCAAGGTCACTTTACAAGACAGGGAAAAAGACAAAAACAAAATAACAAATAACAACACATAACAGGACATAGGTGGACTTAGGTGGAGTAAACAGTACGGAACAGGTGTGTTTTGAGTTGTGCTTTAAACACTGTGAGAGAGTTGCAGTTGCGGAGATCAGGGGGTAGAGCGTTCCAGAGATGAGGAGCAGAGCGACTGAAAGCTCTGGCTCCCATGGTACTGGGACAGAGAGGTGGATGGAGGAAGAGGATCGAAGGGACCGAGTGGGGGTATTAATGTGGAGGAGGTCAGATAGGTAGGGAGGGGCAAGGTTAGTGAGTGAACAAATGTCTCCACCTGCTGGTCAACCTAGAACATCAACTTGAGCAGCTAAACCTTAGGTTAAGGTTTAAGTTACAAACTTTCCATGGTTTATTGAAGGTGCTCACATGTGCTCACAGACAGACTCACCGGGTCACCATGGTTCTGGAAGACAGCGTCCAGGTCTCGAAGCAGAGACTGACTTGCCTCCTGACCCTGGACCAGCTCACAGACAGCGGGACGGTCTTCAGGTACAGCTTCCCGGACCTGCACGGGCCTAAGACCAGAACCCAGCATGACAACAACAACAGTGGCGAGAGCAGTACGGATCAGCTGGACCCACCTGAGGCCGAGGCGGTGGAAGACGTAGAGTTGGTAGCGGGCCGACCCGTCTGGACGACGCTGTGTTCTGTAGAACCTCTGCAGCAGAGGAAAGTCCGGAGACAGAGTCGGAGCAGTGATGATGCAGTAGTCCAGATCCTGAGCAACAAGTGGAGTCACTCGGTGGGTGGGTTGGGGGCGGAGTTTGAGCAGAGACATAATACTTACAGGGAACAGTTGAAAAACATATGGAAGAACGTCCACCGATCTAAAGGAGAGGAAGAGGAAGAGGAAGAAGAGGAAGAGGTGACTGGGTTAAAGCAGTTCTGGGTGCAGTACCAGTGCTGACCAGCAGGCTGCTGCTTTGCGTCTGGCCTGGCCGTTTCCTCTGAAGTTCAGAAATACAACATCCTGGCAGTTAAAGAGGTGGAGCTACCGCCCAGTTCGACCAGCAGGGGGCTGAGACTCTAGCTTCACAGCAGGGTCCAGAGAGGAGCGAAGAGGAGAACGTCCATTGTCACTCACCTCATTTCATATTGAGGGTCCAGAACCAGGTCCTTGATCCAGAACACATCAGGTTCCTCTTCTGTTTCCTGTCGACATGAAACCCATGAGTTCAGAGACGAGGCTCTGACTGAAGGGTCAAACAGCTGACTGACCTGTTGAGAGGAGAAGATTGAGGCCTTTTCCAGATCTTCATACCTCCGCTCCTCCTCCTCCTCCACCTTCGTCTGTATATGGTCATTTTTTGTTGCTGGTGTTTTCTTCTGCAAGCCGTCAAACTGATCCAGCTCAAAGTTGTCACACAGCTCCTTCAGATTTATGTCAGTGGTGGCGCTGATGAGTCCAACTACGACTCCATGCACCTGAAGACAGCAGCCTTTATATGACCGTCACACCTGAGCACACAGGTTCAAGGAACTACAGTAGCACAGAGCTACAATAGTAGTGTACCACAGTACTACAGTAGTACAATGGTACAGTACTACAGTAGTAGAATGCCAGCCTCTCAGGTGTCACCAGCCTTCTGTTCTCCCACAGGACATGAGGACATTCTGGACTCAGTTTGTTCAGAGTCTGGCCCACAGTCAGCTTTCTTCTGACAGGTGTCACTGCTGTCAGCCCCACCAGTAGGGGGCAGAAGAGCCCTGGCATCTGAAGAGTCTCAGAGGAAACAGATGGTGGCAGACACACACTCACACACTCACAGACCTGACAGACAGCAGTGTGACTCCTCTCATCCTGATTCTGGAACAGTTCTGACAGGGAGGCGACTTCACCGGACAGGGACCACACTGCCCTCTGCTGGTCAAACAGGGACATGACACCATCGTGGTCCGACATCCTGACAGGGGTCAAAATAAGAAACAGTTCAACAGTCAGGTTCTTGAAGCCGACAGTTCGTGGTACTCAGGTCACCTGGCCTGCTGGAGGCGGAGCCTGGGACAGTGGAGCTGTCTGTCACAGATGAAGGACAAACACCGAGGCTGGACGTCTGGGCTGAGAGGCTGCAGAGGCCGGAGGGAGTCAGCCAGAGCTGGCTCTGTCAGGAAACACACACAGATAGGGCTGTTGTCATGGTGACGTGAGGAGGTTGTTGGTAGGTTAGTTAACCTGTGTCACCTAACGGCCCAGGGTGAGGACTGATCAGGAGGACGTGCTCCAGCTCGGAGACCCAGTTGAAGACCACCCTGAGGGAGAAGAATCCTTGATCACTCCGGGCCAACTCATGACTAACTCGTGACTAACTCGTGACTAACTCGTGACTAAGTGTCTCAGCTTCTTGCTCACTTGAGTATCTCGCTGACACCTGTAGCTGCAAAGTCTGACCGTGTCACAAAAAGGTGGAGGAAGAGTGTGTTCAGTGGCTGAGAAGAAAAGATGGACATGATGGTCAGTTCTCTCACACACACACACACACACACACACACACACACACACACACACACACACACACACACACACACACACACACACACACACACACACACCGTGCAGCACCGTGCGGCACCGAAGCGCTCGTGCAGGAAGGGTTCCCAGTCGACTTCATCCACCACGCCTCCGACAGGATGGTCGAGGAAGGAGGCGTGAGCCAGGATCTGGTGGGCGGGGTCGACCACGCTCACAGCCAGGTTGGCTTTTTCCCTGGAGAGAAAGGTTGAGTTGTTGAGGTTCTACACATTTGTTCTATTTGAGACTCTTCTGTGTCCAACGTGTAATTCTGTCAATAGAAGAAGATGGACTGCAGATAAAGACAACAGCGTTAGCAGAAATATTCAGAGCGGTTTCCTCACAGGAGCTGCATGACGTCAACTTCTCCAAAAACTGCCACTGTTGCGGGGCAGATGAGTCTGTTGATGCCCCGGGCGTCTGCAGACTCACTTCTCCTCACATTCACGGTTTCCCTGTGGTGATGATGACCAGAACAAAACGACTTAACGACGTTAATACCAATAAACCTAAACTACTAGTTATCGATCAATAGTATAGTTAGAAGACGAATCAATCGATCAATTATCAGCATAGTGTCGTTTATTCACTTACATTTGTCCAGATTTTCCTTCAAAAACTAAATAAATATTATTTTCGCTTCACAAAACCACTGAAAGACAGTTTTGTTTGGTACTTTCCTGCTGCCCGGAGTTTCGCGCAATCTCCGTTGTCATAGCAACACTCGGGCTGCCCCAGAGGATCACGGGAGGCCGTGGCCGAAAGGAACTCTGGGAGTTTTCATGGCCGCCGCGCTCACAGGAAACAAAAACGTTGTGAAGACACAGTAGCCGCGCTCTTTAACTATCGTTGTTCCAGCTTTTTTTTCCAGCTCAATCTCAGTGGCAGCCGCGGTCCAACATGGCGTCCACGGCGGCGGGAAAACAGCGGATCCCGAAGGTGGCGAAGGTAAAAGAAACAAACCAACCAACTTTAGCCAAACTAGTGAACAGGGACATCGACAGACTTGGTTCCTCGATGCTCTTCACCTGTTGTAGATCATAGAAGTAGTGGGAGATGATTGAGTTTCTGGATGAAAGTTTAAAGATGTTTCATCTAGTTCTAAGACCCGGTGCTGAACTGTGTCGTTCCAGGTGAAAAACAAAGCTCCGGCTGAAGTTCAAATCACCGCTGAGCAGCTCCTCAGAGAGGCCAAGGAGAGAGAGCTGGAACTTCTGCCACCACCGCCCAAACAAAAGATCACTGACAAGGAGGAGCTGAATGACTACAAACTGAGGAAGAGGAAGGTACTGGCCTCACATTCCCTCCGCTGCAGGAACAGAACATGAAGGAGAACCAGAGGAGCATCTAAAGTTCTCTGTGTTCTTCCACCCTTCTAGGGATTTGAGGACAACATTAGAAAGAACCGCACTGTCATCAGTAACTGGATCAAATACGCACAATGGGAGGAGAGTCTGCAGGAAATCCAGAGGTTTGTCCACGTCTCTCCTTTTTTTACCAGCTCTTGTCACTAGTTTTGTGACCAGTCTTCCTGTTGTTGCAGGGCTCGCTCCATTTACGAGCGTGCGCTGGATGTGGACCATCGCAACATCACTCTGTGGCTGAAGTACGCCGAGATGGAGATGAAGAGCCGTCAGGTGAACCACGCCAGAAACATCTGGGACCGAGCCATCACCATCTTACCGCGAGTCAACCAGTTCTGGTATTAAAAAAAGCTAAACCTAGTAAACCCAGTTAACCTAGTTCTTATCTCTTGGTGACTCACCAGGAACAGGAATGAACTTTTCCCCATTCTCTAAGGTACAAGTACACCTACATGGAGGAGATGCTGGGGAACGTGGCCGGCTGCCGACAGGCGTTTGAACGCTGGATGGAGTGGGAGCCTGAAGAACAGGCCTGGCACTCCTACATCAACTTTGAACTGCGCTACAAGGAGGTGGACAAAGCTCGCAGCATCTACGAGAGATATATCCTTGGTCCAACCACACAGCTAGCGACTTGTTATGACTTGAATTGCAGTATTTTATGAGAAGATTCTCTGCGTTTTCCTTGACTGCTTTGTCACTCGTCATCGTGCATCCGGAGGTGAAGAACTGGATCAAGTACGCTCGATTTGAGGAGAAGCACGGCTACGTGGCTCACAGCAGGAAGGTCTACGAGAGGTCAGTGGAGTTCTTTGGAGAAGAACACGTAGATGAAAACCTCTTTGTCGCCTTCGCCCGCTTCGAAGAGACGCAAAAGGAGGTCAGTGGGGTTCTGTCCTGTGTGTGTGAAAGTTTGTTTTTCTCTTGCTGTAGAAAATCAATCCTTGTCGATTTCTCCACAGTTTGAACGCGTTCGTGTCATCTATAAATACGCCTTGGACCGAATTCCCAAACATCAAGCACAGGAGCTCTTCAAGAACTACACCATGTTTGAGAAGAAGTTTGGGGATCGCAGGGGCATCGAGGACGTGATTGTCAGCAAACGTCGGTTCCAGTACGAGGAGGAAGTCAAGGTATTTCTCAACCTGGAACAGGACGGTGAACGCACTCGACTCCACCCAACGCAAACTGACCTCCCTGTCGTTCCAGGCCAACCCACACAACTACGACGCCTGGTTCGACTACCTGCGTCTGGTTGAGAGCGACGCTGACCCCGACACCGTGAGGGAGGTTTATGAACGTGCCATTGCCAACACCCCACCCATCCCTGAGAAGAGACACTGGCGGCGCTACATCTACCTGTGGATTAACTACGCTCTGTACGAGGAGTTGGAGGTGAAGGTGAGGAGTGCGTTGGCGCCGATGCTCCTCCTCTCTGGATCAGTCTTTGTGATGAATCATCTTCTCCCTTCTTTTCAAGGATCCTGAGAGAACGAGGCAGGTGTACGCGGCCTGCGTTGACCTCATCCCTCATAAAAAGGTCAGGTGACCTCAGCACCCAGGCTTGTGTTGTCAGAGATGAAACATGGCCTCAATCCTTATTGTTTTTCTTCTTCTCCTCTCAGTTCACCTTCGCAAAGATCTGGCTGCTCTACGCTCAGTTTGAGATCCGACAGAAGAACCTGCAGGGAGCTCGAAAGATCATGGTGAGGTTCTGACAGGGCAGCGTTAACGTCACCCTTGTTGTCAGAGAGGCTGACGCTCATGTCTGTGCTCAGGGCACGGGCATCGGAAAATGCCCCAAGAACAAACTCCTGAAAGGCTACATCGAACTGGAGCTGCAGCTGCGCGAGTTCGACCGCTGCAGGAAGCTCTACCAGAAGTACCTGGAGTTCAACCCTGAGAACTGCACCACCTGGATCAAGTTTGCCGAGCTGGAGACCATCCTGGGGGACGTGGACCGAGCCCGGGCCATCTTTGAGCTGGCCATTGGACAGCCACGGCTGGACATGCCCGAGGTTTGTGTGTCATTATTGTCACAGACCTGTGGGTTCCACTGTGTTCTGAGCCTCTGCTCTGGTTCCTCAGGTTCTGTGGAAGTCCTACATTGACTTTGAGATAGAGCAGGAGGAGTTTGGGAACACCAGGAACCTGTACAAACGACTGCTGCAGCGAACACAGCACGTCAAGGTGAGGCCCGACCTTCCACCGACAGTAGGGTTCACGCCTCGGTTTCTGTTGCACCTGTGAACACAACGGTCTTCTGGTTTTCTGGAGCAGGTGTGGATCAGCTTCGCCAAGTTTGAGCTGTCCGTCGACAGCCCGGACCGCCTGCAGAAGTGTCGGCAGATCTACGAGGAGGCCAACAAGGGCATGAGGAGCTGCGAGGAGAAGGAGGAGCGCCTGATGCTGCTGGAGTCCTGGAGAGATTTTGAGAGAGAGTTTGGCTCCGACAGCAACAGGGAGAGGGTCAGGAAGCTGCTGCCAGAGAAGGTGAAGAAGAGGAGGAAGCTGACGGCGGATGACGGGGTAAGAACAGCAGCATCAGTAGCATCAGTGGACCAGCTGAGGGTGGAGGCCCCACTGTGTCCATGGTGTTTCCAGTGTGCAGCAGCAACAGCAGCAGCAACCAATCTCTCAGATTGAGTTTTTTTTTTTTTTTTTGACTCTTTCTCCACAACAGTCGGATGCAGGCTGGGAAGAGTACTACGACTACATCTTCCCAGAAGATGCTGCCAACCAGCCAAACCTCAAACTTCTCGCCATGGCTCGAATGTGGAAGAGGCAGCAGGCGGAGAGCGACGATGTGGCTGCTGACCAATCCACTGAAGTCCACACACAGCTGGGGTCGTCGCCTTCACCTCCGTCTGCTGCAGGAGCTGAAGAACAGCTGGAAACAGAGTCTGGTAGGAGTCCGGCTGATGCAGAAGAGCAGGTGGAGGAGGAGGAGCACAATGACCGGGATGATGACAGCAGCAGCAGCAGCAGCAGCAGCAGCAGCAGCGGGAGTGAGGAAGAGGAAGAGGTTGATGCAAAGGAAAAAGATCAGAAAACTGGAGCAGGCGTGTTGCTACCGTTTTACTGCCCTGTCACAGGCACCGTTTGGGAAGAAAGTTATATTATTATTATTATTAAGTTATATTATTAAAACTTTGAAAACTCTCTCTGTGTACCGTCTTTCTTTGTAAATATGTTCACATGTTTTAATGTGGGCACATGCGGCTTATATACAGGTGCGGCTTGTGTATGTACAAAATCGGTTTTCCTCTAAAAATGTAGTGGGTGCGGCTTATAATCAGGTGCGCTCTGTAGTCCGGAATTTACGGTAATTTCAAATTCAATTCAAATTTCCCTTTGAAAAAATGTGTTCACGCAAATTAATTTACAGCAACCCATTCATTCTGAGGCAAAAAGGCCTGAAAACATTCTGCAGATACTGTATGTTGATGTGCTAAAAGTCAGTCTTTACAAATGAAAAATGCGGACACAAATTGCGAGTATTCCACGGTGAAGGGCAAAGATGGTAGGAGACAGAGTCAACATATTTCATGGAAATTTAAAACCAAAGTATTTGAGTAGACAAGGCCGCCATCTTTGTGTTGTGTTTGTATAGAAGGACTGTTGAGAAATGCTCCTTTGAAATCTGAGAGAATGCCAGATTTGTCCACTTCATACAAATGTTGTAAATTAATAATTGAACTCATAAGCTCTTTTAGTAATTACTGATAAAAGCTAATGAGGGATATTGAGCCTTTTTCTGCACATCACTTTTGTCAAACTTGAACCAGGTTTGTATATCTACTGAATTACTCTGAGTACGCCTTTTAAACATCATTTGTCGGTTAAATTTGTTAAAACAAAAATACTGGGATGCACAGAATTAGTTAGTTCTTAAATATCAGCGTGCATCTCTAAACGAAGCAAACCCACTGGCAGTTAAAGGCGGGCAGAGATACTCACTGTGTCATCACTCCGGTATGGGTTGAGTTTGTTGTAGACTGCTTCAATAACACTTCTCCTAGAGGCAGAAAAAACAAGACAACATTACATTATACATTGTAGTAAAACTTCAAGTGAAGGAATGAAAGGCAACTGAGACGTCATGTAAATCCGAACAGATTGCAATCAGTTCTGAGCCTCATCGATCACTCACTTGCTTGCCAGCTCTCCTCCAGGGGGAAGGTTGGGGATGCTCTCAGATGCTAACGTTCGCATGACATGGACCAAATCTGGGATGCCCTCATCACCCTGCTTTTTAATGATTTCTGTTGAAAAAGAAAAATACTTTTTACAAACTTACAGTATGTGTACATTTAAAATGACAATGCACCTGTAACAATTCAACTGATGCTGCTTTTATAATCAGATTTTAAAATTGAAAGTGATTAAAGATTTGAATTACTTTCAATTTTTCAAGTGTGAACTACACAAGTCATCTACCTTCTACCCTGGCTTCCAGATATTTATCCAGCTCATTCTCTCGTTTCACTGCTTCCGGAGATACCTTTGGTGCCCCAGGAAAGCAGATTAGAACAACACTCATATTATCCCGACTTCCCTGAAGAAAATAAAGAAAACATCTCTTGTAAATCAATAATAAAACTCAAACCAAGACCAAGAATAAAACCAATATGCAAAAAGAAAAAAAAAAGAACAGGTTGGTCAACATGTCATACCTTATACAAACAGGTGTCAACAATTTCATTGCTGACTCTTTCAAGATCATCTGTCACCTCCAGCCTTGATCTGACAAAGTCACAGAGTTCCTCATTGGCCATGACGTCCCAAATGCCATCACAAGCTAGTATAATGAATTCATCTTCTCCTTCACTTCTCTCTATTGCATAAACCTCAGGTTCAGGAGAAACCAGCTGTTCCGTTGGACCTTTTCCATGAACACACTTGTAGTCGAAGTCACCCAGAGCTCTGGAGACAGCTAATGAACCATTCACTCGCTGGATCATGACCGAGCCTCCAGCGTTCTGAATTCTTTCTTTCTCCAGTGGATTGCTGGGTTTGTGATCCTGCGTGAAGAAGTGCACAGCTCCACCTCGGCTGAGGAGCCCCCGAGAATCTCCACAGTTGATGAAGTAGGTATGGCTTGGTGATATCATCACTCCCACTGCAGTGGAGCCACTACGGTCCACACCGTGTTTCTTCTCTAAGATGGTTCGCATGTGTTCATCAATCTGCAAGAAGCCGGTGCGGATCCCAGTCTTCACGTTATCCACCGAAGGGTCGTCCTGCAGAGCACTCTGGAAGTCTGAGTTGCTGGTGATGTGCTCCAACAGGTGCTCACAGCAATACTTGGCCACTTGAGAGCCGGCATGTCCATCGTAGACAGCAAAGAAGGACCAGAGGTCCAGGCCTTGGGGCAGTCCAATTACTGCTGTGTGTGCATCCTCCATCTCTACCCTCCAACCCTGCATGCTGCTCAGCCCATATCGCAGGCTGTTCCCCTCACCGCGGGAATTATACTTTTCCATCTTTGGTTTGTCCAGAAATGCTCCCATTGTGTCCTTCTTAAAACCTGTAACAAAAATATAAAAAATTTTAATTGGATTCTAGAAAAAGGCCGATAAATGTATAACTCAAAAAAGAAAAAAAAAGCAACAATTTGCAAAAGTTGGACTTAAATGCACAGAAAGGTTGCATATGCTGGACACTATACAGTTTAAATAAGAAAGAAAAACGTGTAAACCATTTGGGCCCCATGACAGACAAAATATATGCTGACTGATTGGATGCCTGTTTTTTTTTTTTTTTTGAATAGTTGTCAGGAGTGTTGTATTGAATACACAGACAGAGATAGAACACGAACACACAGAGAGAGAGAGAGATACACACGTATATATAAATGCATATGTTTCACAGATAAAACTGTTCTATTGTTTTAACTATTGTTTTTGAAGAGAGTATTCCTTACAAAAAAAACTATCTAACTTGTGTCATCTCATGCTATTGGCACTCTATTACTATTTAACCATTGAAGGCCAGATGGTTACACCCACAACTATGTCCAGTTATAGAAGTTAATGTGGAAAAGGTCAAAATACAGCACAAGCACCAGCCTTGTACTCCAGGTGAGAGTTTAGCAACGGTCAAATAAAAACACATTAATATCTTTTATATATTTATTGTTTTTTTTGTTTGTTCTCAACTGATTCTAGCAGGTATATTTTTTTGTATGCGTATGTTCCACAGAAGCAGAATTACAAATTGCAACCACCCTGTTCTTGCTCCCCTCGTTTAAAGGTGGTCAAGGCTTTAACTGATTGATATCTCTGGAAAAACACTGAACATTGTAAAAGCTGTCAGAGTTAAGTGTTTCATTGACAGCTGAAACCTGTGAAGCCGCCTGCAGATTCGTTGGCTATTTTTTGTGATCAGCTGGCAACATCCAGGACAAATATACACACCATGAATGGAAATACTTTTACACAGTGTACAACTTTAAGCAAAGGTGCGATAAAATATTGTGTACCGGGCTTTGACTAATAAAGGACCCTTCTTTGGAATTAATCTCAAACGGGTTTTCTTTCATTTAAAAGTAGAGCATGATTAGCATGTTGGGACTAAGTTCTTACCCCAGCTGTGGTCTAAAAATAGTATACGACATTTTTTACAACACTTCTGAACAGTGTGGACCAACTCAGCTCTAAAACGGATAAAATTCACCATGACATACATTGAAATGAATCTTGATAACATACGCCGAGGGTTAACACCTTTCTGACCTTCGCAATACAGAAAACCTCATTCGCTTGTCGAAGAGATAAATGCAGCTATCGTTACGTGACCGCAGTGCTAACGCTGGCTATGTGAATGACCAGTATCCGATTTAACAGAAATTCTAGGGACGTAAAAAGCCTGCACCAACTATGACGCTTTGGTGGACAGTTTGATGACGACCCTGCCTGTGAGGCCAGATATCGATATCAATAATTGATTAACGCTGGAAAAACAGCGACATTAACTTCTAGCGACAGTCCATATAAACAAGCTGCAGTGGTACCTAAATACAGGCCGTGACCCTTGTCCCTTACAGCTAACTTTGACAGAGGCCTCCACTACCACTGCTCTCTAACGTAAATCCGGTGGCCTAGCTAGTTAACGGTGGCTACAGGCTAAACTAGCTCGCTATCTCAGTACATTTCATTCAGCGATACACACAAGAAATAACATTTCAACACTTACCAAATTTTTAAATAAGTGGTCAACAGATACGGAAGCTGCGACTTTGATGAGGAGTGACTATGCGAACTACACTCCGCGGAGGGTAGACCGACGAACTAAGAGCTTAGCGGAGGGTAAGCTAAGCTAGGCTAGCCAGTTCTGTAGCAATGGCCAAGCGTCACCCAAGACTCACTGCATAGAAAATATCCAACGTCCCTCTAGACGCCAGTGTCACATTACATTATCTCAGCTGGCGACATTGAATTTATGTGGCCTGGTGAATTTTAGTGTAAAGGTGTGAGCCGTAGCTATGAGTGGCCAAGCCAGGGGGAAGCTGAAACGGTTGTCCCAGCCTCTCCACTTGACAGCTTGACAGCCTGCTAACCAACATTAGCTGCCTGGAAAAGACCCGGATGTTGCAGGTTGCGTTACTCGAAAACATGACATCATCCCTGAAGAGTTAAGGCTGTGCTCAGTACAGGACCATGGGTGGGCGGACACACGCGTGCACGTACCACCGCCCGCGCATACGTATACAAATTAATATATATTTATAAACTTCAAATGCAAAAAAATACAATGTGGGTAAGCTATTTATTATTAAAACCGTATTCACTCTGTAATACCCTGCTCAATGACTGCTGCGATTGGCTGGAAGACATCCATGACAAGGATTAAACAAAACAAAATGTATGAATGGAAGAGTAATGTTTATGTTACAATATGTTATGTAATCGGGATCTAGTATTAGATCTGGCCTCAAGGTTACATACTGCCCAGCATTAGGTCCCCATCATATTGAGTTAGGTCAGCTGAAGGTTGTAGTTTTTAGACTTTTGTGTCAGGCAGTTGAAATGATTGGGAATTCAGTTTGTCCACTATGGACTTGGCATAGGACAATTGTAGTGGGGCAATATCCAGATAAAAGTTACCACTTTTTCACAATACATGACGACAAGATAGTGTTCACAAAAGCACGAACAATGAAGAACACAAACAAAACACAGAGATAACACACAGTGTTTATTTTTCTGTTTCTCATATATTACTAAACAGGGACATTTTACGCAAAACAACCAATTGTAAAAAAAACAAACAAATAAATATAAAAGTAATGTTGTTTATTTTATTTACTAGACTGTTACTCATTGTCATTATATACCTATTTATTACCACATAGCGGAGTAATAGAACTTCCGGTTTACTTCCGGTTTTGACCCACTTGATCGAACTTTTATTTTGCAAATAGTTAAGCGGAAAATACTGTGTATTTGTTTCACTCTGTATTTTCGATAAGCACTTAGTTCAGCATGGATTGTTCTTTTTTTACATTTTTTTTGTATTTTTCGCTGCTTTATTTCGTCTTACACGTGCTGTGTTTCATTGTTGCCGATGCAGACTTTAAGCTGTTGTGGGCCAGCTTAACAGGGCGACGTCCAGGTTAGTTGTCGAATAACTAGTTGACGTTGACTTACGTTCATATACATGACATAATATAAATTGTAAATGTGTTATGTACTGCAGCGTTGTATTTTTTGGGGTCGAACATTGGAGCACCAACAAATACCCTCTGTACGCGACTGCTTTGAGTGCAGCACTCTTATTAAATAAACACGTATCTAAAAGTTATCATTTGAATTGTTCTCCATATTTATATTTATGCAAAAAACTCTTCGTGTGTTGGGAGTCATGTACATAAGGGGGTATTGCAGGAGATAAAAAACAGAACCACTGGTTATTGCAAGAAATTTGGAAAGAACACTGGTTTAAAACTACTCAAAAAGGGAGGTGCCTTCAATATTTTAGACTGTTCCCAAATGTGAATTTGCATGTGGCCGATGTCTTTAATCAAATGTTGTTGCATGACTCAGAGACGATACTGAAAGGACAGGTGGTCTGGGTTACTGGAGCTTCTAGTGGTATTGGAGAAGAGCTGGCCTTCCAACTGGCAAAGTGTGGTTCACGGTTGATCCTGTCTGCTCGGCGCGAGGATGAGCTCACCAGAGTGAAGCGTCTGTGTGTAGGTGAGAAAACCTTCCCTGCGTTTCTATCAATATCTGGTTTAGAAGATAAAAAAAACAATATAATGTATTTAGTAACAGCACTTCTGTTTCTTCTTCAAACTATTTTTTTATACATGGTAAAAGCCTTAAGCCACTTTGTCCGGTCTGTATGACTTTAATCTTTTTTACTCCCAGAGTCATCTAACCTCAAGGATGAAGATATTTTCGTTCTTCCCCTTGATTTGCTGCAAAGGAAAACACATGCTGAAAAAACAAAAGCTGCAATACAACATTTTGGACATGTAAGGATTATTTACACCTATCCCAACTTATAATAACAAGTATTAAGGTTTCTTACCCCAGGAACACAGAACAGATAGTTTCCAAAAAGGAGACATTCACCAGTCATGTATTCATTTATAACCTTATTATAATGTTTTTTATGCCCCGGATTCTACCTCACTTGTTGTTCTTTTACAGGTTGATATATTGATAAACAATGGTGGCCGTAGTCAACGCTCACTGTTTTTGGACACCAGCATTGATGTCTACCAGGGCTTGTTGGAGCTCAATGTCCTGGGCACAATCTCCATTACCAAACAAGTGCTCCCTCACATGATAGAGAGAGGAAGTGGAGGCATTGTGACAGTAAGCAGTATTGCTGGCCTTATTGGAGTACCACTGTCAACAGGATACTCAGCTAGTAAACATGCTCTACAGGTAAAACAAATGTCATTTTGTAATGATACCTGTGCTTGTTTTATTGAACTTTAAAACAGTATTTATTCAATAATTTGTTTATTTTAAGGGTTTCTTCAATTCCCTCCAAGTGGAACTAAGTGAATATCCAAACATATTCATCAGCATGGTTTGTCCAGGACCAGTGAAGTCACAAATTGTACACAATGCCTTTACGGAGGATCTCAGCAAGGTAATACTTGATGGGAACTGAAGGATTTTGGCATCAATTGTCATTTGGTGGGTTGTGTGTAACACTAAAACAATTTTTCTTTTGTATTGAACAAGCCTATAGCCTCGCCTGGTAACCAGGAACACAAGATGCCAACTAGCCGCTGTGTGCGTTTAATGCTTGTGGGAATGGCAAACAATGTCAAGGAAATGTGGATCGCACAACAGCCCATCCTGTTAGCGTTCTACCTGTGGCAGTACGCACCAACATTTGCCAGATTTATTACAAGAAAGATGGGCAGAATCAGGGTGACAAATTTCAAAGCTGGTTTGGTAGGTAGAAAACTTTTTTTTTTTTTTTAATCTTTTTATTAAACCCACAAGTTGGCACAAACAGAGATAGTTGGTGATTTGCAATAATGCAGCAAACACATTTGCAATAAGTGATGATGAATGACCTCAAATTTTGTTAGTCCATCTTGAGATAAACAAAAAACAGTTGATAAAGAACAAGAGGGAACACTGAGTCACACAACACTGACCGTTACCTTCTTGTTTTTCAGGATGCTGACACAGCGTACTTCACCAAACCCAAAACTGCCTGAAAAAAAATCACCTTGAAGAAGATGCATTTTTTATTACTTTCCATTTGTTTGGTACCTCTCCCTTCATTTAAAAAACTCCTCGCAAACAGTAAATAAATGTCTCTTGAATTTACTTATATGGTTTGTATGGTAAGTAAATCAAGTCTAGTCTCTTTTGCAAAGGAATTTTATTATAAGTATATACACTTTCACATATAAAAATTAAAAGTATGTATAAGAGACTATAGACGTGTTTTTTCTCCATTGTAAACAGATGTAAACAAAACAGTTGCACTAAACTCATCACACATACAACAGATCATACTCAAGGCACAACCTTGACACTTTTAGGAAAACTCGTAATCCTTTAGTGGAGTTACAGCCTGATATTTCTGACGTCTAAAAAGTACAATAAAAGACCAGAGGTATTCTTTGAGATTGAAGTGCAGAGACTTTGGAAAATGTTCTCACTCAAAAAAAGCACAATTATTAACAAACTGGCCACACATATTTTGCTGTTGAACAATTTTTAATTTTGAAGCCCTTCCAGGGCAATTATTTTTGTAAAATTTATATAGCAATATAAGAGAATAAATCCTGTTTTAGAAATCTGTATTGGGTAACCAAGTGTTTTATATCACTTATTAAAGTACCACATACTGTAGATAAAAAAACTTGGTACAGCAAAGTCTCTTCCACACAAGTGGACATTGACTCTTCTGAACTTGAGATTTTGCTGGTTTTTACATCAATGTCTTGACAATCAATAACATGACCGAAGAAATTGGCTGTAGGGAATGGGAACTCCCCTACAGCCCTCCTCAGAATAATCCTTATGGTTCAGAGGCAGGGGAAGTGAAGCGGGGCTGAGGAGTAGATAGGATATCCTAAAGGAGGATCGGCTGCCTGAACAGTTAAATTTCTCAACATAAATGGGTGGGCCTGGATGCTGTACCGCTCCTCGTCATCATTGGTGGCATACAGAAGCTCCCAGGAAAGGTTTGCCCACTGACCTCGCACACCCTCTGCATTCAGACGGCCCATCTGAACCAGCTGCTCTTGCAGGGACAGGACTCTGCCTGTGTAGGTACCCTGTGGACAATAAGACACACATTTTATTATTGGTTTGAAGCCAAACAAATGAATAAAGCAGTTCTCTGTATATGTCTACACACACACACGCACGCATAAAATTAATTAAAGATTTTAAAAAATTATATACATACATTTACTATATATATATATATACAGTATATGATATATGCACATACATATATAGCTGGTGTTTTCATCAACACCTATAGTCTCTGGTACTCTCAACCAGAGCAGTAATACATAATTGTTTGTATTACTTCTATTACTTGTTTGTATTGTTGGTGCCTTTGGATTAAAGCTATAATAATATGGCATTACAAATGAATAAAGTTTTGCCACAGATGTTGCTAGACCGTAATACACAATGGCGTCAGGCAGTGGCAACTGGAGGATAATGCATAGACAATATCATAGACAATATCAACATGTAATTGGTCACCAAAGATCTAACCCTTTTACTCCCATTGGATTCCACATGTGATTGACACCCACAAAGTTGAGAAACCACTCCCCCGTACAGGTATAAAATTGTAAGTTTGGATAACAAATTCTAGAAAGTTTTTAATCAAAGAAAGTTTCAACCAAAAGAATGAGGTTCCACGTTGTTAGTTCTTTGATTTCGCTTTCTCCAGTCGTTTCCTTTACTCTGTTTTGAACCAAACGTTTGTATTTTGGATGCTCTGGATTTTCCATTTTTTTTCCATTTCTGGTTC
>JAFBJS010054439.1:104989-158145 GCA_016785265.1 Paraplagusia blochii | reverse complement strand
TAATAAGATTGAGCAAATAATAAGGAAACTCCTTGTCACTGTGACATTGTGACTCACACCACAAAATACAACGAAATGTGACTTCTGCATTACCCATCACCATGATAACCTGGCAGTTGGTGGATTCGAACTTGGAACCTTTTGGACCTCAGTGCAAGTTCCTAAAACACTAGGCAACCACTGCCCACTCAATTGTTTTGTAAAAAGGGAATAAATAAAATTCTGGACCGATATCCATGCCATTGCAGCTCTCATTGCTCTCATTGAAAAATACATATGTTTAAATTTGTTTTGGTTTACTCAAATGTATGATCATTAATAAAGAAATTGTTGACTCGCTGTGGAAAAAAGGGACAAGCCAAAAGGAAAAAAAGAATGATCCTTAACAAACATGTTCACTATGAATATACTATGAAATTTACCATAGCCAAGTCATGACCAAGAGAAAACAGGAAGGGCTTCTCTTGGAGGACGCTGTCATGCCAGCCTTTCTCTGTTACCAGGCCAATGTACCAGTCTCTTTCATATTCCTCCAGAGTGCTGAACAGTTCCTCCAGGGACTCCATGGGCCCTAAGCTTGCTTGATCAAATAGCAGCTTAAAACTAAACCTGAGAGCATACAGAATAAACCAGACAAACTCTATAACATCTTGTTATTTTAATTTATAGGTAAGGTATAAAATGTGAGAAGATTGTACATTTACCTGAAAGCTTGGAGGGAAAGCTGATAAAGTTCTTTACTGGAGGAAAGCCACTCAAGTCCTTCTGTCCACGGTACCTCTCCACAATAGAGTCTGTAGACATAACTGGGACTGGTGAACGGCGACTCTGCCCCAAGTGAGACGAGACAAGAAAGGGCCACCTGTGCATGCAGTTCTTTCAATGTCTCATCCTCCTTCAGGGCTTTGGACATGTCCTCTGAGGTCTCACTCTGCACAGCAGGCCCAAAGCGCCCTAAAGTAAACCTAAACCATTCCTCAGGAAACAAAGGCCTGAGCTGGAGTAGGCGGGAGGGTAGCAACGGTGCAGTCCTCCACCCTACGGGCAGATTGAAGACCTCAGATTGAGGACAGCTAAAGTTTAGCAGAGGGGCAGATATTGAGCTGTCTCTGAAGGCCTCCGTACTCCGACCTTTATCTACTGCTGGCATCCCAATGCCCAGTCCAAGAGGCTGTAGAGGCTGTAAGGCGGAGAGGGCCATGTTTTCAAATAGACTGTCCATCTCCACAGAGCCTGGCAGAGAGGCTCCAGTCTGCAGCACCGTGTGTCCTGGCTGCACCTCTGCAGTCACTAATGCCACAGTTCTCCTGGCTGGCTGTGGACCAAACAAGTCATCCTCGTCTGACCAATCCCCAAAGGAGGTCAAACTGGAGCTGTCCTGTCTAAACCTGAGAGAAGACACATTAGATTCCACAATCACTGCCTCCAGTGGTTGTTTGCAGGTAGTGTGGGCCAGCTGTGAGGACTGGGACTTCCTTCCTCCTATCCCTGATCCTTCTTCACTCATCCACAGAAATCCTTTGTGTCTCTGTACGCAGTATCGCAGGAGCAGCCAGACCAGCACTTTAAGAAAGTCCTCCTGAAGTTTCCTCAAGTTCTCATGAGAATCAATGATACCAGAGAGAACGTTACGAGCGTCAGAGTAGACTCTAACAGCGAGGGCTGCACAAGGAGTGAGAGCATTCCCCCAATGCAGGTTGAAACCCTGAGTGAAACCAAGACGTTCAGGGCGCTCAAAGGCAGCCTCGAACACCTCATCCACCCTCCGGGCTTCAACTGTGTGACAAGATGTCTCCTGCAACTCCAGACCCTGTGTCAAACCATACAACATTTTTTAAGTTTTGTAAACAGCAGCGTAAAAATGAAAAAAATATGAAACTTTAACATTGTTGTTTGTGGGTTTCTTGATACAAGTAGTTTTTTTAAAATAAATGACACTGAGGCAATGAAATTTCTGTTGATGTTATTTTCAAAGTAACAGTGTAAGTGCATTGTTTGTGTAGAGTCAAATAACACACAGTAATTATTTACCTAGATTTTTACATTTTGTTGAGCTAAAATCAGCACATACTTTATAACGCAGCTATGACATCAGACTGGAGCAGTACAGGTAAAGTCAGCTTGTCTGATGTGTTTGTGATGAGAGTAAATTGGATTTTTTTAAATTAATTTCTTCATGTCATTCTTCTTGTCACACCACTGCACACAACGTAATGTCGTCCCTGCATTTAACCCATTAACAGCAGAGTGGGCAGCTTTGAGAACCCGGGGAGCAGTGAGTGGGGACGGTGCCATGCTCAGCGAACCTCAGTGATAACCTGGCAGTTGGTGGATTCGAGCCTGGAGCCCTCCAGACCCCAGTCTGGTTACTTAACCATTAGGCCACCACTGCCAAGATTGCCACACCATATGAGTGTAACCACAGTGAACAGTAACTCTTTGGACTGTGCAAAGTCAAATAAGAGCTTAATTAATTTTTTGATTTGATTTGCACATATTACCAAAAGAATGAGTCATGGAACTGCATGTAATAACATTGGGTTTACACCCTATCATATCTTTCATATCTACAAATTTGTTTATGTTGCACTTTCTTGTCATGTTAAGAAACACAAAACTGGAAAAAAAGAAAATAAAAGTGAAAACCAGTACCTTGATGTTTACTGTACAGTAGCCATATCCCCGCTCCAGGATCATTATCCAAACCATACGGTCTTGAAAGCGTCCGAGAAAATGAGAGCCTGGGGCTAAAGAGCCTGTGAAGGGAAAGAGGAATATACATCATTCATGTATTTCACATGTTGTAGTTGTGACTTTTAAATTGCCAGTAATGAATAACAGAACATACAACATAACATATCCTGCACCACAGAGGCAGTCTTGGTTAAGATCTATTCATTTTACATCATCTATGTTTCCTTGTGCCGACTATGTGGATGGGTTGACTACATGATGAGACAGGAACCGTCAAAGGACAGGAAGGTCATGATACTATTTTAACTGGCTGACTACACAGGATTTTAAATATTCAAAGTGTTCTCAGTCTTTCCTTTCTGTTTTCTTGTCTTTATGATATGTCCTTTATACAATGTGGGATGTTTTCCTTTCTCTTCTCAAGTGTCTCTTTGGCTCAACAATACTGTCGTACCCTTTCTATTGCCGTCTGACAATATAAAACACAGCACTATCTATGAGCTGTTACTAGACTCTGAGCAACAACTTCACTCAGACAGTGTGGTATCAGAGACACAGTACACCAATCTCAGAGACAAAAACCAATGGAGCACACCGTGACGACCTAACCCCAGTGATGCTGCTCAGTTTGACATCATTTATTACTTTTGCAGCTTTTCTCCCCTCTGGCTGAGCACAAAACAACGTCCTGCAAATGGAGTTTTCCATTTGCTCAGACAACATTACACTGTGGATGGTGTGGAAACATTTTGATGTAATGAATACTGATCTGAGCTGTTTTTGTGGGTCACTTCACAGGAACTTGACTAGATCATACCACTTGAGCTTGCATTAGTGGCAGTGAGTCCAGTCTCTAGTGCTGCTCCAGCAGCAGTCTTCTAACTATTTAACCATATGATGTGATGCTTCAGTGCTCACTGAACTGCATATACGCTTGTCTTGACCCATGGGTGAGGTCAGCCATGGCAGTCAGTCCAAACACCATAAGAGCTCATTGATATGTAAACATAAACATATTTCCATTACAATGTATTATGTTAGTTTATATTTGACTTAAATTAAAGGATTTTTAAACAATGGGATTGGGCTGTTTTCAACATTTTAAATATATTTTTTGGAGTACCACATGGTTCTACCCCTGGCCAAAATGTTTCCACAGTGCATCATGACACAAAGTGAACTTTAGCAGATGACTCTTTGATTTATTTTACTTTGGTTTAGTTTTTTATTATCTGCTAAATCTATCTGCTTGTTTTCAATGTTTTTTTAAGACTGTATGTTTTGAAAACCTTACCCAAAAATATCATTTATATCATTTATATATTCATTGGAATAGAATGTATTGTGAGTAATAATGTTAAACTTTCTAAACCTCACCTAAAGAGAGGAACACTTATTACAGATGTTCCACTCATGGTACATTAAGATACTGACCCTGGATGATTTGTATACATTAAATTAATAAAATTAGTAAACATATAAATTTAGCTTTACATTATAAAAAGTGACTATAACCAACCTAAAGTATTAGTATATAAAAAAACCAAATGAACACAAAAGAAATTATGGACAGCTTACCCAGTGACCCTCTTGCAAAGGCCACCCTCATGGCTAAGGCCAGACTCCCACTCATCTGCTGGTAGAAGATGGAATCTGCACAGGGACAGGCTGTACCCACAGGCCCCGGCCAACTGCGCTGCGGTCTGGGAAACCCCACCAGAAATATAGGCAGAGTGAAGAGGGGCAGCAGGGGGGCAGAGAGCATGGCCGAGAGGGTGACCACAGCCAGTAGCAGTGGACACAGAGAAGCATTTATAGCCAAGAGTGTTCCAGCTGACTGTCGCCGCTGCTTCTTCTCTGTCCAGGATGTTACCAACACTGTAAGGGTGAACTTCAGTTTGGCCAGGAACTGGGTCAATCTGTCAATGACCAGGCCAACCTGAAAATAACCACAGCCCCGTCTTTATCAGAATGTACTTATAATTACAGCTTCAGCATTATGTATAAAAACACAACAGGTATGTCTGCAATATTTTATATGATACATAGTAAAATACAGGCGCAACAATGTGATACATTGCAATATACTGCAATACTATACACATAAAAAGGGTTTAGAATACTTTTTTAACAATAAACACACAAGATAAATAGGGGCATGTACAAATAATATGGTTTACTGTAATAAACGTAGAAATCAGGGACAAATGATTCTGAGCTCACCAGAAGAAGCTGAACTCCAGTTCCAAGGTTCTCCCACTCTTGTACCACGTAACTTCCTGCTATGAGTCGCACTAGAACAACCACCACCATTTGGAAAAGAGCATCTTCTGAACTCTGCCATACCTACACACAACAATAGCCACATGGAACATAAAACAAACAAAATACAATATTAAACAATAACTCTATTATACTTAATTTGTTAGATTTTTACCACTCTGAAGGCTCTGGTGAATCCCACACTCAGGGAAACCCTGTGCAGAAGCTGCAGAGATTTGTCCATTGAGAGAAAAGCAACCATGACAAAAGGAGACACTGCGGATGCAAATACAATTTGGAAAATGAAGTTACACGCTGAACATATCTTGTATATGTAAATATTTTTATTTATTTTTTTAATAAACTCACCAAGATAAATTAGGAATCGTCTGAATGCTGCAGCTATGTATAATCTCTTATTTCTTTGCTTGAATTTCTGGACACTGGACATCCCTTTAGGATACAGGGGGTTAAGAAATATTCCTCCAAAAATATAGGCTCCCTGGATCTCTCTGAGAGCCCAGCACAGGCAGAAAAGTGCAATGAGTAAGTAGCTGACAACAGCCTGTGGTCCTGTTACCAGACTGGAGGAATGAGCTGGGCCCAGGAAGTGATGCAAAAGTCCTGCCTCTGCTACAGCTATGACTAAAAGGCTCACATAGAAGAACATCTCCCAACAGCCAAGGTTCCATCCAAATGAACCTAAGAGGGAAGGAGGAGTTGACACTCCTCTTCCAAATCCACAATCCTGAAACCCTGGTCGGGGACCTTTGCAGAGTGTCCCAACCTGGCTGAGGTCCAGACTCAACAAGAATCCAGTGGAGATGGAGAAGATAACCACACCCAACGTTGATGGGATGAAATAATTACATGCAGCTACAGCAACGGACACAGCGAACATCAACAGCAGCCTGGAGGAAAACATATGTAACAAAGACCAGTTAACTATGAAGGTATTCATTGCAAAAAATATATTCACTGAATTACATGTGCTAAAAACAAAATTTAACAAATTCCATAACTTAACAGTTTAATAAAAAGGAAGATGAGTTCCAGTGCAGTTTCATTTTATTTCTAGGAAAACTGTGATATCTGTTCAATGCTCTTTCTAGGCTTATCTATTGACCAACACATTGTACAAACAAAAAAAGTATTTGTTTCCATCTTAATTCTTGTTCTATTATTACCTGAGGTTAGTGGACATGGGTGAGCCTCCTAAGCCAAAGACAAGAGCCTGCTCCATGCCCCAGAGGAGCAGAGCATCCAGAGGAGGCAGCAAACCCAGGGCCCACAGTAGAGGTAGGAAGAGGAACAGCACATGTAGAACCTGACTGGCCAGCTGGAGCTCAGGGACGGAACCTGAAAATCTGAACCACAGCAAAAATATTCTAAAAATATAGAAAAATATATAGAGAAAACTTGTTTCATATCGAGTATTTTAGTTACTATTGCAACTTTGTTGCTTCTGCTTTACCTATCAGCCAGGTCAACAGCGATGAATACAAAGATGTACAAGGGACGAGTGAGCGGGGTGATCTCATACGTGTCCTGTGCTTGGAAAGTGGCCGTCTCTGTGGCTGTATTCACAATAAGGGAATATTCAGCAATGCACAGTGTCACCCAACTGAGGACAAAGACCACCACCGATGCTCCAATGCCACCGTAGAGCGTTGTCAGTCTACCCAAGAACAAGTACCAGGTTCCAAAGCCACACAGCAGTGCAGCCAGTACTGAGTGCAAAACCACGTTCAGTCCAAACCTCTTTCCAGGAGCAATGAATCGGAGTGTCTCTGGGCTGACACAGTGGGTGAACTCCACCTCCTCTTCATCGACCAGGGCACCAACATTCAGTGCACCCAGTCTTTCCACTGTGCCATTTCTCCTTGCAGCATACAGAGCCAGGGCCTGGACTCCAGCAGCAGCACCAAACATGAGCATACCAGCCAGAACCGCTGCATGAAGTTCCTGCAACAGCTGCAGCTGGCACAGCAAAGTACTGATTCCTCCGAATAGCCATGGTGTCAAGAACAGGACTGCCTGATTAACGTACACATAAGGTGGGGCACAATAACCCAACTTGAGGCGTGGACCCCCCAATATTGTCTGTGGAAAGCGCTTCCAGAAAAACTCTTGCTTGTACTCGTTGAGAAGGGGCACATCTGGCCCCATTCTGACCATTCCCAGCTGGGTGGGAGGTCATCTCCACGCATGTGAGGACAGGGTTCCATTCATCATCCTGAACACAGTAAAGCTGCTTGCAACACAACCTACAACACACAAGGAGGCTATTATTTTACAAATGTATATAACATACATTTTGTAACATACAAGTTTTAAATCTAAAAAATACATCTCCCTACAGTATAAATGGTGAAAGTGATCCCATTCATGAGATTTTTTTAACTAAAAACAAACATATATTCTTTGTTTCGTTCAGCTTGTCCCTTTTTTCCAGGTGTTGCCACAGCGAGTCAACAATTTCCATCTCACCTCTATATCTTCAACTCTAACTCCAACTAACTCCATGTCCTCCCTCACTGTATCCATAAATCTCCTCTTTGGCCTTCCTCTTTGTCTCCTACCTGGTAGCTCCATCTCTAGGTTAATTCTTCCGCCAATGTATCCACTGTCCCTCTTCTGAACATTTCCAAACATTGCAATCTGTCTTCTCTAGTTTTTTCTCTAAACCTTTCCGTCTGTGTTGTTCCTCAAATCACCCCATTCACCCCTGATCCTGTCCATCCTTGTCTCTGCTAAAGAGAATCTCGGCATCTTTCTCCACCTCCGGTCTTCTACCTATCTCTAGTCTCTTTAATCCATCCATTATGGCTGGTCTCACAACTGTCCTTTAAACCTATCCCTTCACCTTAGCCGATACTCTACTATACTGATTGTATGACTGTATGACTGACTGTGTTTTAATGTTAAACCTTTTTACGTGGTGTGTATTCTTGCATAAAACGCAAAATTAATCTACCCATTATATGTCTAATAACAAGGAGCACGAAAAGCCATAGGAAATTAAGGATAAATAAATAAAAATGAGCAACATCTACCGAGTTCACATTAAAATACTATACACAGCAGCACCAGCAAGTGAATGAGGCTAATGTGTTAGCAACTGAGGCTGAAGCTGAAGATAACGGGACATTGTACAGTCTAGTCTAGAACAACAATGAGAGTATGTTGCACGGACATATTGTCCAGTTTTCTTCCAACCTCAGCAAGCTCTGTTGTTGTTAGTCTACAGAGCTAAATTCGCAATGTTTAAATGTCGTTAGCTTGTTATTGCCAACAGGTGAATATTATGTCTAAGCAGATTTTCGTGGTGCATAATGAACCTACCGTCAACTGTACAGTGTCCAACTACTGCTACGCTGTGGGTTATATTTACGTTATTAACACTATTGTAAGAAAACAAGTGAAAATCGACAACTATGACGTTAGCAACTGGCTAGTTACTGAAAAGGCAAACAACGTCGGCATGATTCGCTCAACGATAGGAACCAATAGAAGTGAAGACGAACGAGTGAAAATCTTCCGATTGGACCGTAGACTCTACTCATCCCGCCCCTAGGTAATCGCCTCAACACCTCATCACGGTAGCGACCACACAAAGAACAAAATCTACTCAGTCTGTGCTATGGTGACACAGGTCACAACACAAATAGCAGATATTAATTACGAAGTTGACTGAGAGGAAATAAAATAATTTGAGACAAAGCACAGGGAGTAATTTATCCCAAAGCCCGCCATACACACACACATATATATTCCATTTATAAATTGTTGACAATGCTTGTGAAAAGATCATTTTGCCTTTCAACCTTGCTTTACTTGAATTATTTCATATATTATTCATTATTCATAGACATGGCTCTAACGTTAGAAATAGAAAAAAATCTCTATCTATCTATCTATCTATCTAGCTATCTATCTATCTATATATCTATCTATCTATCTATCTATCTATCGTCTGTCTGTTTGCCAGCCTGTCTTTCTATTATCGCTAAATTATTATTTATTGAGAGGGGGAAAATAGCAACATTAGCCACTAAGTAACTTTATTGACACAGACAAACCAAGGCAAAGAGGATTAAAGTGTTATTTATGACTATGGTCATTATTTTTAAGGACAGACACTAAGCTATGTTTTTTTCCCAATCTTGAAGACGCAATTTGCGTTGTGCTGCGAACACTCTAAACTATGACAACAAAAAGCTGTCCTCCTCTCGGCTTACAATCTCAACATATTGCCACTTTCTTTAATGATTTTAGTTGTGTTCAGCAGCAATTTGAAAAGGATTGTCGACTTGAAATGAGACATCAGAGTCATCACGCAACGAACAAGTGAATAAAATGAACTAAATTGTCCTGTCTACAAACACTTTTCTAAAACTGGTTTCCGCCAGATGTATTTACTGATGTGTTGTTATTACGTGGTTTTATTTGCCTTTTAAAACAAGCAAAACTCTTCATATGATGGAAATAATGTTATAAATGACACTGGTCCCATAATGAGGTAAATCACACAAAACACATGCGTCTAGAAACGAAATGCAGTTACAATTTGTTGCTTCCGAAATGTCTGCGCAACTGAAAAGCTTTTCGTGACACACTCAATTTCTATTTTTCTTCTTCCTCTCCTTATTTCTAATCTCTCTCTCTCCCACTGTACTCTGGGGAACCACGCAGGAATCAATTTACATGAAAATGACAAACAAAAATAATAACTTAATAGCACATTTTTAGATCAGCCAAATTGTTTTATTTATTGTTGATATATTTCTGTGATGAAAAATGACCATTAATATGCGCTTTGAGGACAAGAAGCCATTTATATTTTGATGAGGACTTAGTCCCATCAAAACACCAGTCAAATGTGGTGATATTTACAAATAACGGCCACAAGGTGGCAACTCACCATGTCTTGATAGTGAAACAGATAGTGTTCAGAAGAGACTCACACCAAGCCTGAAATAAAATAATAATTCATTTTTCATTCACATTTATTCGGATAGTACAGATTTATTCTGTTGTGTATTAGCGAGACTGAGAATCCAGAAATAGTTTCCATATTGTCTCACCAAAACAATGTATGTAAACAGAATGTGAGCATCCAAATAATTTACTTATTCTTACTAAATATGATATACGTGAGGGTAGAGTTGGATGCAAACAGTATGTAAATTATTTCATTGTTTTTTCATTCTAGGTCTTTTAACTCATTTTAATCACACAGAATCTCATTAGATGACAAGAGAAGAGAGACCTACAAATCTACCATTGGGCCCACCAACCACAGGAGTACGGTGCAGTGCGATTTGGGTGGCAGTTGTGGAGACTACTGACCCTGCAAACCGATAGCAAATACAAGGACAAAGACGGATATGAATGATTTAATGTTGTTTTTGGTATCTTTAATTTTTCATAAGTCGGCAGTGTTGGCCTCGTGGTTAAGGAAGCAGACTAAGGTCCGCTGGGTTTCAGGTTCTTAACTGTCACTGCAACTAAGGTGCTCTGAGCATAGCACATATCATCACAATTTGTGATTTGGGAGAAGATGAAGATTCATTAATCATTTTTCATAATTCATCAAGCTGGCCTGGTCAAACACCGTAGCAGGCCAATTTTGGCTCACATGTCACATGTTTGACACCCTTGGTCTAAATGCTGCTATCGTAATATTTTGGAGGACTTTGTATCTCAGCGCTATGTCTGACTGGCCTGTGGTTCTGACCATGTCCATTCTTTGGCCATCCCTGTGTACACATGTTCTGCAAGGTTTACATTGCAGTTGGTCCACCACACCTTAAAATCTGTTACAGGTCCCATTGTGAACATTGAGTGGAAATGCACATTAGTTTCATTGTTCATTTCATGGTTGCATTGTTGTATAATAATTATCTAAATCTGATAAAGTAGGGCATTTCCAAAGACCATGGTACCTAATAAGAGTCAGGTGAGTCCAGTTTTTATTAGGAATAATGATGCACCAAATCAATAACTTCTCCTGAAGCCCCTGTGTGGAGCAGGGTCCAGTATTGCTTCTGCATCAGA
Source organism: Paraplagusia blochii (assembly GCA_016785265.1). Lineage (NCBI taxonomy): Eukaryota > Metazoa > Chordata > Actinopteri > Pleuronectiformes > Cynoglossidae > Paraplagusia > Paraplagusia blochii. The sequence goes on along the minus strand of JAFBJS010054439.1, from coordinate 147,129 downwards.
TACATGTTCTTAATGCTTCGATGATAATTGCACATGATGCAGTGTTATCCTCACCATCGAACATCAATCAGTGTCCCCCTGCCTCTCACTCATCCCCACCCCCAACATCAACCCCCAATACTGGAACCTGAATAGATAGCAGTGAAAACATGGTCCATTCAGCAATTATTCACAGAGTCTTGGACTAATGGTGCTCTGAATGCACCGACGCAGCAAATGTAGGGAGTCAGCAGAGCAGCAGTAACAGTTCCACACAGAGCATGTGTATGTGTGTGCATCAGTGCGTACGCTGGCCAAGATGAGGAGGGGTATCATCCATAACTGATTCCCAACAAACACAAACACGTCAAAGGATGAATCCAAAATCCAACTGTGGAACCGACTCACATTCTCCATCTCCGTCCCTCCATCTGTCTCCTTCGCTCTCTCTTCTTTTTCTCCACAGGCCTGGCTCCATATCAGGTTGATGAAAACATAACCTGTCATATTCCATCCCATTAAACCAGCTACAAACCATGTGGTCTACTCACAGGGTTAGGAGCAGAAGGGGGGGCAAGGGCCAGAGAGAAAGAGAGAGAGAGAGCAGTGCATCTGGGTTCACTCAGAACTGATGAATAATTCACAGTCTTTATGCAAATGTCATTTTAATGTTGAAAATACTGACAGATACGCAGAAAAGACACATACTGTATGAAATGCTACACCCACCATGGACTCACAGCAACACAGGAACACACTTGCATTAAAAATGTGTCTACGTATCCATTCTTCACCTCCTGTACGCAGCTACAACACATGTAATTATCCTCTGCAATACCTAATGCACTAGAGCACTAGCACCGAGCCCCCAAAAAATGTACATTAATCTCCTTTTTAGGCATACCGGTCCATCAGCTGCCATTTGATGTCAGGTGCAGCACAATAATGACACACACTCGCTTGCTCAGTCATTAGCCCTGCTTAGTGCCGGGAATTAACACAAATTAAGGAAAGTTAAGTACATGCATTAGAGGAGCTTTCCACTCCTGCTGTCTGTAGAGGTGGATGGTTCTGCGGAGGTTCAGTAAATGCAACACGGGCATGAAGTACAAGTCTGAAGGATGCACACGTGTCCCTCTTCAAATGATAAAAAATACTACCTGTAATAAAGAGCAGGTGGTGGGTTTGTTGATTTATTATAAAGGCCCGAGCGGGAGAGTTCATGGAGCGCCAAGGACACCTAGCGGTCACAACTATATTGTAAAAGTCAAAAAGCCTTGCATTCATTACAACGCGAAGAGAAACAGAAAACACAAGATTAGTTTAAACAGAAAACACAAAAAATGAGACATTTTACAACAACAAAAACACAATAAATATTTACACAAGCACATGATACAGTTGTTAAATTTACATGTTTAATTCAAATCAATCGTGTGTTAACATTTTAGAACCAGGGCTAAAGAACCCTTTATTCAATATTTCATTATTCTAAAGGTTATCTTAATTTTTTATTTAATTTATAATATTTTTAGTCTTTGCTTTGACATATAATGCAGCAAATGTTACAGAATCACAATTTAATAAATATAGTACATCAGTTTTACTTAATGTCTACTGCATTATAACTGGTGAAACGGTAGTGTTGAAAAGAAGCCAACAAATAATGAAATCCCTTTGGATTCTCATCCAGGTTTACAACCTCATCTGAGTGACTGCAGATTATAGGTGTGCTAACCAGGGATTATCCCACTTGTTGAGGATATATGAGACTCCTATGGTGCATGATGTCAGCCCTACACACCCTCACATCTGTGTCCATGGTGGTTTTCTTTTCCACAGGTTTGGTCTCAACACTGGGATTAAATTAGACATGATGCCCAAACCTCCGACCATCAGATTAGTGATAAGATGATACACCTAAATATACACGTAAATATAAAAACGAGGCTAATGAACCCTTGGAAAAAAAAGAAATCACAGAAGGCCAGCTGCTCTGTAAGACTTTGAAGGACTTCAGTGAGAGTTTTACTCAGAGAATATTATGAATTGCATAAAGATATCCACATGTATTTACACACAAGAAATGAATGTGAAAACACAATATGCATGTTAGAACAATACTGTATTGCAGTGTTTCTCAAAAGATGGTTATTAACCTAAAAGATAGTTAGATAGAGGATGAGTTTGACGAGTCACAGTTCTGGGTGTTTATACCTGTTTTACGTTCAACAGTTGTGTTTACCTGATATTTGTGCTGCTTTAACTTCTCATATTACATACAGTGATGTTTCTTTATGTTAAAAACTACTTTTAAACTCAGTAGGTGAGTGAACATTTGGAAAATGTGTCCTCATTTTTTTTTATTTTAACATAGCATACACATGTAATAAACATACTGTATAGTCCCTTTATAGATTATTTTTAAGTTTACCTTGGTGACTAATACTCATGTATCACTATCATCTGTCTCCAACCTCTACAGGATGCTACAGGTACGGATGTTTGCCACCATTTTGAAATCTGAAAAGAAAAAAACACCAGTTCACCATTTGTTATGTTGTACCCATGATTTTCATTCATAATAAATGTCGTATTTATTGGTTTGATGATCTTCCATGATAACTTTTCCTTACAAATTTACCTGTGAAATACAATTGCTTCTCAAAATTGTTTTTTAAAATTATACTTTATTCCAGCAAATATAGAGCACAACCTATGTCAAATGTGTATTTTTCTTTTCTGCAGAGTTCCAAGAATTTTGACATTTTCCTCAAAGGTATTAGTGAAAAAAAAATACAGTTGCTATTTGTTTGCAGAAAGATAACCAACCAGGTGGCACAATGGCCCTGGGAAGGTTACCGTCTCTGAGGTGGGTCTCTGATAAAGCTTTTTCCTTGATTGAAATCTGGGTCATGCTCTATTATTCAAGTCCAGTTCTCAAGAGTACAAATTCTGAGATTGAAGTCTGGTTCCTGACTAAAGACGTAAAATACTATTTGTATTTCTGTCTGACAGAAATAAAGCCAACACTTTAGTAGAATTGTGACCTTTTTTACTTTTAAAATTCAGAATAAGATTTTTCTGAATAAAGGGAAAGGAATGCACGTCTTTAAAAAAAATTTTTTGTACAAAACATTGTGTTATCATGAAGTTGAACTTGACGAAAGAATTCTTCTGTAAATAAATAAAATCATTTAAACTGGTTAAAAATGTCAAATGCCCAATGCGTGTGGTGTTGCAGCTAAGATGCTGCAGCTGAGATTAGCATCTATTACCTGCTGTCGTGCTCCTGGTTGTGATACGTGAAGATGACTCTGTTCCCATCGGGGAGTTGACCTGTGGGTGTGATGAAGCTGTTTCCTGGTCTTCTAACATATTTGAAGGACAAGTCTATCTGAGCATTGCGACCTGAAGGTATGGGTTTGTGCTTCCTGCCTGGTTTTGGAAACACAGCAGATAATATTAGGGTGACAAAGTATTGGCTGCAACAGTAAAAAAATATGACTGGATTTTTTTTTCATTTTTTAACGCTTACTCCTGTAAGAACATTGAGCTGGAATTTCATCTGTGTTACTAGGCAGATCATTCCCGTGGAGGATGCTCTGCAGTCCACTGATGTTCATTGCTCTCAGTGGTGCGTTTCTGGTCATGGGTGGAAACAGTCCAGGGAGAAGGATTTCAGAGGATGGCTGAGAAACTCCTGAGCACTGGGAGCACAGCTGAAGGAAAAATATTAAAAATGAAAAAAATAACAGCATAAGACAGACTCTTGAATTAGCAAATATTTACATAACGTGTAAACAATTATGTCTCATGTGCCTTTTGGGCAAAATTATTAACATGTGTGTCCTGGTTAATTCCATGTGTTTTGACCTCCATCCTCCAATAGCTGCCTCTCTGACTACAGTATGTTTACTCAAAGGAGCAGTGGTGATTACGTTTGCTTGTTGTTTCATGTTTAAGCAGAAATAATTTGTCTTCAGTTATAATGTTTAAGTTTGAACAAAAGCAAAAATAATCACCCACTGACACTGACGACCGAGATGACAGTCATTAGATTCAGTAAGTGAAGGAGTGTGTTTGTGGTTAATGAGGGAAGCCTCGGTCTCCGCGCTGTCATTTCCACATCCATGATGATCAAGCAGAGGGGGGTCAGACTGACCTGACTAATAGGGGCTAAATCCACTGGTGCATTATCGGCTGGGCACATTTCATCTAATCAGCGGGATGATGCCAGCAGGCATAGGCGGCTATTAATTCAGAGCTAAACAAGAATTGGTGCCCGGCTCTCTCATTACATGAACATCAGACTGAGTCAGGCACTCTGATACGGGCTTCACTCTTCCCCCATGGCTTCTGTTTAACATGTGTTTCTTTAAATTAAGCTACAAGTCACTAGATGAGTAACTTGCATTTTATTTTACATAAACAAAACATTGGTTCACTTGCAAATCATGTCATGTTGTAACTTTGAAAACAGACAGGGAAACAAAAATGTTTCAATTCTTCCAAATGGCTGGTATGTATGGATTATGTATTGTTTCTGCTTTATTTTTTATTTTAATTTATACAGCATGTATTCATATATTGAAGAATGTTCTCCATCAGTGATCAATCTTTAAACCACTCAAGTGGAAAATCAACTGTTGGCAAATGCTGAGTTTATACTCAACAAATATATTAATATATTGATTAGGAAGTCCTGCATGAAAAATCCTGCACCGGGAGAAGTAAGAAAAAGTTTTGTACAAATGCTTTGTACAGATTTGTACATTCATCTGCAGGTTAGCTGCCCTCTGCTGAGGATAGACAGCGCCCTCTGTCTTTTGTCAGTTACGATTGATAGTTTGATTGATAAGACGCTGCATTTTTATGACATGTGAATGTATGTTAATGCTCATAATGTTGAGTGCTTTAGGGATCAGGAAAATCACTACAGTACATGTCATACAAAATCTTGTTAATGTATCCAGTACTTACTGTTGGCTCAGCACTAAGGAGTTCAGCCCTGGTTCTTTCCTCCGGAGTGATCATAACTCCATCCAGGACTTGCAGCTGTGATAGATGAAGAACAACTGCTGGTCTGTGGAGTGAATTGCGGGCCAGCTACGGAAACATTACAAAAATGCTAGAAAAGATCAATAATATGTCAGTGTGAAGCATTTCAAGACTAATTGGACTTGACACCAAATCTGTAAAATAAATTATTTTTTAGGTAAATACCTGTATCTTGTTTAACCCTAGAGACAACTTACAGAGCTCAGCGCAGGGATCCAGATGATTGAGTACCCAGATTTTTTTTTTGTTGTTCAGTTTCATGTGCCTATTGTATGATGCTGAAGACACTGAGCACTCTCGAAGCAGTGTTTGACTAGCTGAACTCTTTTTTAGCCCACTGGAAAAGGTCATGGCCAAGAAACATGCATGAAGCAACCGTCTCAAGTGGTCAACATTTTGGGGTATTGTCTCCATGTTGGATGTTGTCTCTTGGGTTAGCTTGGGACTGCCAAAATGGATGGATGTAACAGGAAAAACATAGGCTGCAGCTGGTTAAAGCTGGCGCTATTTGGTCTGACTGATAATTAACTTGATTACTGGACTGAGAGCTGTTTGTGGCAGTCAGGTGGACTTACATCAATATTCATAAAAGCTCACAAATCACTAATTGGTCTGTGATAGTTTGTCAATCTCAACAACACTTACAGGGTTACCAACAACTGAGAGCTCCGTCAGAGAAGGAAGAACTTCGAGTTTTTCCAGCTCAGCCATGTCCTACAAAAGAGGAGAAGTAAGTAAGTGTAAACCTGTGCAAATTGATCATAAACCGAGGGATACTCCTGAGGGATTAATAAATTCCTATCTATCCATCTATCTATCTATGTACATTTCAGAAGCTGTCAAACTGACTTGAATTACAGGACCAGCTCATATTTTAATTAGTAGCTGTGTTAGTAGCTGTGTTAAGCAATATTATATTTTTTTAAGACAGCCTTTCACAGCAGTGTGACAATTATGTAAAGTGAGGAGGCCATGGACAGAGTGCAGCATCTTGCCTTTATATACCATGATTTAATTGAATAAATAGAACTTTTTTTATTTTTCAACCTTAAGATTTTTACAACATGCATACCAATTCATCTTTAGTGTAACAGTTTGGCTTTCAGTGGACACTTTTTTAACCAGTTTTTGGAACTAGTAAATGTATCAGAAGTGTCATCTCCCAGACTGATACACATCTGTACTTTAAAGTTAGTTTTAATTATCATTTGAAACACTTCACACTACAGGTTATGCCATCTGTCTACTACATAGTTGAAACCAACAACCCTACGGGTGTAACACGACGGTACAACTTACAGTGCACTTAGTGACTTTAAAGTAGTCATACCGTGTGGAAGTAGTTTTGGATGTAATGTGGTTAAAAGCAGTAGATATGGACAAACTGGCTGGACAAAATACAAGAAAACTACATTTTAGAGATGGGAGGAATGAGCTTGTGAGTGTTCTATCTGTTCTGTCCCCATATTTCCATTTGGTTTTGGCTAACATGAAGAAATTCTCCCACTGTGAGCCCGCTGTGCTGAGGATGATTGCTGTATTTCATGTCTTAATTGTATGCATGAAAACATTTAAGGCGTTTCAGCAAGGCGGTGGCAACAAAAGTGCAAATCACTCCCTGTGGGTGAGAAGGACATGCCACGGCCTGAGATGTTGATTACAGGTTGTGCTGATTGTTCGCTCTCTTCTTCATACATTTGCCTCTGACCTCCAATCAAACTTGATTCTTCCTAATGCTAGCCCTTGTGCTGCATAGTGGGTGATGATGACTTGTGATTACAACACTTTGATTCCTAGAGCCAGTCATATTTCTGAGTTAAATTAAATGCATACTTAAATATCAGGAATATTTTCTCCAGGGTAATAAATCAGCAAACGTCAGTGTGTCAAAAAACTTCACAATGACCATGTCCAACACTGGTGGAATCACTCCTGGTGGATTAACTGAAAGTCTTATAAGAAAATAGTCAGAGGTGCTGGGGGTGAATACCTGTATCTTGTTTAACCCCAGGGACAGCTTACAGAGCTCAGCCAAGGGATCCAGATGATTGAGTTCCCGGATTCGATTCTCTGCTAGATTAAGCTCCAACAGGGAATTCTGGGTGATGAAGGAGTTTTCTGACAAAGTTTTGATTCTGTTCTTCTCTAGACAGAGCTCTCTAAGCTGGTAGAGCCCATCCAGACCTTCCACTTGGCTTATCTCATTACCTAAAGTGCAAAAATGATACAGAAATGTTTATCTACTACATTGAAATAGGATTTCTTAATTAAAAAAACATTTATCAGGCTAAATTAAAGAGTAGAACATGGTTTTCCTGAGTCCTAGTGTGAAAAGTACTGAAAAACAGATGTTTTGACAGGTTTGTAAGGAAAAGTAAAAGAGGAAAAAGTAGGGTCAGCTTGGCGGCACAAAGTCACACTAACAAAGCAAACACCATCAAACCCATCAGGGGTTGGTGAACAGAAAGTCTGTTTCTCTTTTCTTCCTTTCTCATCACCCATCTGGCTTCTCGTCTGTGGGAGACTCGGTTCTTGATGTTTGCCTTTTCACAGCTTCTTTACAGCGCTAAAGGCTTTGTAAGGGACAGTGGGTGTGATAACCATACATACCTTGCAGGAAGAGTGCTTTAAGATTGGTGAGCCTGCTGAGCTGCAGATTGGCCATATTGGAAATGCAATTGTGGCTCAAATGCAGCACCTCCAGGCTTCCCATCAGTGGCTCCAGACTGACAGTGGGCCCAGTTTCCCTTCAACACAGACACAGAATGACAGTGTGTAATGTGTCTGGTTAAATGAACATCTCTGTCTCCCTCCTGCTGCCTCATTTAACCAGTCAGACCTCACAGGTGCTGACAACATAAATTCACAAATAGAGTCAAGCTGAACAGCAGTGTCTCAGCAGTGTCTACATCTGAAAATGTCATATTTTATTACAAAACATAAATGAAATATATATAGATATCAACATGTTTTATTAGTAGACTATAGGGTTTGGGCAATCAATAACATTAGTTATTTTTGTTAAGTACACAGCATTGGAAAAACAGACCAAGGCCATGGTTTGCTTATGACTGGTTTGATTAATTCGAGAAATTATAATATGAATATATGTGCATCTGTTTTTTTTTATTCATCATCATTCACTCATTCTTTACTGGGTCTTAGGAGCAGCAGTCTCCACAACTCCTCTACTTTAACAGCTGCAATACATGTGCTACATATACTTTGACGCAAAGTAATTAATATAACTAATTTTATTTTGTTATGATGTGCTCATCACTGAAACCTCAAGCCTTGAATGAAAAACTCACCTGTCGAATACCTCACCTATCATCACAATCGAATACCAATACGAAAACAAAACTCAAACGCTCAGGCACAATTTATCCATCTGCAGGTCAGCACTGCCCCCTATTGGTAGCAGTTCACACATTCAGCTGAAAGAAATATGCCCTAAATATCCCATCGATATGTGCCCTATGTAATCACCTGTTGCTTTTAACTGGACTTTGTTGACCATAACCACTAGAGGGCACTTTGTTATAAAGCATCTGTCTGTTGGTCAGGTGAGTCTTTTGTTTGGGCAGAATGGACTCAATGTGGTTATGGTTCAAACACAGAGTCTGAAGAAAAAAAGAAAATAATCGATTTCTCACATATACTTTAGATTTGTTTAAAAAGAGTTTTTTTTCTTGTATTGATTTTCATTTCCTACTTTGACGTTCGGCAGGTAAAGGAGACCTGAGAAGGAGGTGAGGTGGTTATGATCCAAGTTCACATTGCACAAGTTGTAGAACATATCTGGTGGAGACAGATCTACGCTCCTGTAAAACAAAATAATTAAAAAAAATATCTTTTTTAGTAATGTTTTTGTGTTTATGCTTTTTTTCTGTCCCAAATACCTGATGGAGCAGGACTGGAGGGTGAGGTAGGTTATGTCTGTGTAGTCACAGTGACCCAGCTTCTCTAAAACCATGTCTGATGTGAGTCTTCCTCCAAACATATCTTTTGCACTTTCACACTCGTTTGCTTCCTTGAAAAATGAGCACATTAAAAACAGCATATAAAAAATATAGCATTATTTTTAATGATTAAAAGCAGTTGCTTTGTTGAACCTACAACTGCAATCCCATCCAGTGCCTTCAGAGAGGGTAGGTGAAAGACCACGTATATGCGGTAATTCTCTAGTTTCTCCACCAGAGGGTTTCCATAGAGATCCAGAATGATGAGGTTTGCAACTGCCTAAAAAACAAACACACATATAAATAATATAAAAATACAGACCAGCTAAACACTGGGGACATTTTTAAAAAAAGAATTTTGTTCTTACCTTAAGGTAGAAAATATCCCGTGACAGTGAAATCAGGTTGTTACCAATGTAAAGTTCCAGGAGAGAGCGAACTCTCTGAATGCCATGCAGGGAATTTATATGGTTTTTCTCCACAGAGAGAAAGGACAGGTTAGTTAGAGAGTCCAAGACTGAAGCATCTAAACCAGACAGTTGATTACCATCCATACTCAGCTTACAAAGATTTGGCAGTTTTGACAAGCCTAAAAACAAAAAGACAGAGAAATGGTTCAGCAACTGTGTAAGATGAAGCAGATTGTACAAATCAAATATCTTTTCCTGCTTCATTCTTTTTAGTTTGACTGCACAAAGTTTGACTGACCGACAAATGAAGTGATGCAGTTGTTGTTTAAAGAAAGTTCCTCCAGTTTGAGACAATTCTCCAGTCCTTCCACTTTAGAAATGTCATTGTTATTGAAGGAGGCCCAACGCAGATTCACCAGCTTATTCAGGTTTGTCATCTTTGTTATCCTCTGGCCATCAAGATTCAGGGCTGTGATCTGAATAAAGATAGTGAGGCTGTAATAAGTTTCTGGATCACTATTGTATTGTGAAAGTGAGGAAGAGTCTCAATAAATTACTTGTCGAACCATGAGAATAAACACTGGTAGTAGCAGTATGAGTATAAAAGCAGTATGAGTATAAAAACACAACTAAAACATTATATAGATGCATAGCTTAAGTGTCATTAAGTTGTTAAAACAGCTGGTTTATTTCACAAATACAAACATTGATTTACTCCTTCTAATTCTTTTTTATGTACGGACAGCAACATTAATACGACCAGTTTATTCTTAATATGACATAATTAGTGCTGTGCAATGTTTCTAACAAGTAAAATCCTCTACGTTGAAGATTGCGGTTAATAAAGTGCAAAGTCATTTTCAGTTTGTCATTGAATTTCACATATTTCTTATAAATCAATGTCACATTGTGGGTAGAGTGTATCGTTTCATCACTAACTGCCGTAATATAAATAAAAAAAAGATAATTTTTTTAAATGAACGTTTCAATATTTATGAGCAACAACTATCTGAGGTGCAGCAACACCTGGTTGCTGTAATTCACCCTTTCACTCCAGTTCTGCTCTTGTCCCAGTTCTTGGCTCAGCTTCCAGGCTGGTGGATGGAGGAGATGCAGCAGCTGAGCTGTTGACATGAGGCGAAGACTTCTGGGACGTTCACCACTGGTGCGGGAGTGATTGATTATTGTTGCCTGTAAATATAATGTTAACAGCTGTGGATGAGTCACTGTAGAAGTTAAAGTATTAAAATTTACAGAGGAGGAGAGTAACTGTGACCTGGTGGATTTTGGCTCCAATGGCCAGGACAACAGCTTCAGTGGCTTCTTCATCTGTTACAACAGCTTCATCCAAATGTGTGAGTGTGGTCAGACGGCCCAGTATGGTCATTCTGACTGTGTCTGACTAGAACAACAGATTCAGTTTTACTGGCTTTGTTACTGTAATTCTGATAACATTTCATCTACTCTCAAACACAGAGCTCAAACTACTACTACACTACTTTATTTTTTTTGAGTTTTAACTCTCAGCTCATATAAATCTCACACCCTTGTGTTAAAGAATACTGCAGCAAAATACTACATTAACACACAATTAATAGGGAATTAACATATGTTTGAAATCTGTATTACGAGGTTTAATTACAGTTCTAAGCATAGAACTCACTCTTTCCCAGGGGTTGAACCTGGTGTCCAGCTTGAGAAGTGCAGGAGCATGTCTTCTTAAAACTGTGGCATCATCTCTGGCTTTGGTCAACTGGTTCCAGCGAACGTCCAGCTGTTTGAGTTGAGCCATCCCTTTCAGGCCTTCTAGGGTTGTGAGGTGATTGAAGCTGGCATCCAGATACTCAAGATTGGGCTGTGGTTTGTGTGAAAATAATATTTATCACTCCATGTGTTGCATCTTGTTTAAAACTGAAGAAACCTACTCTGGTTGGTGCCTTTTATAGTACCATGTGAGAAATGTCATCAAGGCGTGTGAACTCATTGAAACTGATGGTCAGATGCCGCAGACATGTTAGACATGAAATCTCCTTTATCTTGTTCAGACTGTTCCCATGAAGATTTAGCACCTGTAAATAAGTGTGAGTTATTGTCCCAGTCAACAAACTTAGATCCCCACTCACTCAAAACCCATAATACTCACAGAGATCTGACTCAGGACATTGGCTCTGGCAACGGACAGCAGGATTTTGTCATCCAAGCTCAGCAACTTGGGCTGGGCTTTTAGCACGGGCTCCATGCAGAGGACTTCTTGGTCCAAGATGATATTGTTGTTGGACGCTTCATCTTGCTTCAGAATCATGGACTTCTTTTGGTTCTGAAGGAACAACAATAAAAGCAACATGTTTATAGTCATGTGTGAACTACAAGACACAAGGTGTAAATGTTTTGTCTTAGATGTATGCCACAATTTATTGTTTTAACAAGATCAATACAACTTGGTGATTGTTTGGACATGTTTCAGCAGATCCTAGAGATGGCGCTACCAGGTAAGAGATTGGACAAAGATGAGATTGATGGATGCAGTGAGGGAGCATATGGAGGTAGTTGCAGTCAGAGTAGAAGATCCAGAGAACAGGTTGAAATAGAAAACAATGATTCCCTAAAAATCCCTATGCAGGGACAAACCGAAAGGTGAAGAACATGACTTTGTTAATAAAAAAAAAACATCTTAATCTTAAATTTGGCACAGCACAGTGTGGGTAAAGATGAAACAAAAAGTGTTTCTTTCTACTATAATTTTTACATTCTTCACCTCAGTTGTGTAGTGAAAAAACACTATATATTCTGGCAGGACAAGTTCCTGATCAAATATAAGCCACTGCCTCCGTCTGCAGGCCGACTCAGGGATGGTTGTTGTGTTGGAAGAAGGTCTGCCTGAAAGAACACACAGCAGAGTCAAGCTGACCAGAAGGAAAAGCATATAAAATGTATCTCCTTCATACCATCACTTGCTGTAATTTTGATCTTAGTGTCCATGTTGCGATAAACTGAGCAGAGAGTGTGATGGCTGCTTCTGTCCAAGGTGTCTCCCTCTCTGAGTGGCATGCTGTGTCCTACAAATACTTTGGAGACAATAATCTGACCTGCAGTCAAAAAAAATAACATTTGATCAATTAAAGACTTATATTCGACTAAAACAAAACACTGTATGATTATATGAGGCCATCAGAAAAGCCAACTCACTCCGTTTGATTGCTGCTGCGTCCACTCTGGGCTCAGACTCAGTATCTCGTCTGATTTGCTGGAGCAGGTGTTCAATCCTGGGTGTTTCACTCAGACACATGCTGTTGGTCAAAGGTATGGTGCCATCTTTGTCTAAAACCTGACATAAAAATAATAAATTTAATTATTTTATACACAGTACACAACTCCCTCTCAGTTGGACTGACAAACTGACAAAATGAACTGCATTTATGGGATGGCCATCAAATAGTCTAACATGGGTTTGACATGTGTCAAACTCTGACACAATATAATTGAAGTTGGCCTGAGAGATTACAACAACTGTGTATGGCCAGCATATAAGCCCTATACACTAGCAGCAGTTGTAATATAAGCATTGAATGTGCTCTTTTGGTTGCTGACCTGTGAAATATATATTTACATTAAAACAATACAAAAAAGGCTGCAGAAAAAGAGACATAAGAAACAAATACTACTGATGTTTTTTTTTTAAACCTAATTTTTTACGCGTTTATAGTATTCAGCTTTGTTTATCTCTCTTTCCAATTCAAAGTTTACAGTTTGTAAGTTTTATTTTATATGAAAAAAATCTACAATACATATCTGGAGAGAAAGAGACTAAGACTCAAGACACAATTTTCACGGACCAGTCGTTAAGTTGTGGCTGGTAAATACCCCTTATTAAAAGTACATTTGTGGTGTTCTGAAATATTTTCCTAACTATAAAATCTTCCTACTCCAAATTAACTGTGCATGCACATGAGGGGGTTTCCCAATTGTACCCCGCCTATAATTTTCTCCTACCAGACCGGTAAACAAGGTTAGAATCTTGTTTTAATGACTTTGCGTCATTTGGAGTTTATTGTTGTTGTCTTCACTTTGAAAATATTTCTCATCAAATATAAATGCATTATTGATGATGGAATCCTAGCCATTCTGTTGTTGTTGTCTGTTGTTTGGTGTATATGGGTATGGATAGCCAGATAGGACCGAAAGGAAACAATATTCTCTGCAGCACCAATCCACTAACAGACCGGTACCGGTCCCCAGTCCAATGATTGGGGACCACTGCTCTAACAAACAGAAGGTGAAACACAAGTACATTGTTATTCCACTGTCCATCAACACATTCCATTTTTTTAATGTTTAGGGTTGGTTGTTTACCACAATCGATCATGATTATTCATAGTCAATAAATAACCAGTTAAAAATGACATGTTTTGGTCTATTTGTCAAAGAAAGTACAGGAGTACACCCACCTTAAACTCTTCAGAGGGTTTGAAGCCCTCTTCCAGAATTCTGAGAATTTCCTCTTTCCCTCTGCTTGGTGTGTAGAAGAGGTGTTCCAGTTTACGTCTGTAACTCCTGCTTCAAAAGATTCAGGTACGTTTCAGGTAAGATGGAAACTGATGTCAATAGAGACATTAAGGAGTTTCAGATGCTGATGAAGTGATCACTTCGTAAAAGTGATGACTTTGTTTCAACCAAGTTCCACTTACTGTGACAACAAAGCACTGTCCTCACTGTCAATCAGGCTCTGAAGTTTGTCCTCAAAGCGTTGTCTTAAAGCACTGTTCAATATGCGAACAACTCTGTCAATTTTAATCCCAGAAAAAACGTACGGTTTGTAGTCAGTGGGACTGAAGCGGGAAAGTAGGAGGTCACAGCAGGAAGTGAACCTGTTGAACTCAAAGAAGAACAAGTTAGTATTCGGTTGGAAGGAAATACGAGCATCAATTTCTAACATGTGAATTACCATGGGTCAGTGGAGCAACCTTCTTCCAAACGAATATTTCCGACACTTTCCAGCTCCATTAATAGAAAGTGAACAGTAAAGTCCATCATAGTGGTGGACTGGGCCACTTCCTGTCTGAAGCAGGATTCAATGCTAGAAATGAAAAATATTTTATCATTATATTATCAGAATGGACTTATCAAAATAAAATGCCAATTTTATTAATTATTATTTTGATTTCATATGTATTGGTGACTTGATTGAATTGATAAAGATCAAAGTAACACATTATCCAGAGATACAAACTTACTCATGCAGTCTTCTCATCCATACAGACAGTCTCTCCTTCACTGCTGTGATCTTCTTAAGTATTTTGGTCTCCATGGCAGGGTCACAGCTGATGTCAATGGTTGAATCACAGCTGTCGGACAAATCTACTCCATGTTCAGTCAGTTCTTTAGGTTCTTCCTCTTTGATGCAAGCAGAACTTCTACCTCCAGCCAGCACCTTGGAGAGCTCCCGTTCAAGCTGTGTACATGAGACACAATCTGTGCTTCACTTTTCACATCTCCAATCAGAGCTGACTACACATTAGAGCTATGTTCTATGTTGCGACTATGTTGGAAAACACAGTAAACACACATTTTTAAGAGTGTGACTGAGTTTCCTGATACACTCTTCAGGCAGCTGTAGCAGGGTCTTCTTCTTGTCTGTCAGATCAACGTGAGTCTCTGCCAGTTTCCTCTGAGTGGTTCGCACTCTCATGTTGTAGTACATCATTTTCTTTGTCACTGTGGCCTGCACAAAACACAGTAAAAAAAAAAAAAACAGCTATCTTATAATGTTTGTATCCAAATCACATGTGTGAGATTTAAGGCCCACAGGCCAGGTGGGACCTACAATGATATGGTGCTTAAAACAATTTGCCTTATAATAACCCCATAATAAAGCTGATATTTTTTAAATTTCAGAAATATTTATTAATACACAAGTAGTTACACTCAAAGCAGAGAAAGGAGCCCCTAAATTAACACAATTTAAGAAGTTTAAGAAGTTCTCATATATTTTATAAGAACAAATAATTTTCTATTAGAATTTATTGTGCTAAAAGCTAAATTAATAGTAAGTGTAAGTATTACATTAGTTTGACAAATAAATTATGTTGTTATTCTTCACAAGTTTTTTGGGGGAAAGTTTTGCCTTGGCATTTAACTCATCACCAAAGTGAGTAAGGGGCCCCTAGCTGAGCCAGTGCCCAGGGATCAGTATGTGGGTACAATACCATGCTCAGAGCAACTCAGCAGTAACTTGGCGATCGGGGGATTCGAACCAACCAAGCCTTGCAGACCCAAGTCTGTTTCCTTAACCACTAGGCCACCAACTGCCCCAAATGATAATGATGAAAATGATGATAATGTCCCCAGACATAATGATTATGTCTGGTATACTATTGGAAATGTTGTATCAAAAATATAAATCCAATGCATAATATGTGACTGCATCATTCCTGTGTAATTGCAAAAATATTTTATAAAACAAATCAAAGTATTTTGAAAGAATCTTAATCTTTGTCTTTCTAAATTGTTTAAATTGACTGATGTGTAATACTTTTAAATTCATATGAAATTCATTTGGGCTCTGGCGTTACCTCAGCTGCTTCCTTGACTTGTTTGCTTGAGACATCGTAGGCATCCAGACGCTGGAGTCCCGGCATGTGGTAAAGAACGTGTGTTGCGTAGTTACACAGAAGACACACTGGGTTGGGGGTTGAAGTGGGGTCGTGCAACGCCAACTCTCTCAGACCGGGCAGAAAGGCCAGTCTGGTTAGTTCCTGTTAGAACAACAAGAGTCTTTTCAACCCAACAGCTGATGCACACAGTGTTCTGTATGCAATTAAATTAATTCTTTGTTGTGGCTGGTCATAAAGTACACACCCAACTGATTTAAATTATTACTTTTGTAATTTAAATCAGTTGTAAATTATTACAACTGATTTAAATTAATACTTGTAGTTATCAATGGGTCTGGATCTTCAAGTCAGTCTGAATAAAGTTGGTAAAACAATTGCAGAATTTCTTCAACAACAACCTCATACATTTTATTCACACATTTAGCTCAGACCCTTGGAAAAATTGAGGACAGCACATAAACATACTGTCCAGTATCTGTTACTTTCTTTACCCATTCAAAATGGGTGGAGCAGCAGAGTGATGGCAGAAATGTTATCGGAGGTGTTGATTCTCTGTCGCATTCATCAGAGTTAACCTTTTGTTCTGCTGTCAGATTGACCTTTAAGAAGACATTGATACTGCATCAACAAGCCTGACTGTATAAAAGGTTTGAAGGAAACTTCTTCTCACAGCACCCCCTACATGCATCACCTCACCTGACCTTCTGTCTTTCCCTAAATTGTACTCTACTTTCATCAATAATTTTAAGCACCCTTAATTTGATTTTTCACATTATTAAATAAACAAAATAAGAGAATGTTTTTAAATGATTTATGTTCAGATTTTGTCTGACAATCACAGGCAGACAAGCTGACAATGTGAAACAGAGGCATGGTTAGTAAGAAAACTGTGAAACCCCTGGCTTCGTCCGTATTTTTAAGTTTTTAACCGTACATATATTTTAATCCAAAATAAGATATTTTATGAATCATAAACTTTGATGAATTATGAAATGGCACATACTTCATATCAAATAAACACAATCTTGGTGGAAATCCAAAAGTAGGTACAAAGTAGACACATGGATGATTAATTGATTAATTATTAAAAGAATGCAATAATAACTGAAAAAAAAAAAAAATTAAACCTGATAAAAAAGTGAAAATGTAAAACTGGCCTCAACCTTAAAGATTTTAGAAGAATCTGAGGAAGACATTTTCTCACAAGAGGGGTCTTTGATAATATTTTTTAATTATAGATAAAAGTGTGGAGTTGTAAATTTCAATTTTACCTTAAAGGACTTGATCTTGTTTCCGGACAAATTGAGATTCTGAAGACTAACATTGGAATCAAGGCCATGTCCTGAAATTTTAAATATATATATTAACAGTTCTATTAACACATCTATTTACAATAATTACTGCAAAAATAACTAAGAAATTAAAATTTTTACTCACCAATTTTTTCAATAAGGTTGTCAGCGAGGTTAAGTTCTTTAAGGTTTTGAAGTGAGTCTAGGCCCTGTATGAAATTAAAATAACCAAACAGATTCTTTTGGTGTTTCATATTTTTAGGACATGTGTCATAAACCTAGCATAAATGTCAGTCTTTACATCAACAAACCTTTATGTGTTTTATTGAGTTATTGTTGAGCCACAAAACTTCTAGATTGACTTGCGTCTCTAAACCGCTGATTTCATTTATTTGGTTTTCATAAAGGTAGAGTTTCTCCAGTAGAACACAGCTCTCCAGACCAGAGATCACCTGAGGACAGACAGAGAAGAGGACACGGGTAAAGGATATAGTTTCCCGAGAGAATGTATAACTATAACAACTCTTGTTATTTAGTGTGTTTATATTCACAGTTGTTCAATAATAAAAAAAATAAAACAGCCCAGCAAAAATCCATGTTCCAAACTGCAGTTAAAACCTGTCATTACTGGTCCAGGCTGAAACTCTGGAGTAAAAACTAAGGTAGTAAATTTTTTCATTCTAGCCCAGTTCTGAAAATAACAACTATCCATGTTAAATCTCTTTAATTATGATTGTAACACTAATTTTAATAACTAAGTCCCAATTTCCATCATTTCTTTATTTCATTACTTACAGTGATCTGGCACTGCACCACCCAGAGCTCTTTAATCAGAGGGCATCCCTCCAGTCCCTCGATGTTCTCAATGCACTGTCCAATGATGGTAAGGTGACAGAGACTTGGGAAGAAAGACAGTCCAAGCATGCGTGGAAAACCGGAGAAAAACATCTCCAGTGACTTGATGTTGCTTCCATCCTGCACCAGTTTGTCATGAGACACTCCGTTGGCCAAACACTGTTTAGACATGACCCTCAGTTTGAAAAAAAAAACAGTTGTTAAAGTGGGACTTTTGAACAGGTTACAGTGAGGTTTTTTTACTCACCACTTCGTTGAGCACATCTTCATCACTGCAGTGTTTTTGTTTCTCATTGTGTATCATCTTTCTTCTGTGCTGCAGAGCTGAACACTGAATGCTGCTAATACCATCACTCAGACTGTATTTACTTCGGTTGTAGTTTGCAAAGTGAAGCACAAAAGTCTTTTTTGTCCTTCGAGTTAGTAGTAAAAAAAATAACACACACAAAATCATCAATAAAATCCATGGTTCAAAGACACCATGATGGCAACCGTTTAAGCTATTTTTTAAGTACTGAGTGAGAAGAAGTCATTTAAAAAATTACCACAAACGAACAAAACTCATGTCACAGAAAGTTCCAGAAAATTTTCGAGGATGAAAAACAGTAAAAGGACAAATTCATGTTAAGTAACGTTAAATAAAAAAGATACTACAATATTATTAAAAAATGTGTGATCGGGTACTACAGAAATACTGACCGACTGCCTGCTGCAACATACACAGTCGTCTACAGTCGTCCTCAGCGTGTTTACAGGTCTCCACTGTCCTGTTGCTATGGCGGCCATCTTGGAACTTTCCGGACAGTGACTGTACGTGAGATGCCACACGAGGGCGCTGTCATATCAATTGATACAGTCCGAGAACAATCTAGAATGCACTTTTAATGGAAATAGTATAAATTTAAAAGGAAACCACACCATTTTGTCGCATTAGACCTGGTTCGAAAAATATAGAATTTTATTTGTCAAAAAATATTCAAAAGAACAAAGCTAAAGCACTGCTCGACCTTCAGACAGTTCTGTACTGTGGTTGCTAAATCACTGAACCCAGTATTTATGTGTAGTTTTAGCTATCTTGTCTACAAACTAATTCTAAAAGTTCTCTGAATGGTCTTCTTGTTCCAAGTCTTTCTGGTATTTCACACCACACATTTATTGACGGAAAATAATAAATATTTTGTTATAAATTCAGTCCATTGCGGTTAACTGTCTTCAGTAGAAGCTCTCAGACGGTGAGTCATCCATTACGTGTGTTATCTCTTTGCCAACTTTTCTTGCATTTCTGCACCTGTCAGTTCTGTTACACGCAAGTGTCTCCTATCTTTCAGGGAATCCATCTTGTTTTCTCAAGTACTGTATACATTATAACTCCTAAAGTATCCTAAAGTATTATTATAATTTTATGTTTCATTTTACTCGAATAAAAAGTTAAACATACAGTAAAGCCTCCTTTTCACACTTTCACACTGTTCTGTCCAATGATTCAGCAAGTAGGTCAGGGCTTTTTAAATTTTGGCCTGATTTTTCTCTTAATTTTGCAAACCAATTCCGCTTCTTTGTGTAATTTAAATGATATTGGCTTCGTGAATGGTGCGTTCACGTCTAGGACTGGTTAATAGTGGATTAAAAATAATAATAAAAAAAATCTTTGTCCTGTAGAAAGCAACAGGATTTCGAGATTTCATTGATAGGATAGAAGTTTGTTGTTTATTCCTTGATTTAAAGCCATATACCTCTATATACGTTGACGTTCTTCGGGTGTGTTCGTCCGTCTGGTCACGTAAAACACTTACAAAAATGTCTGTGCCCTCAATAAATTCAGTGGTCACCATGACGTCACCGCAGGAGCAGTGAACTAAAACAATAAAGCACACTCCTCTCTCCTCCTGCTCCTCCACAGCGACCCGTCCACCGACCGAGCGACCGCACCTCCTCATCCTCACTCCCAGCGGACCTACGCCATCCGGGATCGTGTGTGTTGGTCTCCGTCAGCAGGGCTCACCGATAGTCCCGGTGTACGGCGTAGAGCGGAGGAGGAGAAGCAGCAGCTCGAATCATCAGCAACCATTAGTTTTAATAAGAGGGAGAACAGCATGTCAGCTCGGCCCGCAGAGGAGCTCGGCTCTGAGGGGAAGTGGTTCGGGGAAGACTACGGCAGGAACGGCCTGTTTGGGAACGCGGCGACCCGCTTCGACGAGCCGCGGACTGATGAGGAGAAGGAAGCGAATGACCTGCCTCAACAATTTAATCCCTTTCAAGGGGACGACGGGAAAAGGTCCGCCGTCGCTATGGAAACTGCATCTACAGGTAAACTCTCAATATTTTTAACCGATGTGACGTTTGAGTGATACTCGAAGGGTTTAATAACAAACACACACTCACAGGCCATGGTGTAAACACAGACCAGAGACACCAGAGAGAACAGCCTGGTCTATTGAATACACTGATGGAACTTAAAGGAACAACGAGCTAGAATTGATGGCAAGTGTTTGTAAACATACTGCATGTAGATACATCACCTCCGTGGTTGAGGGGTGTGTGGATGTAGTCAGTTGACATATGAGTCATGACGCTGATCTCTCGTAGGGAAACATTACATTTAAAAAACCTAAACATGGAACTCTAACAAAACTTTTCTGGCTATCTACCAAAGATGTTAAAAAAGGAGAAAATACAGGAAGAGGGCAGCATCCCTGCAGATGATCTAATGACTAAACACTGAAGAATCACCTTTTAGGCGTTGTTGTCTATTATGACTGTAACACTCAATGAGTTCAATTCACCACTGGTTTCCCATTAACCTTTGATCATTTAGGCACTAATGATTCATTCATTCATCTTCATTACTTCCTTACTGGCTCTCAGAAGGAGCAGTCTCCACATCAGCCACCCAAATCACACTGCTCCATACTGGGAGCCTTCCTGTGGTTGTGCTATGCTCAGTGCTATGCCTCAGTGGCAACCTGGCAGGTGGTGGATTTGAACCCAAGTCCGCATCCTTAACTGCTAAGCTGATTAATTATTGTTGAAATATAACCTGAATGGCCTGTTTGAGACTTTTTTATATCAGCTGCTAATTGGTTATGGAAAGGGATAGTTAACAGTAAGGAATCTTCTGTGTGCGGGTCTGTTTGACCTTAGAGTAGCAGAAAATGACATTGAATTTCCCCTAACCGGATGTCATCATATTGAGTGGTAAAATGACCATCTAGAATTTGGTTGTCTCCACAGAACTGCCAGGTAATAAAATAAAAAACAATATTAGCTCAGCGTTTGCAAACACAATGTGAAGAGAGTTGATCCAGAGCGTACCAGTCACTGAGAATAGATAATAATAAAAATAGCTCCTACTGCAGTAATGTAAATAACATAGTACTCTGACAAAAGGAACAAGCTCAATGATACATGAAAATTATTAGTTGTAATGTGTTATAAACCGTTATTGACGTACTGGTGGCTCAGTGGTTAAGGAACCAGTTAAGGGTTTGGAGAGTTCTGGGTTTGAATCTACCAGCTGCCAGGTAACCACTCAGGTGCTTTCTGTGAGGCACAGGTTACATATTGTCGTGTGCAGTGGTGTGTATCACAATGACAAGGAGTTTGCTTTCGTCTTTTCCTTCCTTAGTCAAGTACAACAAGTAAAGTTACATTCATAGAATTTATAGAAAGAAAGTTTAAACTTTTCCTAACCAACATTAACATCTCATACATACCACAATAAACACCACCATGCCATGGTCCACATTGTATACAAAGCCTAGTTATTTTTATTATCCCACATGCCGCTGTAAGGCTTATTAGCTACTGTTCAGAGTTTCTTTATTACACACCCAACATTATGTCAGACAAACTAAAACTTTTCTGGCAGAGACAATCTCACTTCCACAATTGACTTTGGGCTTGGAGCTAAAAGCAGGAAGTGTGACACAAGATTGCCTCATTCTGTTCGACTACTGCTGTAGATATTCTTATTTTTTTTGTATTATTATTGGATGAGTAGGTGTTTTTGTGGAACCAGAGTGGCCACAGTCTGTCCTCACAAAAACTCACACTGCTATTTTTAATCAGGCCTCTCTATTCGTCTGCTGTGGATATTTTGCTGCTCCTTCATTCACATCTTCACTGAAAATTTAATGAAATCATACAAAAAACTCTCTCCTCTTCCTTAACTACGCTGCGTTTTGCTAGAGTTACTTTTGCTACTTGTTTTTGTCTCGTTAATTCCAAAATAGCAATACAGAAATTGCCTTCAAAGGAGGGAAGGAAACTCCTTGTCATTGTGACATTGTGATTCACACCACTGCACGCAACGAAATGCGACCTCTGTATTTAACCCATCACCAAAGTGAACAGTGGGCAGCTTTGAGCGCCCAGGGACCTGTGAGTGGGGAGGGCGCCATGCTCAGTGGACCTCAGTGGTACTTGGCAGTAGGGGGATTCGAATCAGGGGCCTTGCGGACCCAGGTCCGCTTCCTTAACCATTAGGCCATCAACTAACCCTCTGTAGAATTTTAGATTTATGTAAAGATGTTGAACTGGTCCAGCTAAGTTAGGAAAAATATATAATATATAACTTTATTAAAAAAGTAGATTGAAACCAGAGATAAATAAAGCAAAAGTGTGTAGGCCAAAAAATAAAGTGTGCAAAGAATTACGACATATTTTTTTCATTTATGTCTCAAAGTGTACACCCAAGCAGGGCTCTGAAAGGATTCAAGAATTAAAAACAAAAATTTGGGAACAAAAAATTTTGATCCATAACAGAAATGTGTAAAAATAATAGTAAATGGTTCATAATAGTTTTACTGATTCTAGTTCAAATCCTGTCTAGCCTACAATTATTCATCCATCCCTAAAAGGTCTCTGGTAGCCAAGGTTTGGTGCTAGAATTTTATTTTGCCACTAGGTTTCGAACAAAAACCGCCCTTTAACCTTTCTGATTTTTTTCTGATATATCTGTCAGTCTGTCTTTCTGTCTATCCATCAATTAGTTTTTGTATTAAACAAACCAGATCCTCCACTTCCTTCACAATCGTTTCAACCTGCGAAGGTGCCTACAGTCTCACCATTTACACTCACACACACCAAGTGTTTTATTTCTCAAAGAATGAATCAGCCCTGTCTCTCCCACTGAGTTTGATCTTTAGCCCTGAAATAAATCTCTATAATGCTGGTGTTTTTGTAAGGAAACAACGCAGATCACACCACATCTACCAGTACAGAGTGGATGTCTTCTTTTAGCTAAAAAATTCACGAGTTCTTCTGTTCCTTGTTAATTCATTCTCTGTTTCGTAGCCTTCATCTGTAAAATACACTTCTCTCACTGCTACAAAGGTTAAGACTTAAAGTCTTTAAAAATGATTAATTTAGCAGCCATTTTGAAACATTTAGAATTGGGCTAAACACTGGATATTAGTATTAACAGGTATAAGTATAAGTATTACCAGGTCTTAGGCTGCATTTTCCAGTAATGGAACCATGTTTGTCCTAAACCCCTTCCAGAACACTGATCTGCCCACAGGAGTCCAGAATTGCTGATATCAGCTGTATAACATTACTACAGGGCAGAAGCCCAGTCTTAAATTTCAGACACTAGAGGACAGTAAGTTGCCTTTTGTTTTTGTCTCAAGGTCTGTGAAGGTTGTAATAAGGGTGGAGAGTAAAGAAGGTTGAGAAGGACATCACTGCATCTTACATTTTGAAAACACAGCTGATATTCTTGTTTCAGTGCATTCTGACTTCATCACTTGTCAGAATGTTTGTTGGGATTCATAACGCCCACTTCATCAGGTCCTGATAAGGACCATCATCTGCAGCTATGAGTAACATCCCCCTCAGTGGGATTTAGACTCCAGCATTTCTCTATTTCACCATATTATCAGTGATAAGAATAAGCCAATGTCTGACTCCTAGAGTCTGTTCCATATCATTCAGAGGAAAATAGAATCTAAGGGGTCTATTGATTCATTTATCTTCATCCACTTCTCCATTACCTGGTCTCCACATTTGCCACCCAAATCACACTGCTCCATACTGTCAGCCTTCTGTGGGTGGTGAGCCCATGTGAAGTTATATGGGTTGGGACAGTGCTATGATCAAACCAAATCTATCTATGTATACTGAACATCTTAGATGGGACAGTGCCTTTAGTGTTCATGTTCCACAGGAAGAAGAGGGCCATCTCTATGTGTTTTCAGACAAGATCATAGATGGAAGATTTTACAGCAGAGGAACAGGGTAGGGAGATGTTCATGATCATGACGAGGTTGAAGATAAGGGTGTGAAACTGCTGTAAACGTTTGAGTACCTAGAAATATCTACTGTAATTATTTCTGCATTTTCATGTTTAAAATCCTCCTGATCTTGTAAAACAGGAAGATAATGCCCAGGAAGATTAAGCTTCCAAAACACAGTCTGCTCCTTTGTGTTTCTTATGGTGATTGCTTACTCCACGGAAAACCCTCAGAAGTGTTAGATGACAGATTAGATTAAATTTAGCTAAAGAACAAAGGCCCTGTATAAGTTAGAGTAGGAGGAAAACAACAACAAGATATGGTTCAAATAGTTAAAACAACTGCTATAGCTTTGGTTTAGTACCTCATTAAAAAGTTGCACAAAGGCCAGCTGAAAAATGAGGCAAAAAAATAACAATGCTACATCTAAAAGCAGAAGAGATGGGACAAAGGTTTTTATAATGATGAAGTAAAAAGATGTTTGATAACTTAAGGCTAAATCAGTCTTACAGGAGCGAGATTAATGAAATAATTAGATCCATGTACAGCCACTAAGATCTGATCTCACTGTTTCATGACATCATCAATTTGAATCCTCATGGTTTACACTGAAAACTGTTAAAATGCTGCATGTGAAATTTGATACCTAGTCTAATGTACGATCTGTGCTGTGACTGTCTGGGTCTCTGTAGCTCACGGGTCTGGACTAATCCCTGAGCAGACTGTAGAAGACCTGCTCAGGGGATTAGAGCTGCTATCAGGAAAGGCACTCACAATCAACATGCTGTGTCTTCACTACAGTAAAGCACATCTCTATTTATGGTAGCAGGACAATGCGTGGTTGCATGTCTGCTTCCTCACCACACTATGCAATCCCAAAGTTGGTTTGCGCTACATTTAAAGCAACCCACCAGTCTAACTCAGACAAAACTGACAATTTAGAGCTCGAGCAGACAGACAGCAGACACTGGATTTTTTCACGCCCTCTTCATTCACCCATTAAAACTCTTTCAGAGCCAGGAGCTGAGGATCGATACAGTGAAAGGCAGCTGTACCTCAGCTCCTGATTTTCTTATATTCAAACTGCATTCAGATTGATTTATGTCTGATGAGAAAGTCTGGAACAATACATGGGGTGTTGTGTGGACCAGACAGATTTTTTTTTCAAGAATAATAGCCACTCTGATAATTCTTATGGTAATTGCAGACCCTCAGTCGTGGATCAATGCAGCCTGGCACTGCTGAATTTTTCAGCGCAGCTGTTCTCTTATCGACCCCGACTGCATGTAGGTTTGTTACACCTCAGTCTTTGTGCTCTCAAGTTTCTTTCTATCATTACCGTCATAGAAGACAATGAAAAAAAAGAAAAAAAAACAAACAAATACAAATTCAAAAGTTTTTGTGGAGGGAAAAGATTAGACGTTATTGACCCTGAAAATATTTCATACCGTGATTCTGAGTTGAATCTGGGTTTTTTTCCTGGTGTGATTTGACTCTTCAAATGTTTTGTTTCCATATTTTGTTGTATAAAAAAAAAAGACAACAAATCTTTCTATAATAATAGGAAATCTGTCTCCAGTTGACCTCATTTATCAGAGTGAAGCCACAAAAACCTCGCCATTCTTTTTGAAATTATGAACAAAAACAGTTTTACGATTAAGTCACATGATAATTCCTAGCCTCCCACAAAACCATGACTTTTAATCAGTGTTATTTTACACAGACTGATGCATGCAATACATCTTAGATAAATATTTGTAAATATTAATATTTGTAATTGTTATCATACTGCTCCTTTATTCCTTTGTAACGAACCTACAGGAAACTATTATATTCTAAAGCTACTTCATATTTTACTGATGTGACCGCAACAACTAGCATCTTGAAGGGTCGATTTCCACAAGGTCACTAAGTGAAAGAGGACTCTGCAATGTAACACCAAGGTGGAGAGGATCACATACCAAGCTGTGACAGTGCTTGTAACTGAACTGTAACTTAAACTAATGCTCATTTCATGTTCAGTGAAACAACACAATTAAAAATGTCCAATAAAAGTAGTAATGAAATACTGTCAGTTCGAGGAAAAAATGCTGAAATGTTTGTTACTGTTAAAGGAAGCTTCCTTTCAACCTCACATTATTCATGTTTATTACTTAACCATTTTTTAAATTGAATTTTATTTATTTAATATGTGCCCCCACAGAGCAGGCGACACTGGCTGAACAGACCTGTAAAACTTAAATACATAAACATCCAGATTTATTCTCAATTATGAATTATCTTTCATCTTTATCTACGTTGTCTGGTCACAGGAGCAACAGTCTCCACTAACGCTTACCAAATCACACTGCACTATACTGTGAGCCTTCCTGGTGGCGGTGAGCCCACAGGAATAATTGGAACAATTAAACATGTAATTTTATCCAGTAACTTTAAATGGAATTTAAGTGAGGTGAAATAACTTTTCAGCAAATATATTTTCCATGAGGGACAAACAATGTCCAAGAAAACAAATAGCCTTTAGCCTTAGTCTAAAGACAACTGATCAATGACAAAAGGGGCTCAAGGTTAGAAATTTAAATGAAAATATGTCGTAGTGCTTAATGAAACCCAGTTGCAAATTAAATAAAATGCAATGTTTTTTTCACATTTGACGATGGTTGGGACAATGTCCAACTTAAGATCATCTATATTTATTTAGATGATCTGTATTTCTGTATTTCTGAGTGTTTGCTACATCTGTTTAGTAAATCAGTGAGTGTGCGACATGATGCCGTTGCCAGGGTGATGCTCATAGGACCTACATGATGAAAGTGGAGTAAGAGGATAATACAGCAGCTTGCTTTCATCAAGGGCGTCCATGCTACTGAGCTAAACTGGGTGCTATTTTTGTATAATGCCCAACTCAACAGATAGTCTCCACAATGTCAAATGAGGCCAAAGACATCTGGAGACAACATAAAACAAAGACCAGCTTTCAACGCTATCTTTCACCTTGTTTTGGTCTCCGTGTGGCTCTATTCTGACCTTCTGTTGCTTTGCAGTGAAATGTATTGTACAAGGATGCAGCTAAAGGGAAAACAGCAAAAGGAAGAGGGTGTGGGGTCTTTTAGCGGAAGTGGAGGGAGGGATGGGAGGGAGGGAGAGAGAGAGAGAGGAAGTGTCTGTCCTGACCTCTTGGTTGTTCTGTCAGTCTGACTATCCCTAGGACTGAGGATGAGACAGACCATCAGCAGCCTTTAGGGTGAACTTAGGACCTACGGCTATTCTTAATCTCCAATCACCTTTCATTTAGCCAAGAAGCTGTAACCGACCTATTTATGTTTGCAGCGTTACCCTGGGACAGTAGCGTCAGAGGACAGAAGGAGGACCTTGGTTTGAGTCTTAAGCACAACACTGCAGATGTTTGAACATCATACTTCTGTTGCTGTGTCCAACTGTGGTTGAATCAGACATGAAGTTGAATATAAATCCAGCACTGTATTGAAAGTGTGCCTTTCAGCTTCTTCTGTGTGGTTACTATATTGTTGTTTTATAAAGATGTGGGAATGGGAATGGGGATCTTACTTCATGTTTCCTAGAAGTTCACTGTCAATATTGTGCTTTAATTACAGTTTTTTCATTGTGTTTCAACATTAGAACATCCTGACGAAAGATCAACAATTTACACTTATTGACTTTTGACTTGGGTTGGAATGGTTCATGACATTAAAATTATAAGTTCCCCACAAAATAGTTTGGGAAACACTGAATACCATCAAACCAAAATTGTGAGACTAAACTTTTTGATTAGTCCTTATCTTTCCACATAACCCTCTGTATCACAAACATGCAGACATTTTTTAATCTCACATCTTTGTCTCTTTTTCTACTCATCACATCACCCATCTGCCTGTCCTTTGTATCTTCTATTCTGACTCCAATTACCTCCATGTCCTCCATCACTGCATCCTTCAATCTCCTCTTTGTCTCCTACCTGGTAGCTCCATCTCTCATTCTCCTGCTAATGTATCCACTTTCTCTGCTCTGAATATTTCCAAACCACCTCAGTCTGTATATTACTTCTTTTTCTGTGAGATTACAAAAGCTGTTTGCGTCTTTCACCAAGTGGCGCTATAGTGATAATTACATAATATGTTTATATTTCTATATATTTATATATATATTTCTATATATATATATTTCTATCTATATTTTTATTTCAACCCCCTATTGGACATTTAGGCCTCAAATTTATTATTTAGTTATTTATTCATTATGAGCACACAATCGTCTCTATTTTTACATGAAAAGATAAAACGCCAAAGGGACTACCACTCAAGGTTGTGTTATTATAACAAACATGAAGAAGTAGCATGGAGACGTTCATATGTTTATTGAACGGCTGCATGCTGTTAGCAGCAGTGCTATAAAATATTAATTTCATGGCTTCGTTTCCCATCTATCATTGAAAGGCTAACCTGGTCTCTCTGCGCTCCAACTATTTTTATCAACGAGGAAGAGACAGATTGCATCAGTGGACGTCAAATACGTTGGTTCTAGAGAATTATTATTATTGTGGTGTTTTTCAGGAGAGATACAGGACCCATGGTGGTACAGAGTATTGATGTCCTGACCGGCAGCCCTGTAGCTTACGCTACTGGGAAACAGACACTGATTGTGGGATATGTGCATGGATTTGGGGGGGAATCAGAACAATCCTCCTTTGTCCCAAACAAGAGGGCCCTCAGTTACTGCTGCACCACTGATCTCCACTGCCATGCAACCAGGCTACACCCTCTCCTTCTACTGTAACTGCACTAACAGCAATACCAGTTTTAGCTCATGCATAACCTTGCTTCACTAAATGTTTCATTAGAGCCACAGACTGGACCACAGGCTGTCGCCGACTGTCCCCGTCCATATATTTGCGCTGTTGACTGAGCCATACTACTCTCTCCATCCTTGCAGATGACCTCATGTCTGGTTTGTTTAAGAAGCCCATGACTGATGAAGGAGATGTGTACACCTCCCTGCTGTCCAACCAAAGTTACACCTCCAGTCGGGAAGTCTCATACCTGTCAGAAGATTTAAAACCCTCCATATCTCCCGCAACATCATCCACCTTGAACAACTTATCCAGCACCACCTACAGTTTCAGCTCCAATACCAAGATGACGTCTGATCTTTTTGATGACATGCCCAAATCTCTGCTGAGCTCAGATAAGACTGAATCCTACAACTACATGGACATCAGCCATGGAGATGATAGCTACACTGAGCAGCAGGCGCCTCCGCAAAGTCTGGTGGATACCACTTCAGGAGGTCAAGACCTGCTGGGCAGCTACATGGATAAGTATACTGCTAGAGATGATGAAGGCAAGGATGAAGAAGATGAGGGGGATGAGGAAGAGAACCTAGGTCCGGCACTGGACTCCCACTCTTTCCCATATGTGGAGGAGCCTTCAGACGAGGAGCTGTCAGACTATCGCTCCTACCAGAACCTGAGTAACCCACCTAAATCCACCAGCCCAGTCAAGATCACCTTCACTGAGTACCAGCCTGTGGCCCAAACCCAGAGCAGTCCTGCTCCGGCCACCGTGTCAGAACGTGAGAATGTCCTCAGCGTGGGTTTACAGGGAGTTCCCACTGTGACTTTATCAGAGCCTGAGGACGACAGCCCGGCCTCCACACCTAACACTTCCCCAACACGTAAACACACAAACACACGCACAAATATAAAAAAGTTTTAACAATATTAACAAAAGAGTCAACGTGTAACTAGTCCCACCCTCTAAAGCTGCTAACAAAGAAATGTTTTTGCTGCCTGCTTTTTAAAAAAAAATGTTTAGCTGCAGTTTTTCCACTGGGATCATTATTGATAGTTTGAGAGTTTTATTTACATTTCTAGCCCACTACTTTGTTTTCTCTCTTGTATTCTTTAAATACCTTGAAGATCAGGTAAATTTATTTTTAATCATTGACTAGTAGTCTGAAAATAGTTTAGCTTAAAAACAGTCAGTTAACACAATTCAAAAATTTGGTTTTAGGTACATCAAAAACAACACACATAAAAGAAAAGTAGTATATTTAACATATACTGTATTTCATATATTATTTTAATATGTATTTAATATTTTATATATATAATCTAAGTATATATATAATTATAATATAAACATTTTTTAGAGATAGATACAAGCAGTATATATACTGTATATATATATATATATATATATCTTTATATATATATATATATAATTGCATGGGAAGGAGGTCAATGCAGAGATCAGAGCACAAATAATTAATTAGGCAGACAGGGATACAAGATAAAAAAAAATCTGCTGAGGACAATGTTTATGAATCCAAAGCATATCAGGTTACTTCAGGGTCATAACCTGTCTGAAGATTTATGCACACACTGTATATGTGTAGTGCTCTATACTGTATTATTAATGTCCTGAATGGCCACTTTCCTCTTGTTTCCATCAATAACAGAAAAAGACTTCCCTCCCCATGATGTGATCAAGGCTGACACAGGGAAGACGGCTACTTCTAAAAGCGGTTCAGGCAAAGATGCCGGCCCCAGAGAGCTGGATGGCAGCAGCGCTGAGTCTGGAGACTCAGAGATTGAGCTGGTGTCCGAGGAGCCTCCCAAGCCCACCGGCAACCCATTTGCCCCGCCACCTAAAGGAAAGGATGCTTTCAGCCAGCCTAACAACCCCTTTGATAATGCCCCTGTTCTCAAGGGTGGTATTGGCTCAGCTGGCAACCATGCTCCACCTACGGCCTACAGCATTCTGCGGGAGGAGAGAGAGGCAGAGCTTGACAGCGATCTCTTCATTGAGTCTGCCTCAGAAGAGAGCCCAAAGAGAGAGCAGGGCTTCAGTGGCCCCAAACAGGGGGTGAGCCCTCCCTCTCCGCTGCTGTCCAGCATTGTCCCTCCCCGCAGCACTGCTGAGACCCTGCCAGCCGAGCCCCTGATCACAGAAAATGTCAAAACAGTAGAACCAGTAAAACCAGAAGAGGATCGCCCCAACAAACCGATGCTCCCCACCGCCACAGTGCCCCCGGAGGTGCGGGTGGAGAAGACACAAACAGACGACATGCAGCAACACACCACTAAAGTGAAGGAAGACTTGGAAAAACCTGGTGCACTGATGTTTCTCAGAGGAATGAACAAACAGAAAGGTAGGTCCATAATAATTTTACTTTGCTACAAGCTACTTGTTAATGTACATTTTTGGGCCCATTTGTGAGTAATATGAAAGGGAATACATATAAAAAGGGGTGTTGTCAGTTTGTTAAACTAAATCCAACTATACTTGGTTATTAATCCACTTGGCTGAAGGTCACTGACAGACACTTTCTACTTTTCCTGACTCGTGTTGCCTTTCTTTACGTGAAAATGGAGATGTTTTGGTCAAAGGGCGATGGAGGATTGGAGAGAAAGAGAGAAAGAGACAAGGGAGAGAGGTTGGATTGTTGCTGTCCTGAGGGTGTCTTTACATTGTGCTTTTTTGTAGTCTGCTTCCCCCCAGTGGTGCATTAAAGAAAGTCATACAGTGAGTGAGAAACTCCTGAGTCACTTCATTGGCAATGTTTTTCAACTGAAACTCAAAACTGACACTCATAGTCTCCTACATAAACATTTTACTTTATTTTGCTGAATATTGTTGGCAGAAACTTTAATGGAAATATTTCCCTGTCGTCTGCAATTAAATGTTGATGTAAGAAGCTGAAATTGAATACTTTTCGAAGGATTTTCTAAGGATTTTTATCCTACATAACAACCTCTAACTATTTATTTATAGCTCAATTATGTCTGATATTTAGGTCTTTAGCAAACATTTCCCATGAAAACAATGTAAAACTTATTTTTGTTATTTTCCTTTAGGCTCATCCCTTTTTCAGTGAGTCTTCTTCTTTTCCTTTCAGCTTTTTTCAGGGGTTGTCACAGTGAGTCAACAGTTTCCATCTCCCCCTGTCCATTGTATCTTCTACTCTGACTCCAACTACCTCCATGTGCTCCCTCACTGCATCCATCAATCTCCTCTTTGTCTCCTACCTGGTAGCTCCATCTCTAGGATCAGTCTCCTACCAGTGTATCCACTGTCTCTCCTCTGAATATGTCCAAACCACCATCAATCTTGCTTCTCTAGCTTTGGACATCACTATCAAACACTTGTATCATTAGGGATTATTGTTTGTCACAGATGATGACAATGATGATGATGATGTCTTATCACATTACACGTTCATGTCTTGACTAGAAGGTTGTTGACTCATTTTCAATCGCTTTACAATCTCAGCCCTCCTACTCTGACGTCTCCAAGCTGTTGAGGCTCAGCTGTTTCTCTGAACAGATCATTTTTAATCCTGTTCATTGTCATCATTCTCAGACTAAATCTCAGTATCTTTAACAATGCAATCTACATCTATCTATCTGTCTGTCTGTCTGTCTGTCTCTCTATCTGTCTGTCTGTCTGTCTACAGTTAGATTGTGAGGCTTTGTGACAGTCTCACACTCTAGAAACAAGCACAAATAAGGGCCCAAAGTTTTTGTTTGGTTTCCATTTTGGTTCCCTTGTGGATGAACACTGGCCAGACTAAAGCCAGTGCTGCTGCATCATTTTCAGAGTTGACCTACATCCACCTTCCTGTCTTTCCTTTCCATTGTTCTTGATGTTTGTTCTCTTCCACCTCTTCAGAATCCCATTCACCCACTTTGCAGTCTTTGTGACAATTTAAATAATTTCTTTCTCTCGCATAAAAAAATGCAGCTTAAACATGCTAATGCCCTTATGTAATGTCACTATTTTGACGATATTTTTACCCGATTATTTTTTAGATAGCAGATTATAATGAATAATTCAGATTGCAACCTGGTGTTGTGATTACATTTGTCAAGTTCGTTTTGTTTGGATCTGTTTGTGTTTACTCACCGACTGCTAGAAGCCTGTGAAAATGCTGGAAGCTTCTAGAAATGCTAAAAGCAGGTTATGTGCGTCTATTTCTCACCACTAGATGGTGCTGTGGAACTTTGGGTTTTTTGTGTGTCTGCTCTGCGAGCTTCAAAATCCTATTGTCTACAGCTCGTGTTGATCCACGACCGTCTCTATGGCATCACTGATGGAGGCGGGTGTTCGCTGTGGCTCAGAGAATGACACAATGACGGTTTCATTTCCTACTGGGTTGATTTTGGCATTTATGTCTGAACAGAAGGTGTGAGGTGTGGCTCTCTGCAGGGGGAGGGCAGAGTAACGGCCTGGGGATGACGTCATTCCTGAAAAGACAATGAAGGAATGATGCTCAGCTCAGTGCTGACGCCACAGTGACTCTGCTGTTTTGGTCTAAACATCCTTCGTTGTTTTGTTTTTCTCTCTGCTACTGATCAATTTTGATATTGATATGTTCCAGAGGAAAGTCCTAAAGCACAGTCACATCCTGAAGGCCCTGACAAAGGAGTATGGTGCTGTTATGGTTATGACCTCTGATAATGAATTATTAAAACACCAGCACTTTGTCTCTTCATTAACCTGGAGTCATAGTGAAAACTGCTGTTGGAATCTTTGGCTACAGACTAGTAGCATTCGTCGAAGAAAAGGAAACTGGATGTTTGCCATTTACCACCTCAGCAGGAAACACTGTTCAATATTGAGCTGTGCTTCCATAGACTGTCTCTGTCTATCAGCTAGTTTTGCCATTGTTACTGTATAGCGTATCCAGAGCTAACTGATTACAGTCTACTATTTGGCTAACGTTAACTAGATTTCTGAATTATATTGGATTAACGTTATGCTGCTCCCAATCCTACGTCTAATACATGGATAGAGATAAAAGTTAGGTATAACTTGTTATAGAGCAGGGATGTCCTAGATCCTGAGCCACAACGTAAAAAAATAATAGTAATTAAAATTATAGATGTAATTCTATCTCAAGATGATATTGATAAATATATAGAGAGAGTTTTCAATCTAGGTAGATCACTACAGCCTGGTTAGTTGAAAAGTACCTCACAAGACAAAAATGTGTGGACACCCCTGCTACTGTATAGTCTTCAAATCTTCTTGAATCTATAGACCTTGTTATTTTCATTTGACATCCAGTAGCTTTTAGCACTTGTAGATTTTAGGAGACTGACTCTTACAGATGTGATATTTTTAGTAAAACTACTATTTTTGCCTTTGTAGTTACCGTACGGCTTGTTTATAATAGCTTTTGGCAAAAAAAGTCCTTTACAATTCTTGTTATTTGTCAGTACAAGCTATTTAAATGCCCATTTGTCCATCATTGGGATGCCATTGGCTGGTGAAGCTGCATTTTTGTTTTTTATTTAATAATTTGCTATTATTTATTAGTTAAGCTCAATGTGGAGTCACCTGTTTGCGACTAATACTATAAGACACTGTTTTTTTTGGCACTTTGAAGTCATCAGGGACAGCAGTGGTGGCCTAGCAGTTCAGGAAGCAGCCTTGGGTTAAGGAAGACTTCAGGTTGGAATCCACCAGTTGCCAGGTTGCCATGATTGTGCTCTGAGCAAAGTACCGTCCTGATCTAAATAACTGCCCCCCACAGAAAGGCTCACAGCATGGTGCAGTTTGATTAAGGTGGAGACGGCTGCCCCTCTGACCTGGTGAATGAATGAATTAAATCATCAGCACTGTTTAAGTCAGATTAAAGTTGAAGACTTTAGTGAAACCTTGCAGAGAACATCCACTCGACTACAGAGATGTTAAACACAGTCACTTAACGTCTGACTTTTATTGTGAAAGCCCTCACACCTTCTTTTCTTTTAAGAAATGCTAAGAGACCTTCGTAACCTCCACCCTCTAAACTCCACATGGTCTTAATCATGGAATTGATGGATTTGTGCTGCAGCGACTGTCTGCTAGTGTTTACAATTTCATGTCCCACCCACCCCCACTCCACTGGCCCCTTCCTCCCTCCGAGCACGCTCACAGGCAGACCTACGTAGGCACTCGTTCCTTATCCCTCTCTCTCCCTTCACTGCTGATCCTCTTCCACCCAGCTCTGCTCTTCAGCATCAGTCTGCGTGCTCCGCCAGTCGGTAGCACCTTGGAAACACCTCCCCCCTCTGTCTCTACCGTCCCTCCTCTGCCACCTCAGCCCGGTTTCCTCCCGCATCCTTCGTCCACCATTCATGCCTTCCTGGGATGAGTGAGTGAGCCGTTTGCTACAGAAGAGCGAGACAAAGAAGACAACCATACAGACAGAGAGACAGAGACAGAGGTGATCGTCAGCATGCAGGCCGGTGCAGAAGTGACCAAGAAGGAGAGCTCCTGGAGCGGCTGGAAAGGCCAGGGTACTGACGTCTTTGCTGTGCCGACATGTGTGAGGCTGTGGCTGTGAGAGATGGAGTGTTGTTTCTGCATGCATGATACTGAGCACCGCATCCAGGGGTTAGATCCACTCAATCTTCAGTGTGAATGTGTGTATGTGTGATGGATGTTTCTATTTCTCGACCTTAATATCATGGTATTGGTCAGAAAAATCAAAGATCTTTGTCTCCCTGCAGCTCCTGTTAGACAGACACGCCCTGATGACAGATCTTTCCTGCTGCGTCTGTGTCTGTCTGTTAGCCCTGCTGCTGCTGCTGCTGCTGCTGCGGCCTCAGCTGTTACATTGAAAACAGACTAATCAGTATTAGTCTTTCACTAATACGGATCGGTGACTGTGTCAAAGCCGCATCGAGGGGCACATTTTCTATGGCGTATGCTCTGCTTTTGTGTGAAGAGGTAGCCACAGCATCTTGAAGGCACTGATGGACTCTCTCCATGGTAACCAGGCCACACCCATTCCAATTACATCAGCACCGTCTCTTTGGCTGCCATGGCACCTTGCAGAGACCAGGCCGTGGAGGAGCGTCCCTCCGTCCGTCTGTTTCCTGTTTCTGTCTGTTTTTTAGAAATGGGGTAGATTTGTCCTGGTTTTATGCACAGTGACAGGAGAAGTCTGTATCATTGATGACAGATGGGCTTTATATACGTATTTTATTCGGCCTGTGAGCATTGAAGGCTGTGTCATGAAATCTTGCTCACATAATATAGACCACGGCATACGGTGCAGCAGGAAATAGGTTTCATTTGTTTGTGTCATTCTGAAGCAAAGGTGTTTTTGTTTAGTCATTTTCACTACGCACTCACTGACTCCCTGACAATGTTCCGTCCTCATCATCAGCAGGGGACAGAACCCTTTACTTTGATTTAAGGTTTTCATATCTTCAGCAAATCCAGCTTGGATAGTTACTGTAATTCCCAGGTTATGAACTATCAGCAGATCCCAGATCAATATTAGGTCAGAAGGTCTGCAGCACACATCCAACATCCGAGAGTCCCAGCAGCAGCATGGAGCTTAACAAACTGTTGTCACAAAGATAGTGTTAAAAAATGGTTTGTAAAGTGGGACACACTGACAGGAGAAAAATATTTGATTAAATTAATGCATTGGCTGAAATATATTTGAAAGTAATAACATACACCAGATATTTATTTAAAAGAAACATTTCCTTTTATTTATTTATTAAATATTTACACTACTTTCAATTTTTATATTTTGCAAAAATAGCAGACCACTTCACAGCTAAGGAAATGGAATGAGTTTCAGATGTAGTCAGGTATCCTGATCATGAATAAAACTCCAGGCAGAGGACTTCCATGTGCAGGTTCCAGATAATCACTGGTTTCATGCCTAAAGGATGTCTGTTGTGATTTAATGAGGTCAGGCTAAACTAGTTAAACTATAGGAGACCAGGTGTCAGGGGATTCACACTGTTGTCACTGCCGCTCATCATTTGCTCTGGTTTTTGCCTCAGCTGTGTTTGACCATCGTCTGTAGACACAGATTAAAAAAGCAAGAGTTTGAACCTGCTATTAGATCCTGACAACCTAAAAAACCTAGATCACATATATTGCAGTTTATTGTATCGCGATAAGTATCGCCAGACTTTGAAGAATGTTCCATTGGTAAAGCAACGAGGCTCAACACCTGTTTGGTAAACTAAGACCTCAAGAATATGTCCACCCTGTCACAGAAAAAGTCAAAGTTAGTTAGAATAAATATATTGTATTGTAAATGACTTAGTGATTATTAAATGTACGTTTTAAGAAAGGTTTTCTGTTTTAGTTCATGGGAAAAGTTATATTGTTGATAATAATGAAGTTAGGGCAAACTTTTTTTTTTTTTTTTTAGAAAATCAGTGAGAAATGCATGTTCTTAATAAAATAAGACAACAAAGAGGAACTTACTCAGAATCTCAGCCAATACTATTTAGCACTTTCTTGTTTTTAAAGGAATCTCAAAATGTCCTAAAATAAAACTTAGTTTTAGGACATTAAAATGACAGTGTGTTCAGTAACATGACACCCTGTGAAAGGTCATTGGATGGCCTAATTTTGCAATAAAAAAAGTAATTATGTTAAAAAATAATACAAGTTGTTAAATGTTACCAGGTGATCTGGTCCAGATCACACACCAAAAAAACTAAAAATGATCCATTATGGTTGTGTTCTAAAGTGATTAAATTGATTGAAGTATTAATTGAAACAGAGTGGACACTGGCGGGAAGGACATTGGTTGACTGTTTTAACACATATTCAGTATTTAAAATTTCTGTTTTGATTGATATTTGACAGTGTCAAAGGCGAAGATATTGACTGAACAAAGTCCCTAAATTGATGAAAAACATAAGTGTCAACACTGACACTCCAAAGATGGACTGCAACTTTAGGGAAAATATTCAATATTACAATCGAAAAATAATGAATATTAAAAAAAAAATTACTTGTTTTATTAAATACCTGTAGCCTAACAGTATCTGGGACAAACCAAAATGAAATACATTTCAAGGAGAAAATTCTATAAATTAAGGAATCACATTTAAAGAGACATATAATTGTATTAATATGTGTAAAATTCCATTAATAAAAAGACCCTGTAGTTTAGATTATTTTCAGTAGAAAAAAACAATATCAGAAAATCAGCAGCAGAGACATAACATTTTCCTGGTCCTGTATAGGTTCTGGAGAAAATGCTGTAAGTTAACAGAGAAACAGACATTTTTAGCACAGCTGGTGTCCAGTTGACTGGAGTAAGTCCAAATATCCTTCCCTCAGTGTTATTTCTATTCTAAAAGACAGAGCAGAGAACAAATACCAGACTCAAGTCAGATAATATCAGTTGTCCGATATTAACAAACTTACAGGGTCTTAGTAGGATATCGTTTTTTTTTTCTCTGATAAAAAAACCAATAACACAACGTGGGGGTTTTGCCAAATTTCCTGGCTTAACAAATATGGTTTTGAGAAGTGTAACACGGCATAAACCAATAACAGTAAAAGTTAATGTAAGGCATTCCTAATGACATACAAATGGGATGTAAAAGAAATATGTCTGAATGACTTACATGTTGACCCTTAAGGAAAGAAGGAAAGCAAACTCCTTGTCATTGTGATTCACAACAATGCACACAATGAAATGTGACTGTATTTAACCCTTCAAAGTGAACAGTGAGCAGTTTTGAGGACCTGTGGAGCAGTGAGTGAAGACAGTGCCATGCTCAGTGGACCTTAGTGGTAACTGGCCAATTGGTGGACTCTAACCTGGAACCCCAGTCCAGTTCCTCAACCTCTAGGCTGCCACTCACCATAAGCAAATAGTGGTAAAAACCAAATCAAAAGCACTGATACATCAAGCCTTAAATCACGACCTCATTTGTCCCAAAGAAAGAGAAGAGAATTAAGGCAACATGTCACAGAGCTGACATTCTCCCTGCTTTCACCACATCCACTGACGTCCCAGTCCACTGATCTGAGTTCAGTTGAGTATCTTTAGACTGTGATGTCTTTAAGTTCTAAATTTGGTGCCACCATGAGTTATTGCTGTTTTGATACTAAACCCTGTAAGAACTGGCACTAGGAGATTGTTCTAAGTGACACGGCTGAAGACAATGGAACCAGGCCTAGAGAAGGGAGTGGCTGCTCTCTGTGTGTAGAGACAAATTATGTGTCACTGATTCCCCAGATTCAGAGCATTAAAATTGAATCTCTCCCTGTTTTCCCAAAGGAAACATGTCCCCCAACCCGCGCCTCCTCCCTCTCCTGCAGCCACTCCCTCCCTTCCCTCTCATCATCCCTCAGTGAGTGGAGGGGAGAAAATGGAGCACAGTAACTATGGCAACTGCATCAGGCAGGTGCTAGGCAGCTATTCACCAGCAAAGCATTTCAATGGATGAGGAAAATCTGGGCTGTTCCTGTGGTTGTGTGAAGCAGCAGCTGGTAGACCATGAAACACACACAAAACACAAGCAGTGTCTGATTTAATTTTCTATTTTTGACAAACTCTCCTGATTAGTGCAGCATCAGCACCAGGGCTGGGTTACAGCTGAGTATGGAAGGGAGAACAGAGGAGGAGAAGGAGGAGAAAGAGGAGGAGGAGTGTTCAGATGTGTGTTAGTGCGTTTGTGAGTGAACTCAATTGCAGTGTGGGTTTTTTTTTTCTTTTTTGGCAACCGCACCCACACAAAAACACACACGCAGGCACACACAGACTCTCCCCCTCCCTCCCATCTCCTCTCCCTGAGTCCTAAAATCCGATTGGTTTGGCGTAGCTGTGATCCCGCCCCTGCTGTAGGGAGGCTACTCCCCCTCCACTGCTCTCCTTTTGTCCATGGATAAAGCAGCTGCCTCTTTCCCTGTCCAGCCATGGGAGCCGCAGGTCAGTACACACTTATACTACAGCTAGAACTACAGTAAACACAGTCACCTGTGTGTGTGTTGTCACTGTTGCTGCTGCTGCTGTGTGTGTATGAGGGGGAGAGAGAGAGAAGGGGTGAGAGAGAGAGAGAGAGAGAGAGCATCTCCAGTCAGATGAGTTGCCACATGCACAGTTGGCCTGAACACTGACTTCTGTCTGGTGAACATTGTAGTGAATGACTGGTGTTTCTAAACTCTGGTTTGGGGTAAGGAGTGGGGCCAGGGTCAGCAGATCTGACCGTCAGAAGAGACAGGTGATAGAGAAAAGTAAAGGTTGACACTGACTGATCCACTGCCACATCTGCTCAGCCACACTAACTCCTCTGTAACCAGGTCCAGTCAGACTTCTTGGCATCCGTGGATGTCTTTTAGTGGAGAGTAAAGATGGCCGTCATCACTATGCTGCTCACAGCTCCACAGCTAAAATTAGAGCAGGCAGGCAGGCGGACAGCTCACAGAGGAAGAGTAAGTCACCCAAGAGACCACAGCAGTCAATCTCTGCGCTTGATGAGAACAAAGCTTCACATTTAACCAAACCAGATCTGCTCAGGGTGACGTGTAGGACTTCATGGTGTCAGGAGCAACAGTAGGACGACTCCTGTGCACATTTTCACTTGTTTTACAGTCCCTGGACTGGACAGGTTTCCTGAAGTTCCAAACTCCTCACAGAACAACACTGCCATATTGTTAATTAATTGTAGGGATAGTGTTATTTGGGTTATGTGGCTCTCCTTCCCCACAAACATTGGAAACACTTCAGTGGACAGAAGCTTTGATAGTAGTCACTTCTTATCCAAGCTTTGTCCCTAAAATATTTTTTTCTATGTCATCATTGACATAAGAGTTAAAATTTCTGAGGTTCTCTTTAGGGGTGAATAGGATGGACAGGATCAGGAATGAGTTGATTAGGGGGACAACACAGACAGGAAGGTTTGGAGAAAAAGCTAGAGAAGACAGATTGAGATCATTCGGATGGATGTTCAGAGGAGGGACAGTTGTTATATTGGTAGAAGAATGATCCTAGAGATGGAGCTACCAGGTAGGAGACATAGAGGAGATTGATGGATGCAGTGAGGGAGGACATGGAGTCTTGGAGTCAGAGTTGAGGATACAGAGGACAGAGGGAGATGGAAATTGTTGCCTCGCACCCCTGAAAAAAGGGGTCTAAAGGAAAAAAAGAAGATCATTGACATGAACATCTCATCATTTCTGCTCTGATACTTTCATGACAGAACAGACTTCAGTGTCTGAAGCAACAGATTCCTGTTTTGTTTTATCAAGCGGAGCAGCAGTGGAACAGCAGACAGTTCTCATGGAAACAGACCCCACAGAGGTGGCCTGTGTCAGTGAGCAGAGCTGTAACGGTACACCGAGCTAATCCTCAGTTATCACAAGTCTGTCTTTGACTTATGGGTTAAACCACACAGAAATAAAAAAAAGGACAGAATTCACCACAGCAATTTTTCTATGTTCTACTGACGAAGCAGACTAAGGCGGGCATCCTTCTTCCTCACTGACCCCACAGCTGGCTCTGGGTCAGGTCACACTGAACTGTTATCTGTGAAGGACTGGTTACCTGTGCTGCTGCAGGTCAATCATTAATGTTCTGTGTAGCTTCTGTCTGACTTGACACATGCCGTGTGTTTGTGTTTACTCTGCATGTGACCAAACCAGGTGCTACTGCTGATACAGTACAGAGACGAAAACTGTTTTCCACCCTTTCTTTCATGGCCGACTGCTGAAGATGGAGGCAGGAACCTGCTCTCTTGCTTACTTTTTAACTTCTTTCCTCCTCTGCAGGGCGTGATGTGACAGAGAGCATATCAATGTTTGGTTAAGCAAATCCAGTTGACCTTTAATAGCTTGACTTTTCTTCTTCTTCTTTCGGCTTATCCCGTTTTTCAGGGGTTGCCACAGCGAGTCAACAACTTCCATCTCTCCCTGTCCTCTGCATCCTCAACTACAACTCCAGCCACCTCCATGTC
>JAFBJS010054439.1:0-104973 GCA_016785265.1 Paraplagusia blochii | reverse complement strand
CTTCGTCTCTTACCTGGTAGCTCCATGTCTAGCATTCTTCTCCCAATATAATCACTGTCCCTCCTCTGAACATGTCCAAACCATCTCAATCTGGCTTCTCTTGCTTTAATAGCTTGACTTTTATGCTGTTTTAACAGCAGCTCTGTTTGGTTGCATTACTGCCACCTTATGGTGGTATCAGACATTAGACATTAATAACTGAA
The DNA here is from genome assembly GCA_016785265.1 of Paraplagusia blochii. Lineage (NCBI taxonomy): Eukaryota > Metazoa > Chordata > Actinopteri > Pleuronectiformes > Cynoglossidae > Paraplagusia > Paraplagusia blochii. The sequence continues at coordinate 104,770 of JAFBJS010054439.1, read as the reverse complement.
TAACTTCATTGATGTCACACTGTGGAAACTGTTGTGGGGCAGTTGGTGGCCTAGTGGTTAGGGAAGCGCACTTGGGTCTGCAAAGCCCCCGGTACCGCCAAGTTACCACTGAGGTCCACTGAGCATGGCACCGTCCCCACTCACTGTTCCCTGGGTGCTCAAAGCTGCCCACTGTTCACTTTGGTGATGGGTTAAACACAGAGGTGACGTTTCCAAATGTGGTGTATGGAGATACTGGGTTAGAACAGCATCACATGACATCCCCAGATCTCGTTGGCTTGAGAACAGCTTCCGGTTCGTGACCCAGATGTGTAGTAGAGAAGCAACAGCAGTCTCATCCAGGATTCAAAGTCAAAGTTTTGATGGTGCTCAGTCCTCACACTGTTTGTCTCTTCTGCCCTTCTGACCCACCATTCAGCCATTGACCTGCTCTACTGGAGGAATGTGAAACAGTCAGGAGCTGTGTTCAGCAGCGTGCTGCTGCTGCTCTTCTCTCTGACCCAGTTCAGCGTTGTCAGTGTGGGAGCCTACTTAGCCCTGGCAGCCCTCTCTGCCACCATCAGCTTCAGGATCTACAAGTCTGTGCTGCAGGCTGTGCAGAAGACCGATGAGGGACATCCTTTCAAGTGAGTGAAACAAAAGGTCAGTGAATCAGGTCCACCATCCAGGTCTTTGCATCACTCTGTTGTCTGCTGTCTGTTGTCAGATCCTACCTGGAGATGGAGATCTCTCTGTCCCAGGACCAGATCAGTAAATATGCAGACAAAATCCTGCTCTACACCAACACCTGCATGAAGGAGCTGCGTCGGCTGTTCCTGGTGCAAGATCTGGTTGATTCCTTGAAGGTTTGCTTCAAACTCATCTTCACTCAGTCATCTTGATGTGATCAATCACAAAGGCTGGTTTATGTCAAAAAGAACCTGTGTTTCAGTTTGCTGTGCTGATGTGGCTGCTGACCTACGTGGGAGCTCTCTTCAACGGCCTGACGCTGCTCATTCTAGGTCAGCTCCTCCTTTAGAGTCCACCAAACTATTCACATGTAAATGATAATACGCGGACTGCTGATGCAATGTAATATGTAAAACTAGATAGGTTCCCTTGGCTAACAAACGTCTTGTTTTATCACATTTGCACTGTGATCATAACATTAGAAGGTTTAAACATTGATCTGCTTCTACTGTGTCTCTCTCCAGCTGTGGTCTCCATGTTCACCATGCCTGTGGTCTATGAGAAACACCAGGTACAGAACTCAACTTCACCAATAACAAAGTCAAAACTACTTTGGTTGTAGTTCAGACTTACTGACATCTGGTTTTTATCCCATTACCAGGCACAGATCGATCAATATGTGGGATTAATACGGACCCAGGTCAACTCTGTGGTAGGAAAGTGAGTGTTCCACCATGTTAAACAAGCATTGCACCAATCACACACACCTAACTAACCCTTTTAGCTCACTAAGGTGGTGAGCTATAAATACTGTATATATATATATGCAGAGAGAGAGACAATATTCAAAATACTCAATAAGTTAAAACAATAGTTTAAACAAAAAAAAGTTAGACATTTGGCTATGTTTTAGCAATATATTGTACTATATAGAACGGTGCTAGCTAAATTTTACATATTTAGCTTAACTAAAGGCTATATTTGGGTATGTATACTTACAGTGTATAAACATGTATTTATGTCATTTCCATTTAGCTCTTAATGTCTTCATTTTAGCTCGTATTGTTGATAAAATATTGATCAAGAATTACCATAAACATCTATTTTGTCAGCCACAAGTAAGTCACAGAATAGTGATTAGCAGTGAAATGTAAGTCTGATGAGGCTTTTACCTAAAGACCAACTTCAACAAGTAAATTTGCCCAAATGGACTGAAATGTTTATGTTGGTAAAGAATAATGTTAGATCTTAGAAGCTCTAAATGTTTATCATTAGGACATTGTACGGTGAAAGACAACAATGAACTTAAGACACATGGAGAAGTCTCTGGAATGGATTGGAGCTGTATTTTAATATTAGTTTGGGGACATGTCAACTCTTATTGGATTAATATGCTGCATGTATTCAGTTAAGAATTAAGTTTGTTTTGTTTTTGCACAGAATCCAGGCAAAGATTCCTGGAGCAAAGAGGAAGGAGGAATAGAACAGCACCTCCAGCTGTGAACTTGGTGATATTGTCATCTTGGTGTTTCTCTAAGGCCCCCCGCCCTCTGGAGAGGCCTTCACTCTGTCTATAGCAGTCTAAACACACATGCACACACACACTCTAACACACAGTAACGCGTACAGTAACCTGTAGGTAGCCAAGTACACAACTCGGAAACGTAACTGACTTCTTTTGTGTTGCTTCTTATCAAAGTGCATGAAGTTGAGCCTTGGGTAAAAAAAATAAATAAATATTTGATATATATTTTGTGCAGTTTTTAAATGATGCTACACCTTTTGCTTTGCAGTGCTTATACCCAGAACTGCGGTTTGGCACAAAAAGAGCCCAACGCCCTCAGACGTGCTTTGCTGGCAATGTTAAAAACGCTTCATGTTTCAGAGTCAGTACTTGGGGCTTCTCAGTAGGTGTCAGTATAAATATCAACAATGAATTTTCCTTTTGGTGTCTCCAAGCACAAGATAATTTAACAGTATGCGTCCTAGGTGTGGTAATCGTAGGGTTTTTTTGCTTTTGTATAATCATAAGGAACAAGACACACTCATGTTTTAGGTACTGTTGTACGACTACTATGAAGACAAGGAGTATCTGCTGATATTTAGCTTGTTTGATTAACTGTCCAACTTTGTACTATGTTCAAATATTTACCCTGTAGTTCTTTAGACCCTGGACTCTAACTATTTGCACTTACAGTATGTATTTCATTACAAGGAAAAAAAATAAATAAATGTACCTTGATGTAAATGTACATCCCGCGTGTCTCCTGCATGTGCACTTCATATGAATGAGAGATGAGGTTGGGATTGACAGAAAGCTGCAGCTAAATCAGCGGTGATAGGAGTTCGGCTACAAGATTTTGAAGGAGCTAAAAATACTGTCTAAAGTATTCTGGCACAGACAGGTCTGGGGCATAAATTCAGGAGGAGTTACAAGTTTAGCCTGAAGACAGGGTCACAATGGGTCTGTGTTTGAGTAGAGAAGGTTGGTTTGACACGGACGATACCCATGATGATTGGCTACTTCAGCACAAAACTGTCATTACTTACCATTAAAACTGTAAAGAATAACAACACTGAACTCAAATATTGGAGTGCCAAGTGCAAAAAGTATAGATTGATACCAAAGGAGTTCTCTTAATACTGTTTATTAAGTTTTTTATCAGACAAATGATTAAAATATTCAGAACTGAAATTTTTCCTTTACCTAATCAGAATAATCAGGTATGAATGGAAGTTAAAAAAAATAACCATCAGAAAAAACATCAATGATTCAGGATCTGTGCTACACAGAGCTACAGTTATGGTTAATCTCAAAAGAATATTTAAGAACTCAACATAAGACTGTTATTTCAACGGTAAAGAGGTTCAGGAACTTAAACACACTGACACGTTTCACTAGAACCTTTGGTTCTGACTATACGATGACAACTGCATTCGTAGAAGTAGAACATTTGAACTGAACAGCCACATGATTGGCTGGTAAATAAAGAAACACTTTCACTGGTGGCTTATACTGAAATACAATATACCTGATTTCACAGGTAAAACAAACTGTTGGTTTCTTCAATCACTTCAATAAACCAACTCTGAATTTAACAGTGATTTTGTTAAGGGTTGAGTAAAGTTATGGGATGCAGCTGGTAGACAGCCGCGCCCATATTTCTACTGCTGGGCTCTGACATTTCCATCCTGACACAAGGGTCCACCTACAGCCCAATGATAATAAAAAACAAGAACATTAAAATTAGTGAGAGTGTGTTATAAAACAGCCAAAAAGGTCATGAGGCAGTTTGACCCACCTGGTTCCATTTTCCCCATTTGTCGTAGTAAACGGGACTGATGTCTTTTCTTGGAGATGACTTGATGAAAAGACTGTGATTCAAACAACAGTAGATTGAATAATAAGAACCAATAACCACATATCTACCAATATTCTACACACACGGAAAAGAAAACGTCTAGTATATCACTGCCCCCTGGTGGTTTCACGCCGGTTTTGGCAAACGATTGTTTTATCACGACCAACACAATATGGTAGGTTGGTGTACTGATACAGGGCTTCAGCAGCCCACTGTCCACTCAAAGACAAGAACGCCAGCCACTTACAGCTGAGTTACAGCTGACACCATTACAGCAGGATACAGAATAAACTGACTTTGAAAATTTTGTAGACGTGTGTGTGCGTGCGTAACCTTATCAGCTGCTCTCGGCAGTCCTCCTGCAGGGAGCTGATCGTGTTTGGCCCTAGGTGCAGAGTTCCACTGGGTCCATCACAGATCAGACGGTTAATGGCCACTCTCAGGGCATTTATCTAAAGTGAAAACCCCACAACAGAAAAAGAAAACCAACAATGATTTAATGTATTTCCAGAATTAATAAAACCTAAAAAACACAATTCCTGTTTGTCGTTAGTAACACTGTTAAAATTTTCTTTGGGAGATGGCTGTTACCTCAGTGATGTCCTCCACATCCAGCATGACATCAAACATGATCTCCATGTCATGGTCAGGCAGTATAGCCTCCTGTGAGTGGGCGTCCCAGCCCAGACCACACAGAGCACCAGTGTAGCAGGTTCTCTCCTCATTTATACTGAGAGGAAATACACATCTTCATTACACTGTGCTCTACTTCACAGATAAAATGATTAAATCTCTGACTTTCACTGACCGCAACTCCATGACAGGAGTGAAGAGCATGGTGAGGAGTGCAGGGAGTCCAGGAATGTCGGGCATGAGGGAGGTGTCTCTGAGGAGAATATGGGAACCTGTAAAATAAAACACAGCTGTCGGAGCACAATCAAAGACCAGAGGGTTGGAAAAACAAAGAACTTAAACATAGAACAGCTGTTTTAATGGCAGAGAGGATTGAATAGCCATGACAGTACAATGTAAGAACTTCAGTGATCTTGGTTATAGATTAATGAATAGATGTTTACCTGTGGAACTGACAGACACAGTCCCAGCCACCAACATCCTCTGATATTTGTAGTGAAGATTATGATTCACAGCTAGGGAGTTGATGCTGTACTTGTCAACCATCACAGCTCTGGAGAACATCGCAGATTACAGAAAGGACATTTTAATAATCTTAATAATTATTTAAACCTCACTTGTAACAGGAGTTTTGGCTCAGGCTGTTGAACTTCATCTGGTAAGGGCTGCTGGGTCCATTCAGGTGAACCTGGGAGGAGAGATAAAGGGTGAGATACTCGTAGTTATATATTTTCACTGTCTTGTCAATGTCAATGACTGGTTTTTAAATTCATATGTTCAGATAATCTCTTGCCTTTCTCACACCATAAGATTGAGTGTTCTTAGAAAAATGAGTGATCAGATCATCAATCAGGTCTTTCTCTGCTTGGCTGCGATCCTTCCAGGAGCCGCTGATGACATTGGGGACGTAGGTTCCTGCTTCCAGGTCCTTGTACAGAGACATCAAGTCTTCGTGTTGTTGCTGCCAAAAAAAAGCAGTTTGATTTCATAACAGCGCTCTGACAAATGTGCATGAAAGGAAATCACATTTCATCTGTTGTTGTTGATACTAGAGCAGTGGTTCTTAACCTTGCTGGAGCTACCAAACCCCACCAGTTTCATATGTGCATTCACTGAAACCTACTCTAGTAGGGTGAGTTGGTGTGTCTTGACCTCTCCGCAGTCTTGACCTCCACGGCAGAGGCTCCACCGAACCCCATAGACCGACACACAGAGCCCATGTTAAGAACCACTGCACTAGAGTGAAAGTATTCATCTTTGCTTGATGGAACATTTTTATTTTAATAGCAACAGGTGCAACATCCAAGCATAAATGTGCAACAACCATCAGGGAAAAAGGAAAGGAGGGAAAGCAAATGCCTCTTCATTGTGAAATTGTGATTCACTTCACTGCCCACAACAAAATGCATCTTTGTATTTAACCCATCACCAAAGTGAGGAGTGGGCAGCTTTGAGCACCTGGGGAGCTGTGATTGGGGACCGTGCCATGCTCAGTGGACCTCAGTGGTAACTTGGCAGTTGGTGGATTCAAAATTCTAATCCTCCAAACCCCAGTCCTGTTCCTTAACCACTAGGCCACCACTGACCCAGCTTCCATTGGAGAATTAACTCTTTGTAAAATTAAGGTGAATGTTTTTCACACCAGGTCACATCCTTAAGACCAAGTTATACAGTGGCTGCACCAGATTAATTAAATTGGATGTTTTATTTTCTCAAAGCTGAAAAGTTAACTTAAGCCTTTGTTACCTTTGAGGCAAAGCACTCTTCAGACTTGACGGCATGTCCTTCCTTCGCCAGGATGTCCACTACACTTGTGTTTGTTGCATTTACATTAACAAACAGTTGAACGTGCATCACGTTGTGGAGAAACGAATAGAGCGACACCAAAAGCGTGTTTCCTTTCACCAAAGTGTGGAAGAAGTCACGGGCTTTGCTGCTCCACTGGTTTCCCAGGATGATGGACTGAGCTGAGGGACGCATTCCACAAACCTGGAACTCATGAGCCTGTCAAACCACCAAGATCAGTCGAACCTTAGAGAGACAAACAGTATTTTCCAAAAATAAGTGACACTGATTTTTTTCTGCATTTGCTACCATGAAAGGCTGAGACAGGCAGTCAGCTGGCAGCTCTCTCAGGTTGCCACAGGAAACAACCTCCCTGTTACCAAAATCCAGGAAGAAAACCTGGAGAGAAATAGGAAATCAATTTGACATAAAAAGGTTTCCTGAGAGACAGCGCAGTTAGTGACTCGTCCACTTCTGAGTTCTTAAGACATTAAAAGATATAAGTCAAATAAGTTCCACTTTAATTACCACTGGTACCAGCAGAGGGCATACATTAATTAAGGAAAACATTTTTGTGAGGCTGGAAAATGACTTCAGACCATTTTTTAAAGGCAGATTCCTGAAGTATTTTGTTCTAGTTCATGGTTTCTATTTGATGCTGCTTTTGTAAGAGTTGTGTTACAGTACAAGATTAATGCAGTATGTTGAATAATCCCAGTAATTATCAGGGCAAACAAGCCTTCTCTATGGAAAACATGTTTTCCATGTGAAGTTTCTGGAAGTTTTGCTTTTTAATAAAGTTTTGCACTATGGCAATATGTGTCAATTACGGCTGAAGTACAGAATAGTTGAGTGTTACCCATCCTAATCCGAAAAATGCAGTATGAGGTCAGTATTTTACCTCCACTGAGCTTCCACGTATGTGTAGTATTTTGGCGCGATAGTAGAGGTTTTGATCATTGTTCTCAGAGTAAGGAGCCAAGCACATCAGGTTTGGATACAGAGACACCGTCAGTGGATTCAGAGTCTGTCTGTTGATCTCAGTCGTCAGAATCTGCTGCTTCTCAACACTGGCTTCATCTGATAGGAATCCCCAAAAATGTCCCACCTCAACAACCTGTAACACAAACAGTCATCAACAACAGTAATCTCTGTTTTCCTCCACAGTATTTTTTTTTTAATAAACTGGATCCTAACCTCAGTGATATTGACAACGAACAGCTGGTTCGGGGGCAGCTTTTCTGCAATGCTGTTCCTGACTTGTACTGGGCCAATAGACTGGTTCTCAAAGTTTGCCGTTACGCTGTATTAAAAAACAAAATTTAACATTCTACAGTGGGCCAGGTCTCAGTAGAACTGGAGCAGAACTGGACTATACTATCCTCGCTTCCAATTAACTATATAGATATTATATACAGCTATTTATTCTACTTAAAACAACACTAAAATATACTAAACTTGTAAGCTGAATCCCAAATCTAAAACTTGGGCTGTAGTAATATTACTAAGTAACATTTAGTATCACATTCATGTGCCAATACCCTGAATATTTCACGGGAGTGGAACTTCTGATTCCTGCACATTTTTCTATCAGTTCTGTGGGGTAAACAGAGAGCTCCAGCAGAGACTTTTGGTGGGCCAGCAGGAGGGCCAGGGAAACTTCAGTCAGAACTCCCGAGTCTCGAGATGACCTGTAGAACTCCACGTAAGCCCTTGGAATGAAACCATGAAGAAAAAACACTTTAATTATTGGACAAAACAAATGTGAAAATTGTTAGGTTGACTTTTTGATCACTATTTTTACCTGGAGTTGTCAAAGTATATGTGTTTGACATGTCCACACAAGCGGAACATGGACTGTAGCTGCTTGTAGTACAAGAAACTGTAGGGAGGCAGACTCCTCAACTAAACACAACAGTTTAAGGATTAGATATAAGGAATTAGTTTGATTTACAACAACAGACACATTTTTCAGTTTACTAAATTGTATAAAATTAAACTGCTTTTATTGAGTTACCATCACTGTAGTTCTGGGGTCTAAGCAGTTCAGTTCCTTACAGGCCAGTTCTTCATCCATTTCTCCCTGAATGAAGTAGTTAGGGTAGTAGGCTCCAGCAATCACCACCTGTGAACAAGAATTCTCTCATTTTGGAAGTAAAGAAAGTGTGTTTTCACACTTTTGGTGCCATCTCAGGAAGGGTTGGTCAAAGGTCAGGCAGAGCACACATCTGATTCTCTGAACCAAATGTTCTTCATTCCACTTTTTCCCTCCATCCTGGGTTATCAGTTCTTCACGCTTGTGAAAAACAATAGCTTTTCTGTATTAGGACCAGACATCCGTCAAACCTGAAGGATGAACTTCTGCCTGTGAATGCTGGTGTAGTCTGTTGGCTGACTGTCTTCAGACACATGCATGTTGAACTGGGCTACGCGTTTCTTCAGGTCTTCGTAGAGCTCAGCCACCTGAGGAAAGTAGGAGAAGAGTCAGAGTGAGGAAAACATTTCTGCTTTGAAAGATCTCCTTGGAATTCAAGTGACACAGAAATGACAGAATTATTCAAACTTCAAACTGAATTTAATAAACAAAATTACCACTTGCTACAAAAATTAAACATATATTGTTTGGTTTAAATAATCAGTAAAGTCATCTGACCTCCTTAATCCTCTTGATCTGAATGAAATTCTCTTTCCCCCAAAGCAGCTCATCCTTAAAACAAAGAATACATTTACTTATCATGACAAATACATTATGAAATTAATCTTTGCTTATTTATAAAAGTAACAACAGTGCTTATATTGGCAAAGGTTTTTATACAACCTTTGGATGTCTAAGCTGTCCTTTGGTCTTCAAAGATTGCCATGCCTACAAGAGGAAGTGATAAGTCATTGTGTTCATTTACTGGAAGCACATTTAGATTTTATATGATGATTTAACATTGATTACCCTGAATGCATTGACCAGAGCTAAAGAATCACTCTGGGAACCACGGGCAAAAGACCACTTGCTCCTAGAATTAAAACAGGAAAAAAAAAAATCAGTTACTGACCTTGGAGTCTAGAGATCAGAAACCCCTTAGACAAATATAACAACTTAAACAAATGATTTATTGTTTAATTTGCTGTTTCATCAAAAAAAAAACACCAAATGTATACTGCTACACTCAGTAAATCAGAACGAACCAGTAAGCAGAAAAAGTAGTGTGATGGATAAAAATTGTTTCAACCTAATTTGTAAACCTTTATATTTCAATCCTATTCATCAGTCATAGATGTTGTTATTTATGATAATCTGATCATATTACACACATACATATGATCTTACAAGTATCCAAAGAGACTGAGGCTGGTGAGTTAACTGTAGCTCCCGTTGTAGACCTGTGTTGTTGTACGCAAAAGTCTCCTCTATTAGTTAATTTATAACTGGTAACCTTCACAGTCTTAAAACACAATAAAAAGGATCTAAATCTTTTTCCAACACTGGGTGAAGCTAAAGAGGTGTGTGACTCACCTGTGACCTGCCAGCTGCTGCATGGATGGTATGGCAAAGAAACTTTTCAGAGAGTTGGAAGCAGCTGAGAACACAAAAGGAATTAATACTGTTACATTCCAAAGTGTATTTTCCCAGAAGGCACGTCTGACAGACTAAATGATCAGTTCATAGAAAGAACGTTCTTTACATTCAGTCGTCAGGCATAGTGTGACTGACGACTACCAATGTGTTCAACAGACCTATGATTAGACACTCTTCCAAACAACCAAAGACATGTCCAAGGACGATCATCTTCCCCAGGTGCAGGTCCACAGGTAAGCGGGCCAGAACTTGGCCCAAAAATGTCAAATCGCCATCTTCATTCACAGCTATGCCTGCACGTTTTGCAGACAGTGCTCCTATCTGCAGAACGGAGGCCCCACGGAGAGTAAAGAAATTAATAAGCATAACAAATTTCTCCCTAAACTCTACAACTTGTTAGAATATAATTTAGCAGTTTGCAGATGTTGTGTTCAATTGTATTTTATGTAATGCATCTCCTTTTTTCCTGCAGTTATTTTCACAACAATCCAAAGAACAATAAAAGCAACCAACATGTCCAGTGCCAGTGTTTCACTAACCATTTTGAGTTGAAGTACAGTTCTAATGATGTCACAAACGTTAGGGGGTGAGAGAGCACTGGAGAGGAGGGACCGGGGGTCTCCCATGTTCAGCAACTTGACTTTGAGCACAATAGCAGCAAGGGGAGCCAGCTGAAAGAGACAAATAACAAAAGGGCGGAAGTGTATTCTGGGTGAGATAATCTAAAATGTGTAATCAAAGGAAGAAAACATGGTTTCACCAGCATCTCTGGGATCATATAGTCTGGGATATCATTTCTCCAAAAGTCTTTAGTGACAAGACGGTAACAGTAGCCCTTGGACACTCTTCCTGCCCTGCCTGACAGAGTGAGAGAGGTGGGATAAGTAGTGAGAAGAAACACACTGTGGTGTGATGTTTTTATTTTCACCTCTGCGCTGGTTGCAGTTGGTTTTGGAAGCCCAGGTGAGACGCAGACACTGATAATTAGTGTCTGGGTCACAGACCATATGGCGAGCCAGGCAAAAGTCAATGACTGTAATGACGGAGACACTAAGAACCATTTCATTGTCACATCAGTCATATTATACCTTATTTTCGCGAATGTAAGGCACACAAAAGAGTCTTAAGATATTTTTCAAAGTGTGCCGTTCCCCCTGTAGTGCAGTGCGGCCTGTGTGTGTTGTAAGGCGGACGTAGTAGAGGACACTATGACAACGTTAAAGGGGGAAGTGTGGGCATGGATTGTATATAATACCCGCACCCTATGTGTAGGTGTGCCTTATGTGTGTGTTAAATATAGTAATGGCCCACATAACTGAGACTGAACCTTTCAGTACAGTGCGCCTTATGGTCGTGAAAATATGGTATGTAAAAAGAAAAGAGAGAAAAATCCACCATATTTGACATCAGGAACTGTCACTGAACTCTCCGCAATGTTTGTTGAAAGGATGACCTGCAAAAGAAAACAACATCAGAACAGCAGACATAAAGAACCCAAAGAAAAAGAGTAGAAATCTATTCTGACCTTTCTGTATCCAGGGACAGGGAGCAGGAATACTCCGTTCTGCTCCTCTTGGAGTACAGTAGAGTGAAGAGAATAAACCTGTAGTCTGTCGTGATAAAAGGTAGTACGGATTGAAAATAAGACACATGCCTTTATGCCTTTTGTGACTTGCAGATACTAATTTTTTTTTTCCTTTATTAACTGCACTAAAGCTAATCGCACCTTTTGTGGACCAGCTTAGTCAAGGCCTCCTTCATGTAACTTATTTCATGAAGGCCTGGAAGGAAAACTAGAACGCTGCCCCTCTCTGGAGAAGTCACGCCACCGAGCTTTTCAGCTTCTCTGCTGACATATGAACAAACTTCAACCTCTGTGAGGACAAACAAGATTCTGCATCTTTGGTTAAGTGTAGTGCTATACAACATGAATAACATTTGAACGTTAATCCCATGATGAACGTCGAGCATAAAAAAATTCTTCGCATTATCACCTCTACAATTTAAAAATGGGTTTGAGCAGATATATGACGAAAAGTCATCTAAGATAGAAAGAAGAGGATCTTCTTCAATTAAGACTGAGATATTTACAATGAGTTGATTGTTATGAAGTACTTCTATTAGATAAGTACAAGTAGAGGAAATAGAAAAGCAGAAAACAGTGTGAAATGTTATGTTATATCTTCAGGAACACAGAGCAGAACTGTTGTTGTACCTGGAATCTCTTCCCTCCAACTCATCAAAGCTCTGGATCAGACTGAGGGCCAGATCATACAGCTCTAATGAGATACAGGGACTGTCCTGGGTAAGTGCCAAATCCTGGTGAAGAAACATATCCATAACTTTAATAAAAACATCCCAGTCTAACAAATTAAAGAACATCAATGCCATGTTTCTTTTACCCTTGATGGAAGCAGGTGCTGCAGGTCGTCCAGATAAAACTGCTCGACCGTATACGGTGCCCCCTCGACCTCAAACACATAAGCTGGGTTCATAGTGCCTCGCACTGGGGTGGCAAAGTACTCAGCAAACTGTTTGCAGTTAAAGGTCGCAGACATCAGAATTATCTAGGGGAAAAAACAATAGAGAAATAACCAAGGCTTTGCATAAGAATGTAAAAAACAATGTTCTTATTAATAAAATATTTTTATATCTCAATTTACCTTAACAAAACGAGAGTTAGAATGAAGAAGTTTTCTTAAAACCAGCAGGAGAAAGTCCAACTCCTCAGTGCGCTCATGGACCTTGGACACAAGAAGAGGTGAAAAAAGGCTACCTTTAAGTCTGGTTATCAAAAAATAATAATAAAACCCCTTCAAAAGGAGCCAAGAGACAAGGTTTGCTGAGGTGTGAGCCTTGACATTAAAATTAAATGTCAAACTTCAACATTCAATTCTACAATTTTAAAATGAGATTTTTTTTTCTTTTTAACAAAGCCAGTGTGATGCAACAAAACACAATTGTACTGATCCATTTCACAGATCTGAACCTCATCAATAAAGATGTGGGAGAACTCTGTGAGGCATTTCACAGAAACCACTTTCTGCAGTAGTACTCCGGTCGTCATGTAAATGAGGCGAGTGTGTTCAGTGGCCATTTTCTCTAACCCGACCTGAGAAAGAAATGGACAGAATTTTATCAAAAAAGTAGTGAGTATCATATTGAACCTCATTGAACTCTAGAGTTTAGTTTTGCTTGTTACCAACATTGAGTTTTAATCATTTTCACTTTAGCTTCTACTAAAAATCAAAAAAGAGTTCATGGAATAAGGCTTGGTCCAAGAATGAAACAGACCTGATAGCCCACCAGACTACCCAGGGTGCATTTGCGCTGTGACGCAACCCATCTTGCAATGCTGGTTGCACCAATTTTGCGTGGCTGAGTGACCACAATGTTGCACGGGGCATTTTTCTCGTTGTAGTGGTCCAATATGTACTGTGGCAGCTGAGTGGTCTTTCCACTGCCTGTGGCTCCTCGGACAATCACCACAGAGTTGTGTTCTATGAAGGAAATCAGCTGGAAATGTGTCGGGAATCCGACAAATTCCATTAGAGCCAATGTAACATCATAGAATGGAGAAGACGCATAATACAGGAAAAAAGAGGATGGTGCTGAGCATAAATATATTTTTATCCTCTGAAATGTATTTTATCTGCTATTTAATTATTTTTATGAATTGTGCATTTTTAAATACTTTTAATATACTTTGCTAAGTTTAACATATATATTATGTTGTGCCAAAAAAGTTGAGCATTAATCAGGAGTAGATTTAAAACTTACATTTCCTGAGTAAACAATAAAAGGAAACACATTTTAGAAGGTACTGTATTGGATTGAAAAGTACATGGAAAAAACTGTGCACTTAAGAATGGGTGAAACAAACCTGCTGTCTGTACTTGGTTATTGGGAGACAGGGATACTCATATCTGCCAAGAGACAGAGGAGCTGCACCTGAGAATAAGTTTTTGCACGTCAATAACATTGGGTGTCAAATTAGTCCACAGATACGTTTTTAATGATTTGAAGAATCTAAAATTAATAAAGAATTGCAGCTCTGTCATGAGTTTGTAGAGAATTGGGTTGGATGTTAAATTGGGGACAGTTCCAGAATACTGTAGTCCGACAACATCAATGCTAATATACAGTAGGTTACATAAAGAATATTTTGAGTTTAAAGAAAGACAAAATAAGCGGAAAAATATATAATATATATATATATATATATACACATACATATATATATATATATATATATACACATACATACATACATATATACAATCATTACACAATAATATTCAAGGCTTTGTACTAATTAAATTGTTTAGAATATAATTATATAGTACATACTATATTACATATGTGGCAAAACGTACAGTTCAATGGTAAATACAATTTTATAAAACATATAAGGCATGGAAATAAAGCTTATAATGTTTTTACCACCAGTTTCGCACATACAGTCATGGAAAAAATGATCAGACCACTCTTTCTTTAATTTCTAGTCCATTAAAAAGTCTGCTTCCACTTAATCTACATTAATCTGGACAAATATAATAACAACTAAAAAGGCTCATAATTAAGTTTAATTTCAGAGCTGATTTCTGGCCATTTTGTATGGTTTTATAGACAGTGACAAAAATCACTTCCGTTCCTACATCACCAGCAATAACATTGTACTGACAAATACAGTGCTTTTAGTCATTGCATGGTTTTGTGTTAATTGTTTCCCCCAGGTGATAAACCTTTAGTGGAACAAGGCATTAAGATGAACAAGGAATTGAAGAAAACAGCAGAGTGGTCTAATCATTTTTCCATGACAGTATCTATGCAGTAACTGCCATTGAATGAAGCCTAAATTAATTCATACGCACTTGCTGCAGGTTCACATTTGTGAACTTTGTCTTCGTCAGAGTTCACATCCTTTTCCTGACCCACAGGTGAACTGAAAAATGCACAAAAATAGAATATTAACTAAATTCAAAATGCGACTTAACTCATTGTACTGTTCTTTAGGCTCGGCCCATATTTTAAAATGCGAGAGGAGCAGCACCTAGTGGATGTAACTGGTACAATTTCCAATTTGTAATAATTTCCAAAATGTCGCACATGGTAAAACAATACATCAAAAAAATCCAACACACGATATATATATATATTTATATATGTACATATTTAACATATTTAATTAATTTAAATATGTCTTTAATACTGTAACATAACAAATTTAAGTAAGAGGTGGAACTTCAAAAAAATGCACCAGCACCTTTTAATGGCGGTTGTCACAGCCTCAATAGCGTGTTTATCTTTAGTTTTGTCCAAAAGCACATGTACATTGGTATCTGTTTGCGTTTTCTTTTAAACCATTGTTATGTTTCATTATCACTTCTATATTTTTTGTCCTTTTATCACTGACACCGTGACACCCGTGCTAACGAGCACGAGTTGAGCTAAATGAAGTAGCAATTAGCGACTTACCTGCTGACTTCAGACGCTGATTCATCGTAGTTTTTCTCAGTCTCCTCTTTCGTCAGTTTAATTTTAGAAATAGTTGCTTCCGATGTGAACCATTCCGAAATTTGTTCCACTGAAAAAGTGGACTTTGTCGTGTTAATGTTCAACATCTTTTATTACAAAGTTAGGGTGAAAAGTCTGTCGACGCTTTCCAGTCCCAAGGCACCAATTTACTCACGTCTCCCCCTGGCGGTAGATTAAAAACTGTGTTAAGAAAAAAATAGCGACATAGAATAAATAATAACTGTGAGAGCAGCCATGATATGGATTGGATATGTTATGGATTAGAGACATTAGGAATGGGTAGAAGACAGGAGACAAAGCTGGAGGTGGAGGAGTTAAAGATGCTGAGATTCTCTTTAGGAGAGACAAGGATGGACAGGATCAGGAATGAGGTGATTAGAGGGACAACACAGACAGGAAGGTTTGAGGAAAAAGTTAGAGAAGCCAGATTGAGATGGTTTGAACATGTTCAGAGGAGGAACAGTGGATACATTGGTAGAAGAATGATCCTAGAGATGGAGCTACCAGGTAGGAGACAAAGAGATTGATGGATGGCGTGAGGGAGGACATGGAGGTAGTTGGAGTCATAGTAGAAGATACAATGGACAGGGGGAGATGGAAATTGTTGACTCGCTGTGACAACCCCTGAAAAAAGAGACAAGCTGAAAGGAAAAGAAGAATAAGAGGCTGAAGTTTATCAATGAATAAACCTTCACTATAAAGAGGAGGTGAGACATTTACTCCTATGTTTTGTATTTATTCCAATCTTTTGTTTTTGGTTTGAGGACTTAAATTGTCTTGCCATTCAGAGAGCATTCTTCACCAACTTGTTATTGGACCAATGTCCTATAACAAGACAAATCAATCACAATTATTTTAAATTTTCCTTTCTCCCACTTTTCCACAAAATTCTAGAAATACACCCAGAGAATTGTTAGTGTAAATAAGAAATGACAGACAATCCTTTGGATATAAAAATATTTTATTTATACTATTTTTCAACATTATGTTGAAAAGAGAATGGAAAATGTGTTAATAGCAGAGAGCAATTAAACTCACAGTTAAACAACTGCTGTTACAGTATAAGGAATGAGCAGGTGAAATGTCCACTCTCACACTAAGGTGTTTGGATTGTTTTCAACTGATGTTGTCTGGCAATGTAAAAGGGAGATTTATAATTTCAGATTTGAAATTTAGGTCATCTCCATCAGTGGGAAACCGCTGCAGTTTTGAATCATGCTGATCTCTGTACGGAGCTTTTCGTTTTCCTGCGAAATAAAAGAAGTGCATCAATAAACAATCATAGCATAAAATAATCAGAATAATAAAAATATATATCATTTATTACCTCTTGAAGTTTGGTATTATCCTTTTTCAGTTTCACCAGGTATTCAATCCTTTGTTTGTGGTTCTTGTGTCCAACAAGTTTCCCGTTCTCCTCTGACAGCTTCACATTCTGCTTACGGAGAACATCGTTCTCCTAAAGAGAAATGTAAATTCATTACATAATTCCATCTGGGGTCACTAGAACTTTGTCAAAACAGGGTCAGACAAAAAAAAAAAAGCTCTGGTATCTCCACTATAAACTAATGAAAATCCTATAGTGCAAGTTACACCTGGAGCAGTTTCTCCTCATCCTGAACTCTCTGGTTCAACTCTCTCAGCTCTAAGCAGCGATTCCTCAGCTCAGTGGTCAGCTCTTGGACGCAGGTCTGGGACTGGGCCAACATGGACTCCTGGGTCTGCAGCCTGTGGAGCAAAACCAGAGAAGGTAACACTGATTCAATAAACATCTACTTATTGTGAAATATATTTACCTTAAAAAAATGACACTCACCTTTTTTGTGTGTTTGTCAGTTTCTGCAGTAGGTTATTCTGTTCATGGATGTAAAAAAAATGTAATTAAAAAATTATATAAATAAAGTCACAAAAATAAAACATAGATAAAAGATACATACCTTCTCTGCTCGCTCCTCTTCCAGCTCATTAAGAATTGTCTCCTTAAGAGCATTCTTCAACTCCTCACTGAAATAAAAAAAGTAATTGATGCATTTCAAACATTTAAAAATTACCCTAGTTACTTAAATACATATGACTATAAAAAGGCAACCTGTTATTTCCATTTTGTGTGTTGTTCTGCTTGGTGTAGTAGTTGTCGAGCAGAGTTTGGATTTCCATACGGACCATTTCCTTCTCTGTCAGCTGGGTCTAAGGCGACAGGATCACAATAAACAAAACTAACAATAAATTATCAAATCTCAAAGCTCTGCCCTTTACACCTCTAGAAATGTATTAAAAATACACATTACCTTAAGCCTCTGGATCTCTTCGTTCTTCGCAGCTCTCTCAGCATTCAGCTCTGCCAGAAGAACCTCCATGGTCATCATGGATGAGCGTCGATTCTCCAGCTCCCTCTCCTGACTCTCAAGCACCTGTGTCAGGTTCCTGCTGATGCTGCCTGGAGTACAGGGAGTCTTCACAAGCAAAAAGTAAAATATTGAACCTTTTGCCATAGAAATATCCTCCTCTATATGGCAGATTTTCACTCTAAAACATCATCCTACCCGAGGCTGTGACTTCGGTGTGAGCGTCTCTTCAACAGCAGGTATCAAACTGTTTCTGACAGTTTTCTCAACAGCTTCTTGTTGTTTTTGAACCTAAAAGAAAAAAAAAAAAGTTGATATTTTCTGTGAGTCCATACTCGCCTGTTTCCTTCCCAAGTAAAAGAAAAAAAAATTTACCTTCAGTGTCAGTTTATCAATAGTGGCATCCTTCTGGGCTGCTTGCTCTTGTGATGCTTGGAGGAGACAGTTCTGCTCATCTAAGACCTTCGTCAGTCTCTCCACCTCCTCGGTGGCATAAGCCACCTCCTCCTGCAACACTTCCACCTGGAAAATGATAAAGAGTCTGTAACTCTATTGGAATTTTAACTTTCCCACTTAAATTTCTTCACACAGCAATATTTCAGATTTACATACTAAGAGCAATGTTGCCATATAATGGACCAATCTGGAATCTAACACACAACCCTTCTAGTGGGCATTACCTGTTTGAACCAGAGCAAAGTTACCTCTATTGTGTTGGACGCTTCTATTCTCTCCAGTTTTTCTTTCAGGCCACAGATTTCTATCTTTAACCTGGAGTTTTGCTCCCTCTCTTCCTCCCTCTCCAGGCAGGCTTCATTACACTTGGCCTGAAAGAAGAATTTAGTTGACATTCAATGACAGCAAATTAAGAACAAAAACGTCTTGAGTAGATTTAGTAATGGATAAAGAAAAAGTACTGTAAGGTCTTTGATTTCTCCTGACAGGTGAGTGACCGTCTGGTTCAGCTCACTGCGAAGGTCTCTGGTCTGATTCATCAAGTCAAAGACAACCACCTGTAAAAGAAAACAGATGTCCTTCAGGATGTGGTTCAGTATTTTTAGTTTTTTTTTTAATCGCCTTTAACTCTTACGTTGTCCTGTTCAATCTTCTGCTCCAAACCTTTAACAGTTTCACTGCTGGACACGAGATTCTGTTCAAGCTCAAGGATCTTGGACGTCTTTCAAAAAAGAAGATAGTCTTGAGTTTTTATTCCCACAGAGAACACCCTAGATTCAAATGTGCTTCACTGTTCCTGAAACTGACCTGCTGTTGATTTTGTCCAGTAATATCAAAAAGCTGTTTCCTGAGTGTTGTGTTCTGCTCCACAGTTTCAGTCAGTTCCCTGAAGATATATTTTAATCACTCTAGGTTAAAATCAACCACTACATTTTATTCCAATTTTTTTCTAAATGGGACAGCACAAATTTTTGTTAACCCCGAGACACATTTTTTTGCGATAAACAAAATACAGTAGTCAGACTAAAACTAAAACTTACTCAAAGGAAGTCCACTAATTACTTGTCACATGAATTGATTAAGATATGTCAACCCACATTTTTGTATGGTAAATTTCATTTGAATTTGGCTAAAGATTGTGTCACAATTACAAAGTAAAAAAGGTTCCGTTTTATTTAGATATATTTTGCAGGGAAACTTACTTGGATGTACTCTCTTTGTTTTCCAATAGCTGGGAAATCAGGGTGCTGGTGTGTTCATGTTCATTTTGCAAGGAGTTATTCACTTCCTAGTTATAAAAAATAAATAAATATTACTTGCAACTACAACTTGAATTTTTTGGATAAAAATGTTCTAATCCTTGAATAAATAATCTGACCATAAGCTGTGCTTTGAGTTGTTCAATCTCCTCGTCCCTGTTCTCCAGCTGTTTCCTGGACTGATCAGCCTCAAACTTGGTCTCAGCTTGAATCTGGTCGAATGAATCCTGCAGCATTCGATGCTGCTCTAGAAGTTGCTCCCACTCCAGCCTGAAATCAAAGGACAGGACAAAAATTTAGTTCTAGTAATACATAAAGAGTGGCCGTCCCAAACAGTCATTGTTTATCAAGGTTCTGATTTATATTACCACTTTTCTGGACTCAAAGGCGGCAATTTTTTATCCTTTGAGCAATTAGTTCGGAGCAACTCATACATGTTTTATCGTGTTCATTCATGCATTTTTTGGTTGACGCAACTTAATTTACACCCCAACTTACTGGACTTTGTCAAGTTGTAGCTGAGTGCTGATCAGACTGTTGGACAGCTGGCTCATCTCCTCCTGTTTGTCTTCACCATCCTTCAACTTGATCTTCAGAGTCACCAACTCTTTGTCTGAGGACTGTAGCACCAGACGGAGATCACGGATCTCGCTTTTTAGAACTGACAGATGAAGACAAAGTTATTATTGTAGCTTCAATTTCCTCCACATGGAGAAAAATACATTTGAAATTGGTTCTGGAACGTACTATCAGAGTTCAGCTTCTCAGACTGAAGACCCTGTTGCAGCTCTTCAATAGTTTGTTGGAATTTAAGTTGATCTCTGCTCCTGTTCTCTTTCTCAGCAGAGAGTTGCTACAAAAAAAAAAAATCTTTTTGTGAGTGAAGGGCCGTTTTCTATATCCTCACACTACATGAAATACTAGTTTAATCAAAGTGATTCACCTCGGCCCTCAGCTCTGACTCCTGTGATATCACAGTCATCTGCTCTTCCAGTTTTGCAATTTGCTGCAGCAGTTTGCTGTTCTTTATTTCTTCATCGTTCAGCTGTGACTGTATGCGGCTTGACTGCTCCTGAAGACGAGGAGAAAAGAGCTCACTGTCAGATCGCACTCTATTGTATTATTATAAATGAATAAATAAATAACTTTTTAATACCTGCACTTGTCTGAGTTCCTCTGTTAGTGCCACCTCAGTCATGTCTGAGGGGGGCTGCTCCTCCCTGATGTCATCTTCCTCTAAGTCTTTATTGTTGAGGTGTTCGGGGCTTGATAGAGGAGTGAGGCGGGTTCGCAAATTGTTGAATGCTTTTGTGGGTGTGGACAGAATCTGTTTGGCGGGATTGCAATTTTTTTTTAAATGTTGGGTTACCTCACAGCAAATTAATAAATCAGTCATCTACAGTCCATGGATGACAATATCATCATACCTTTATAGTCTCAACATGAATTCGGTTTAGCTCAGAGACCTCTTGTTTTTTGTATGAATTTGTGGCTTCCAAAATATTTTCCAAATGCTTGTTGGACTTTTCAAGGTATCTTTTCTCAGACTCCAACTGAGAAATCTGTTTACTAAAACACAAAGCATTATTAAAAACATAAAAGGTTCATAAAAGTCTGTGAAATGTCCATGGGTAAAATTCCAATACATGAATATTGATTGTCAGGCTACCATTTATACACAGTATTTACTTCAAAAATCCAGAAAAAATCATTTTAATTATGTCAGGATTGTTTACTACACTAACTTTATGATGTTTAGTTCTAGATAAATAAAATTGGCAAAGCAGAAGCTTTTCTCAAATAAGGCCTTTCTTACTTAGTCACATCTTTGTACTCTTCAAACGCCTGCAGAGCACCAGTTAAGTCAGACTGTTTTTGAAGCAGTTGAGCTTTCAGTTTCTCTACCGTAGCCATGGAAACACTTTCAACTGAACCACTTGATGAGAAGGCTTCTTGACCTGTAGGAAAGACGAGGACATATGAAGGCATTGACACCTTGCTTAGATGGAACACAATACTCAATGTTCTCCCTTCCCCAATAAAAGTCTCTTACTGTCCACTAGTCTTTCTGACTCCATGACCTCATTAAAGGCCTCCTCCAGCTCTGCAGCATCTTCAGCCAGAAGTTCTTCAGCTTTCACCACTGATTCAAGAGAACGCAAATGACGGTTCTCTTGTCGGAGGCCGAAGTTCTCTGCAGCATAACGGGTCATCTTCGGATGATGATCGACCTAAAGGGCAGGTGTTTTATATATAAATTGACAATGTGTCAATTATTAACTGTTTAAAAATGGACTTGCCAATTGTTGTTCATTCCTTTATAAACCAAATATTTTATTTGTTTTTCTTCAAAGAACATTTTAAATACCTGATCTCTCAAGATCTTATTCTCCTCTTTCAGCTGATTGATCAGAGCCTGAGACTCTTCGTTTGACACCAGGTTTTGTCCTGCCTTCAATTTTGCCTCAAGGCGAGAGATGTGGTCTTCCCGAAACCTGACAATCATCCGGCTGGAATGGATGAACTTGTCTTTTTGGGTCCAAGCCTCCTCCAGCCGAGCCACCTTCAGAAGCAGAATCTGGAGAAACATAGCACATTGAAATTCAGAGACTAATATTTTTTTCCCATGATACTGAAATGGCCCTTATTTATGTTATTTAAAAACACCATATGTCTCACCTTCTTCTCTTCTTCTCGCTTTTTCCACAGACGAATGGCTGAAATAAACTTGGTTTTGTACGACAGGTCCAGGTGACTCTCTGCTGGCAGGACTGGAGAAGTGAAAGGACAGTGAATCTGTAAAACTGATGTTTAAAGTTTGCGCATTTTCCTATGACTACTTTAAAAAATATATTTACTGAATGTTGCTTCAGGTCCTCCTGGGGCAACATCTCTCCCATAATCCATTGTCTGGGAGGCGAGAGCCAGAGCCAGTTGCTCTTTAAGCTTCTTCACTTCAGCCTGTAACTGCCTCACATTCCCATGTGTATCTTCATTGATTATAGCCTAAATAGCAATAAGGAAAAAAAATCATTCTCTAAAACTATCCAATATTTTTTTTTTCTAGTATAGAAGCACAGTTCTATCTTTTTGAGGCAAACAAATACCTTATTTTTGATAAGCTTTGCCCTCTGAGCAAACTGCAGGGTTGACAGCGTTTCTCCAAAACACTTTGAGCCAGGATGGACGTTGGCTATGATGAAAGTCTTGGCATTACCGCCAAGAGAATCCTGAAAAAAACAATAAAAGATTGACAACCATCATTTCCACAAAGTATTACTTTTCAAAAATGATTTATAAATGTAAAGACCACCTTCATGTATTTTAAATTTGCACTGATGTAGTGACAATTTTTTTTTACTTGTAAGTGTGTTTTTCTACTATGTGTCAACTGTTTGTCAGTTAGGGACATAAAAAACATTATATTTGTCATTTTATGCAATTGTACTTGACAAGCATTTGTTCAATATTATAATGGTTGACCTATGACAAATAATTACAAACATTATCTCATCTGCTTGACATTTCAGACTCACACCTTATTCTAATGTAAACAGATTCTCACCCTTAGCAGAAACGTGAGTTTGGAATCTCTGTAACAGATGTGCCGGTTCTTCCCGTTGGACACATCTACCAATGCCATAATCACCTGACCCAGGCACATGAGGGATCGGTTGATGCTACTGGCTTCCTAGAAGAAGAGTAACAAAGAAAATGCCACAACAATAACAGCAGAAGTGGTTCAAGAAGTACATCAATAGAAAAAAACCTGAAGCGTCACCTTGAGTCTTGAGCCTTCTGTGTTTGTGTCCTTTTGTCTCTCAGATCCTGCCAGGTCCACCAGGTTCAGTTGAGACATTCGTATGTTCACTACTTCATTGATGGATTCTTTGGACTCCAAAGTCATGGTGAACACAGCATGAGATCTGGAGGATTCACGGTTCATGGAGGTAGAAGCCACTCGTCGGTTCCGCCAGCCCATAGACAGCACCTTCAGGGGTCAGATAAATAATGTACGGAATATTCTCCTATAGTTAACTTTATTAAAATGACAAATTTTAACAAATGTGCTTCTTCACTCCACAACTTAAAAGAATACAGACCTGGTAAGCCTCAGCAGCTGAAGTGACAAACTTTTCCACCGCTCCCTCAACAAACACACCCTTTTTAATGTTCTCCCTCAAGAACAGACTGGCAGAGGCTGTGTCCAGAAGGTCATATATCTGCTCGTTGTATATTTCAATAAATGAACACTTACAGAGGAAGCTTTTGGAATGGGGAGACTGGGGAGAAAGAGAGAGGAAAATTAAAATGAAGATATTAATAATTCAGAAAAAAATATGACAATATTCTGCAGCTCACCCTTTGTACTTCTCTGTTGATGAGAAAAAACAAATATTCAAAACTTCGGGGTATAACCCCTCGTAGTTCGTCTGTGAAGTTGTCCAACTCAGATGGCCCTGTTGTCATTGATTAAAGATTCAGGTTAATCCCTGCGTTTATCTTAAAGAGTTGGTTAATATATGAAGACATGCAGGGAATTCTCACCAAGCATTGTGAATGTTTTTCCTGACCCCGTTTGTCCACTAGAATTGAAAATAAAAACATTACCAAAATAAATCCGAAAATGACAACTAGGCAAACATTATTTATTAATCCTGCGCTGTCTAATAGCACCTGTTTTTTTATATTTAGGGATAAAAGGCCACCTACTAGGCAAAAATTGTGCCATTGTATCCATTCATGCAAGACTCAACAATATTCTTGGCCACACTGGAGAACACAGAGTCCTGTTAGCAGAGACAAAAACATCAGGTTATTGGAGCACTTCCGATACGTTAGCCAGGGCAGTGCAAAAATAAAAATATCTGCATCTTCCAACCTGAGTAGTGTCCATATCAGCCACATAGTCGTAAGTAAAGGTCCTGGGTTCCGGTTTCGACAGCAGACGGATGGTGTTGGGGGAGGTGACTTTGAGGCAGAGACTGTGATCTCCATCTGTGGTCAACCCTGTACCCTGGGTCAGTGGTCGCACTCTGACAAAAACCTTTATGGAGTCGTTGTCACTGCTGCAATGTCAGAAAATAAAACACTTAAAATGTCATGTGTCACAAGAAAGATGCCAGAACATAGTTTAGAAGAAGTGTTTCATTTTTATTCATAAAACAGCAGAAATGCAACATGTGTACTAAAGTTAATTATATTGGTTCTGTAGAATTCAACTGATGCCAGTGCTCACGGTAAATACAAAACATTATTCATACAATGAACTTAACATTTTTATGCTGAAGGTCCATAAAACTGTTGTATGAAAGTGTCCGCTGACGTCTTCAGTACGCAGCGTAGCGTACTACACTAGTTACCACAAGCTTCAGTTAAGTACTGCACTGTTCGTGAGTGATATAACCCAATTCACAGAAAGTTCATAACAATTTACCTGGACGACAGAATGGTCGAATCGCCAAATCCTGTACAGACAAAATAACGCAGACGTTTTTAGCATTGAAAAGCAGGCATTGGTCTATACATACAGGTATCGCTAACAGTGTCTAATATTTAACAGTACATTCAATGCAGTCGAATAAAACGAAACGATTGTTTTATACTATACCTTTACCACCCGAATTCATGTCACCAAAAATAACTCCGATTTACGATTAAAAAATAGTGTCTTGGCGCAAATACTGTTTATGACTGAGACAACACGCACTGTTTACATCCTACGAAATTGGCGGGCAGGGAAGTTCTTCTTCTTCTATTAACGAATCAATGAGATCTGTGTATACTGACATCTAGTGGCAAGTAAGGTACATGCATGTACCTTTAGCATCCAGTCCAAACAGCGTTGATTACTTATGCAAGAATGTTTTAGAAATGTGTTTGACTTCACAGGTTGACATATTGCGCACACATATTGTATAATTCATGCTAATTGTTTTTTCTTAAATAAAAACAGTATCTAGTTTTAAATTAAGATAAAAAATCGCTTCATTTAATTTTATTTTCCTGTTAATACTTTGAGGCTTCGTGTTAACGTTGCTCCGTAAATTATACTTATAAATATTTTTTACATTATCTTAAATTTAACTAAACTCAGAGAAATCTCCGACGTAATCAAGGATATTGTGCGCAGCTGCAGGTTTTTTCTCCATTGTGATTGGCTAAAGAAACCGGAAGCGTTTGCTTTGAATGTTTCCCGGGATTTCATTGGTGCGTTTCCAGACTTTTAAAATCCAAACGGTTGTCATACTGAAAGAAGAGAAGGAGGTTTACAGAAGTTTATTCGTTGCCTGTTAACAAACCTCGTTGCAATCGGCTATTTGGATCTTTGATTTTCAGGTAGGTGAAAAGCAACCACTAGCAATACAGTTAAGTGCTCCTTTGTTAGAAAGTGTATTTATCTGTTGAATGTCATTAGATATTTTTAAAACATTCGTCGTTCAACAGTCCGATCGATAGCTTAACTTTAGCTGCGTGTATACAAAAATGCAAAAAAAAAACACGTTTGTTTGTATTTCCTTTCAAATAATTGACACTTCATGTAAACATTATTGTTTACATGAGGACTATGCGATTCGATTGATCCAATGATCGATCGATCTTATGTTCCTCTTTGGCAAATGATCATGAAATTAACAGTTTTAGTCATTCTTTTATGATATGTTTGACTCAAAAGAAAACACATACATTCAATACATAATTTGATAAAAAATGGAAAAAAGTATAACATTAAATATGACTTTAAGACAAAGATGCAATGGAAAGTTGGCTTTAATAAAAGTCAACCTTTCATTTTGCCCTCAGGTCTTCGAGGAAACATGAGTCTTTAGTCATGTGCTGTGACCTCATTTATACACATGCCTCTGCAGATGACAACTCAACTTTTATTGGTTTATAGAGCCAAATCATAACAACCGTTACCCCAAGGCACTTCACAAACAACCATGCATAAAAAACAAGATGCAGTAACAAGAAAAAACTGGGAAATGCCCCCTGACCTGGGAAAAAGGGAAGAAACTTGACAGGTGGCCAGCCCGAAAAAAAAAAAAAGTTTAATAGAGGAATTGTTCTTGCCTGTGGTTTTATTTAGGGATGTCCGATATAACATGCACCGATATTAACCATTATTGCCCAAACACATCATCCCAGATACCGATATAAACCGATAATGATATAGGCAGCTAATTTCCCCTGAATTAGTATCTTACCAGACTAGAGGCATTCTCTAAATAACTGTGTACACAAAACACAATATATGTTTTGTGTTTATAATATAAATTATAGAAAAATTACTCATTTATTTGTTTACCATTTTGTCTGAAACAGTCCTATGATTCTTTGTGCAGCATTTAATTAAGAAGAAATGTCTAGAGTTGGACAGAATAACTATCCAAAAACATTGATTAACATTATAAACTGGGCTCATTTAGCCCTCATAACAATAGGCAATATTAATGGGCAGAGAGAGAAACCGCTGCAGAATAAGAGTAAAAAGTCTCTTTAATGAGAGAAAAAAAAAAACATGGGAGACGACACCGAACGGCATTTCACTAGCACATGGATACGACCGATATATCGGACATCCCTAATTTTATTGATCCCACCACTGTCATCACACTGATGGTGGCTAAATAAACTCTCCTTAAGCTCAACTTGTTAGCACTCTCAAGTGGAGAAAAGACTGTATTGCAACTGTTTGTGCCAAACGTGGTATAGTTGCGCTCGTCTAAACACCTCACCACCTCAGGCCTTATCAGTTTGTGCAGCTTTTTACACTGACGCCTCCCTCAGCGTTGATGTGACCCTGATGCCAATTTGTTTTATTTTTATCTTTTTAACAGAATGAGCGTGGTTCAAGTGAACGATGAAAACTGTGGCGTTTGCCCCGGAGGTAAACTACACAGCGGCACAAGTCACGACATTTTTGTCCTAGATCAGCCCACTGGACGGCCATCAATCCTGCGTCAGACTGAGAACCTGCCCACTAAAGCCATGCCAAAGGGGGTGAAGGTATTAAAACTGTTACATTTGATTTTCACACATTTTTACACCCAATTTAGACAGGGAGGAAGAAGAGTGGGTTGCGCTTTGAGATTTGCATTCCATTTGACTTCTACGTCCATGATTTAAATCTTTTTGTTGTCCTGAAATCCTTGACCAGTGTTAATGCTGCGATGTTGAGCTTCAAAGTCCCGCATCGGTTCTTCTTTACCAAAAATAGCCGTGTGACTCTGGTTTTATTTGCCATCTGAACAGTACAGAATCTGATTCCTTTTTTTTAATATTTTCTGTGTTCATACATGGATGTAAAATAATGGACTGGGCAATGATTTTTTTTAACCATAAGCAGATGATCTCACAGGTAGATGACAAACATTTTAACATTTTCTTACTGTTTGTGTTTAGGTCTGTTTTCAAACTCCAAGGAGAGACCCTGTGACCAAGAGAATTGTGTCTCCCACCAAGTCAAACAAGATGTGCAGTGTTGAGGAGTGCACTAAAGCAATGGAGTCTTTACAGCTGGACAAAACACAGTGGGTAACACAAACATGGAATTGTTGAAGTTATTGGAGAGTTGAATACATTTTTAAATAATATGCCTTCATTGTAGTGATTCATCGCCAGATGTTCCAGTTCAGACTAATGAGCAAAAATCAGGTAATTTAAAGTTCCTCTGTATTAAGTAATGATTACAAGTGTTAAAAGTAAGTGATCAAATTGAAAATTGTTCTCTTTCACAGATGAGTCCACATATACTGATGACAACATGCCAATACAAACTAAAGGAAGCTATGAGCTGGATTTTGACAACCTGGACTCTATAAATCCTTTCCAGTGCTCCAGCAAGATGGTCCTCTCACCAGCGAAGCCCGCCGCCAAAAACCCTGCTACAGATCAAAGTCAGCCTGAAAACACAGAGCCAGAAGACGTTGTGGAGAAACCCACCCAGTTGGAAACCGCCCTGGATGAGACGCTTCCATTCACTCCATCTGTGGAGAATTCTCTGGCGGATATGTCAGCTAACGTCAGCTCCACAGACAGCAGTGTGATCACCATGACACCAATTGCACCCGTTGAGGTTGATGATTCATGCAACGCCACACCTGACGTTCAAGGATCTGCTCAGACGTCTATAAACGCTGAGCAGGACAAGGCTTCAGCCAGCTTTGTGGACGAAGCGCCACTATCTTCCAGAGGTACTTATAACTTTGACTTCGACAACCTCAGTGACATAAACCCCTTCCAAACTGGAAGCTCTAAAATCCAGAACTCGCCCGTTCTGGGACGGAAGCTGTCGGATGACAATCAAACTGAAGTGGAGGCTCACATTAACGAAAGTAAACCAGCAGAGGAAGTGGATGTCCCTGAAGTGGTTCAAAGCCCTGATGTGAAGCCCTTCGCTGCTGTGATGCCAATTTTGTCAAGCGCAGAAAAAAATCCAGTTACTGAATCCCAGCCACAAGATGCCCCCGCCAAGGAAGGCCCAATCAAACTGGAGTTCAACTTCGACGACGGTAAAGATGTCAAACCGAAACGACCACCCAAGAAATTTGGCAAAAGGCCATCCTCTGTGAAACCTAAAGAAGGGGCTTCAACACTGGAAGTAAAACCTAAAAATGAAACAACTGCGAAGCCTGATGCCTCGCTAGCTGATGAAGTTCCGGCCCCTAAAGGCTCCTACTCCTTTGACTTGGACAAACTGGACGACCCCAACTTCAATCCATTTGGCAGCAATGCAAACATGAACAACTCTCCCAAGTGCAGCAAGAATCCCAGCCCTGTTCTTAAAGAACCTGCCATTACAGAGGTGAAAGAAGAAGTGGAGAGGGAAGCTGCTCCACCTGCACCGTATGAGTTTTATTTTTTCCCTTCTATTATCCGTCTTCAAATAACTAAAACATAGACTTTCCATTCCACTTTATTAATTTTTGTGTGTTTGTTTATTTTGCAGCATTGAAGAGATTGTCACAGCTGCTGCATCCAGTCCTGCTGTCCCTGACAACAACCTGGAATCTCTTCCCCAGCTCTCTCTACCAGATCAACCTGAACAGAAAACAGAGGGACCAATGTTGGATTTCACGGAAGACTTTGTGCCTGGAACAATGTGTAAGCTTCCTTTATCAATGCACAGCACATGCATGTATTAACTCAATTCTGTGCAATCAAGTTGAGTAGCACTTGAAATAATATTTCTAGCATTTAAGGAGGCCAACATGTGACACTCAATACTTTCAAACTAACTGGGCTAGAATGTATTTTGTTTTTTTCCCTCTCCCTCTCCTAATGTTGGTGCTTCGCAAATTTGCGTGTTTATATGATCCAACAGTTGCAAAAACTTGAGCCAAACCCCCCCATCCCCCCTTTTTTTATTATTCATTTATATTGCATTTGCAACTGGGTCAAGGTTTAAAACATCAGATTAAAACCTGATGTTGACTCAAACATTGTCTTCATTTCCAGTCATGACCAATGATTTTGATGGACAAATTGATTATCTGGAGCAGTTTGGATCCAGTGGTGTAAGTACTTTCTTCAAAAGCATTAAGTTTTTATCTTATTCGCTCAGATCTCTAATCATCATATCTGACCTCTCAGTTTAAAGAATCAGCTCTAAGGAAACAGTCCTTGTACCTTAAATTCGACCCGCTCCTCAGAGAGAGTCCAAAGAAATCCGTGCCCCCTGCTAATGCTCCGACCCAGGTTCCTCGTCCAATTGCCCTGGCTTCACGGTAACATTTCCTCCCGTTTCTACTTACTATGATTACTACTGCTGTCACTGTTTGTTAGAGCTCAAACTGTTCTGATATCCAGTTCATGCACAAAAAGTTGAATTCTTCCTGACGCATGACCATATGCACCATGTCACTCCTCCAAAACAGACTTGACTCTCCACAGCTGCCAGTGAAGGCAGCAGCAGATGAACCACAAATCTCTGATTTCAAACTGATTGATGTTGCAGCAATGGTTAGTCAACCATGACAGTGCAACACTGACTTCATCTGTAACCATGCCGGTTCATTTACTAACTTCATTTTTGGAACTGTGTCAACCAGACTCCTACCCTCCAGTGCCTGGTCCCCCCTTTCCCACAACCTACAAACACAGAAGACGCAATCATTGACATGCTGAAGTACAGTCAGAAAGACATGGACGAAGCAATGGACAAAGTCCATGCTGAGGTTTGTTTTTTATTATTTTCTTTCTATGTTCAAAGAAGTTTTAGATGAAGGTTTTGTTTGTTAGTATTGTTAAAAAAATTAATATTTTTAACAGGAAAAGAAAAGAGAGGAGCAGTGGGAGGCCAAATATAAAATACTAGTTGACTCAAAACAAGAAATGAGGTAATTTGTTTTGTCTCTAAGTATAAATTAATGGTATAGAATCAATGATCTAAAACCATTTTACTTCTACGCAGTAAAACAATTGCTGAATTGCAGCTCATAATTGCAAAAAATATGGGTAAGTTAAAGTTCTTAAATGTTACAATTCTCCAAAATTTGGCTTTTTCATTATAAATAATAATAATAATAAAAAAATTAAACTCCACAGCCGATCGTGAGAACGAAAAAGAGTTGGCCCAGATGAGGCTCAATGAGGCTCTCCTTGAAAAAGAGCAAGCAGCCAGTGATCTGAACTCCATGGAGAGATCGTTCTCTGATCTTTTCAAGAGACTGGAGAAGTACAAGGAAGTCATCGAGGGGTACAAGAAGGTGAGAAAAACATCAACATCAATACATAATGGCTCTTGTTTATAAACTCGTAGTCCATTGTTCTTTGATACCGATTGACCCTGTGGTATTTTCTTAGAATCAAGAGACCCTCAAAGCTTGTGCACAGGACCACCTGGCTAGGATCAAGAAGGAGGAGCAGCGCTACCAGACCCTAAAGACCCACGCTGAGGAGAAGATTGGACAGTAAGAGAACCAGACATTGCCATAAACGGATAATCCACAGTTTCTGCAGTAACTAAGAGTTACTTGTTTTTCATCTTCAGCGCAAATGCAGAAATTACTGAGGTGCGCTCTAAGTACAAGGCAGAGGTGTCAGCCCTACAAGCAGTGCTGCGGCGGGAGCAACTAAAGGTCCAGTCACTGGAGAAGAGTCTGGACCAGAAGGTGAGTTGATGCGTTTAGTTAGTTAATATAAAACAACATTGAAAATGGAACAATTTAGGTTGATGACAGAGTTATTGTATTGTATTTTCTTTCCCTGCAGACGAAAGAGGTTGAAGATCTGACCAAACTCTGTGATGAACTCATCACTAAAGTTCAGAGAGGCTGAGCTCATGTGCACATGGTGTTAGTCACTTTTCCCTCTTTTCTCTGTCTATAAGTGTTGTTTTTCCTGTGTCCCTATTTCAATGTTTTTACTGTACTGTAAAAAGTCTAATAAAAGATTTAGAGATTTATTCTGCAATATTATTTTTTTTCTTGCATGCTATACATTTTCGCCAAAAGGTGGTACTACAAACATTTTGAATGCCCATTATATAAAAAAAAATGAATGGCTCTTTTAAAATTGGGGATGAATCCCCTAAGTGGGTCGAAACAGACGACTTAGATTTGCAAGATGTTTGTCTGAGAGTTAAATGAAATACTGAATAACTAAATTTGGATCTAAAAGTGGGTTAAATTACCGAACTGACGACGTGGACGGGTAGCTAAATGTGTCACCGACTAATCTGTGAAATTACTTTTCGAAACGTTAAAATTAAGCCCGTATTAAAATGAGGCAACCGTAAAATCATCAAGTCATCTAAAATGTGATCCCAAAAAGTAAAACAAATTTAGTAATTAATACTTACATACGTTGTCTTCAATCTCGATCTTCGCCAAAACTCTCGACTCTTCATCAATAAGTCTGAACTGCTGTTCTGCGACTTATCTGTTGTGCTACTGCCATCTACTGGATTACTTAGGAAGTTGGCACTTACTCTTATATGTAACTATGCGACAAGACAAATAGAATGCAGAAAGTGGGCTAATTTTTTTTAAAGGAACTCGAAACTATTTTTTCCAGATTTTGTCGAATACCATTTCAGCCTCTAGATGGCAGCATTAAGTTTTTGTGACCCCTCATGCACTTTGGTTTGAGTCTTGTGCTTGAGAACACTGAATTCACTGTCTGCATCCACGGCTCGTCCAGAAGTGCTTACAACAAAACAAACCCTAACCTGATACAACGCTCCTTTTCTGTCCTGACCAATGGCAGAGGCCTGTCACGTCCCTCCCAGGGCAGGACAATACACCGCTGAACAGAGAAAGGAAATCCTACCCAGATTGCTGTTGAAGAAAGTGGTGGTTGTGGAGGTGCAGGGCTGGGGCACTGAGGTGGGGTAAAAGATGCTGGACATTAGTTTACATTGTGACGATGCTGAAATGTTTTTTTCTCTCATTAAAGATGTCTTTTTACTCTTATACTGCAGCTGTTTCTACTGTCTCTTATACACATCTAATAAGTCTGAACTGCTGTTCTGCGACTTATCTGTTGTGCTACTGCCATCTACTGGATTACCTAGGAAGTTGGCACTTACTCTTATATGTAACTATGCGACAAAACAAATAGAATGCAGAAAGTGGGCTAATTTTTTTTTAAAGGAACTCGAAACTATTTTTTCCAGATTTTGTCGAATACCATTTCAGCCTCTAGATGGCAGCATTAAGTTTTTGTGACCCCTCATGCACTTTGGTTTGAGTCTTGTGCTTGAGAACACTGAATTCACTGTCTGCATCCACGGCTCGTCCAGAAGTGCTTACAACAAAACAAACCCTAACCTGATACAACGCTCCTTTTCTGTCTGAGCTGACACTTCACCGGGCTCAGAGGGAGAAAGCTGACCTGACTGATCCTTGTTCATCAGAACAGAACCTGTCAGTGAAGATGTTCTCCAGCACTTTCACGCTTTGTTCTCCTTGTACAGATTTTCAAGAACATTCACAGAAATGGTTGGATGGAAAACAATAACAGGTAAGTTTCAGGTCATTTAATCAAACTACCAAATCCGATGATTTCAGTTCTGGAGCCTGAACAGAGTACATCATACAAGATTGTCAATATAACCAATTACATACAGAAATGTCTAATTACTGCCAGAAACTACATCTGAATAGACAGGATTACAAAGTACTCAAAATATACTGAAGACAACATTTTCTTATATAACTTTACACAGATATGTAAAACAACTTTCTCTGAAAAATAAACTTTTGATACTTTTTCTTATCAAAATAAATTAAATACTCAGGCCTCACTTTGAATACAAATGACTACAGCTTCATATACTGTGGGTGGATGAGGGTGTGGTCACAGCAGCAGAGTGGTCCTCTGCTGGTAAACGTGCTACCATAACATGATGGAAAACCGACTTAGGAATTTAACCTAAGATTGAAGAAAACACTTGAGCTAGGGATGTCCGATATATCGGTCCACCGATAAATATCGGGCCGATATGAGCATTATTTTTAATATCGGATTATATCAGTATTTGTTTTTCTCACTGATATTATTAATCCAATGCTGCAAAGCCGCAGTCTCCGCAAATGCGGTGAACTTCCTCATCCTCACTGAGTCAGCAGTACTGACCAGCACGTGACTAATGATGTCATTTAAAGAGACAGCTACGATGAGCAATGTTACAGTAAATGTCCGTGTTCTGGAGTTTTTTGTGGATAGAAAACTGTAATTCCTAATGACTGCAAGGAGCTGATCATGTGAGGGTGGGGAGAAGATTTTAATACTTTATCACGAGGTGTTTTCTGCTGCGAAGTAAAGAAAAACAACACGGAATAGACTCAGTGAAATGACAACAACGAAGTGGCAGCAGCAACTGTCTCTCTCTCTCAAAGACTCAGCGTTAAATACGGTAAAGAACAGGGAAGAGCAAAAGAAATCAGAAAAACTTCACGACGAGTTCATTGTCCTGGAGAACCAGCCGTTCTCTCCCGTTCAATACACTGTTTTTACTAAACGTGTGTAGCCTCTGTAGCCGGGCCATGTCAGGACTAATTGTATTCAAAATATGTATTTCTCGGACATTTACCAGTAAAACGCCGTTTGGTGTCATCTCTCTCTCAACAAGAAGAGTAGTTTCGATGTGACGATGCTGAAATGTTTTTTTCTCTCATTGAAGAGGTCTTTTTACTCTTATACAGCAGCTGTTTCTATCCGTGCCCATTTATATTGACTATTGTTGTGAGGCTGAATGAGCCTGGTTTATAATGTTAATCAATGTTTTTGGAAAGTTCTTCTGTCCAGCACTAGACATTTCTTGTTTACATCAAATGCTGCTCAAAGAATCACATGTTGACTGTTTCAGACAAAATGGTACAAAAAAAAATGTGTCATTTTTCTATAACTTATATTGAAGTAGTGTGTTTATGTTGTACACAGTTATTTATAGAATGCATTTAGTCTGGTATCACACTAATTCAGGGGAAATCAGCTGTATATATCGGTATCGGTGTCTGTTCATATCGGTATTGGAAACTGTGAAAGTGTTTGGGCAATATCGGTTAATATTGGTATCGGTAAATGTTATATCGGACATCCCTAATTTGAACACACAAACACGGCTTGTTCATTCCTTGCAGTCCCAGGCAAGGTTGGCACGCCTTCACACTGGCTTCATAACAGTCGACCAGACACACAAGTCTGTGTCAGATTCCATCATGGTACAGAGATGAGGGATGGAAACAGGTAGAAGATAGTGGTCAGCAATCAAACATTAGGCATCTTAACAAAACAAACCAAAGGACTACCTGAGTAGGAGCAACAAAACCAGCCCTTTGTAGATCTTCGCTTTCACCTTCATCACCAGGAGCTCCAACAGCCGACTGAGTGAAAAGTAAAACCTGTTTTCTGCCACACCCAAAGAGCGGGGAAAAAACCCTACAAGGATGAAGGAAGACGTTAAGGGTCGACCTGCAGAGTGGACAGTTCAAATCAAACCCTCAAGATCTCTGTGTCCTTTTCTGCTCTAAGCACAAAGCAAAGATAAGCAGGTTTTAGTGGTCTGATAAGGTCTGTGTTGAGCACCATATGTTGGAAAATATGCTACAAAAACACATGGAGTGTGAAACTGGCCACTGATTTTTTTTTTTTTCACAGATGCTCTTTCTCCCACCAATGTCACCTCAAGAGTAATGTCATTTGTTCAACGGTCGGAGTCATAGCAGGTGTTTGACTCTCAAACTCCGAGTCTATAAATCAGTTTTTGGAAACAACTGGTGCCGAGGCTAACACTGAAAGTGGATGTGCTGATGCTGATGTACTTTCCCGTCCACGTGGGAGTGGGTATGCGTGTGAATGTCTGTGTAGATTTTGGGGTAGATTTTGGGAGGAATTGTCGGTCCTCCCTGACTGAGGAGGAGCTGCTGCTGCGCCAGGTACTCCTCATAGTTCATGGAGCCAACGCAGTCTTTCTCCGGACTGGAGGATGAGGCCGCACATCCTCTGTCCCTCTCTCGATATGGCATTCTGTGGGAGCTGTGCAGCACCTGACCCGATGCTGGTGCTCCTGCAGGAGGGCTGGGAGGAGGACAGTGTTTTCTGCTCTGACAGAACCACAGCAGCACCGTGCCAAAAATGAACACAATTCCTGCAGGAATGCCAATAATGACAGGCCAGGGCAGGGAGCTGGAGGCTGACGAGAAGATGGGAGTGATGGGGGGCTTAGTGTCTGCAGAAGGAGTGGGTGGAAAAAAAAACAAACACAGATTTTAACATTGACTTTAGTTTGAGTGTTGAATCATCATAAATAAGACATTAGCAAACATTTTGAACCGCAGGTCATAATGGAACCCAAACTTTTCACGTGAAACATAAATAAATAAATCCTAAAATGTTGACTTTCTGCCCATCTATTGGGGAAATGCAGGCATTGCAGCGAGAAGGCAGAAGTATAATCATAACATAAATTAAAAACATATTTGATAAATTAGATTAGTATGAAAAACAGGTCGGATGCAGCCCCTGAGCTGTGGTTTGCCCATGTCTGTGCTAAATCCTGACTTATTGAGATGTCTTTGCTAAATCCCATAACATAAACTGTGGAACACTCCATCATTATGTGTCCTGCAGTAGTCACTGGCCCAGGAATACAGTGGAATAAAACTTGACATGTGTTCAGGTCTGGTCAATGTTGCCTCCAGCCTTGCTTTGTTTCTGACCCAAATGTTTTTTTTTTGCCTTCTGCAGAACAGGACGTTTTAGTCTGAACATTACCTTAATGAGAGAATAAGTGTAGTGAACGAGCCAATAACAACTTCTGCTGACTCTCTCATCTGCTCTTGATGGAGGACAAAGCAAATGTATTTAAATGATGTTAACTTAAATGTTAAACATTTGCCTGATATGTAAATATCCAATCATCATCCAGGTTGGAGAAGACAGGGTGGAAGTCTCAACAACTGCCACCCAAATCACAGCACCCTAACTAGAATTTGATCCTGCCAAGGAAGTGAAGCCTGGAGTTCCACGCCAGTGACAGAGACATTGACTGACTTTTTACACATGAGTGAATAAATCATTTCTAAAATGTCTGGCGGCAGGTGTTGTGCACACGATAAAACCTGTGAACAGCTGGTCCAGACCCAGGTCCAGGCTGTAGAGAGGCTACTCTCTGTGATGCTCTTTGTTATCATTCTCACCTGGCAGCACTGTGAGGAAGGCGCTGCGAAAGCTGTAGCCCATGGTGTTGGCTCCTAGGCAGATGTACATGCCGGCATCTTCCTCCTTGGCACGGGTGATGAGCAGCTTGTTCAAGTAGGATCCATCGGGCCTGGACCAGACTTCACCGGTGGGCAGCACCACGAAGCGGTGATCCCCCACCTCAATGGTGGAGTTGTAGCGGCTCTCCTCGTTAGTCTCCACGCGTTTCAGCCATTGAATGACCGGCTTGACATCGCTCCTCACTTTGCACTGGAAGGAGGTGGTGCCGCCGTAGTCCACAGTGGTGTTGACGGGGTGGGTTCCAGTCAATACTGGCTTAGAGTTTGTCCTTTCTACACAGACACGAAGAAGAGAAACTATTAGTGTGTTAAAAAAAAAACAAAAAAAAACAGACGATTTTGACATGACAGTCTGAACGCAAGAACCTAAGAAGAACCTTAGTTGTCTGTGCCGTTATTAGCCTGAGGCTTAGAAAACATAATTGACAGAGAGAGAGAAACACCACATGTAACACAAGAAGTATGTGTGATTAGTTTCCTCTCCTTCTTTGCTCCTGGTTGTACAGCACATGTTTCTCATGGGAAGGAGGAGGGGGGTCTGGCAGACAGCTGGTTCTTAATCAGCTCCAGATTGGGTGGAGAGCTGAACAACTCATTCTATTCCTCTCTCCGATATGCCTGGATCACTACAGATGTCAGGACATCCATAGTCACTACTGCTTCATTTACTCTTTATTTAACCAACTTGGATAAACACATATATTCTGAACACAGTCCAAACTGTTAATTTATAGTTTATTAACTACTGAAAAAAGGTAGCCATCATCAAAGTTGTGTGAAAAACACACAATATTGTATTTGTCTGTGACCATTCATGACGTTGCACCTCTTCCTCCGCTTCAAAGGGTGCAAAGATTTTAGCTGTATGAACTCACTCACGAAATGCAATCATGGGAAACATACATCCATTTTCACCTGCTCATCCATTACCAGGTTGCAGTGGTGGCAGTTTCTATGACAGACACCCAAATCACACACTGCATAACACTGTACCTTTCGGCAGGTGGTGAGTCCACTAGATGGAAGCTACCCTTACAGGGATCCTAACCTACCTAGAGGGTGGAGGTTTCACACCACAGAGACATTGCCTGTGGGCCAAAGTAATGGCCTTCTATTCGGTGGTTTTGCATAAAAATTATTATTGTATTCAACCAGCACCAAAAAAGCTTCCCGGTTCATTTTGTAGGGTATAATCTCAGAAATACTCTTCTTGTCATATAGCTATAGTTATTACCAATGTGGTCCTCTTCCAATGGTAGGAATAATATGTCCACTTAATAATCTGATCAAAACGTCTTGTACCTTGAAGTATTGTACCTTCATACAGCATTCACATATATAAATGTAATACAAGGGTATTTTCACACACCTGAGGCCAAGAACTGAGGCATAGATTAAAATAAAAATTACATAGTGGGGTCAAAAACGCTGGGAGGATGACAACCAAGTTTTAAGAACCCCTAAAGTGTCCCCACTGTGATTGTTTTCTAAAATGTAACTAAAAACTAAAATGTATCCCCAGAACATAATAAAAGCAAGTACACACACTGCTACACTCCAGCTCCAGCTGGTTTTCTGAATGTGCTTCCCATATACCTGATTACACAAGAATATTCATCATGGCTACAAGGGAAGGTAGATTAAATAGATGTTTTTAAAGGTTACACTTCTTCTTCTGTTGAACTAAGACCAACTATTAAGTTGATTAAACCATTTTCTTTTCCTGTGGCCATGAGCAAAACAGCATAAAAATGATGTGCGCAATCTGCAGTAATCACCTTGATTCATCCGCTTTTACATCAAGCACTTGCTTGAGTGTTTCCATGTGTAGGTGTTTGTTATGAGAGACACTCACGTATGACTTCAACTTTGTATGTGGCGTTGATTTCCCCTGCTCGATTGGAGACCCTGCAGGTGTATCTCCCGCTGTGCTCCGGCATCAGGTTCTTCAAGCTCAGGGTCCACTTCTTCTGCCGTCCCTGGCCCACCTCCTGCTCCGTCAACGGCCTGTCGTCCTTCAGCCACACGATGTCTGGCCGTGGGTTTCCACCGGCTGTGCACTTGAGCCGCACTGAGCTGCCTACGGGACGTGCGATCACTCTCTTCCTCATCTTAGCGGGCTGGGTGAAGCGAGGGGGAACTTGAAGGTGAAGACAGTAAATAAAAAAAAAAGAAAAAAAAAAAACAATAAATGTCAATCTCTGTCACCATAAGGAGTTCTTTATTTCTGAAATTCTAAATTATTGCAGAAATATATATAAATATGATTTTCAAATTGCAAATGTGATTACAGATGATAAATATCTGAAGTTTAAATATCCATTACATCATCATCAAAAACACAGAACTCTTTTAAACTCTTATTTTTTAACAAAGCAACAATTGCTGATCAGAATGCTCCCTTCCCTGTGAAACCATTACTACAAGATGTTGAATTATCTTTCAATGTGTTTATGATTAGGGTAAAACAAATGTAACCAGTTTTGTTAATATGTGATTCACCCCTTTTTGCTTGCTCTAATAAGAAAAAAGCTTTATAGGATTCTTACCAGATCTGTCATCAGCTGGTCCTGGTACCGTTTTGTCAGAAGCTGAGTCATCTTTAAAGACAAAAAGAGGAGTATTTTAAACTGGGTCACACTGAGTGTGTTTTGCAATATTGTCTTAGAACTCTCCATGTTTCAATTACCAACACACCAACATGAACTTAAACCAATGAAAAATTATTGTCAATCTGAGGGGCAATAAATACGCTCGTAATTACCAGGGGGGCTGAATCTGGACCAGTAAACCTGTCCAAATAGAATCATTAACTCGTTTTTTTTTTTCATTAAATCTTTTCCTGTGTTACCTTGCTGACATTTCTCCACTAGAGGTTGTGCAAGGCCAAAATCATTTTAGCATCGTTGCCTTTGAGCATGACATTTTCATACTCATTTGTTATGGTTCACAAAAAAAAATGTCAAAAAGTTTACCCACACCTGGTCTAGAGAAGTGGTTCTGCTTCAGATGCAGATGGTCTGGCTTCAGAACCAACATTCTTTTATTGCCCCCAGGAAGCGGATCTGTGATTCTAGAATTATTGGACTAATGCAGGCATGGGCAAATTAAGGCCCAGGAGCCAAATGCGGTCTGAAGAGCTTCTTAATGTGGCCGGCTAACCTTGTCCAAATAAAACAAAATTATTAATATTATCATTATACTTTGCTTGCAATGTCTGTGTTTCCCCCTCGTGTCCAATTTTAGGACTGCTTGTTGCCCGCCAGTCAAAAAGTTTGCCCATCCCTGGTCTAGTGTGTTCAATTGACCTGCATGATTCTGGGAATTACAAAATACAAGTCCAAACATAAAAGGCTGAAGGCTTAGAACTGAACCCATAAAAGAGCAATGTTTTTGTTCAGTACAGCGATCTTAGAACCTGCTGGCTTATGAACTCAGAATGTTAATTATTGCTGCTAGTGTTTTGGTTTATTCATAGTAACGATTCCGAAATGAGTGTCCTGCATGCATTCCTTCAAACACTCCATGATCAATAACAGAGGGATATTTAAGTGAATATCTGTCAACTTTAAGAGCCATTTTAACCTCTCCTTGCAATCCTGTTCCTAATTTCAGACAGGATTGGAGTCAGACTCTTAATGGCAGCGGCCCAGCAGGCAGTCGCCACACTGTGTTGTCGGCTCCTTTTGAGTCAATTTGGCATTTGTTAGATGGTCTTCTCTGAATGGGCTGTACGGGCACAAACGCTACTCGCATTTGGATGTAATATGATCGGTTTCAATAAGTTCAGTTCCAGGAGACAGCTGCAGAGTTTATGTCACCGACTGACATCATGCAGCGACGCTAAGACGGGGCTTAGAGCAAATCTAATGAGTGAACCGTCAGTTGGCGCTCCAGATTGACTCTTCGACATCAGCATTGATGAATTTACTGACTAGATCGGGTTCCATGCCAATGTGTGCCACACCGGTGCAAGAATGTGGAGACATTACGCTGATGCTTAATGCAGGAGGACTGCTGGTAAAATGATTAATATGACAGCACTGACTTGTCTTTTCTTATTGGACATAGCTGTTGAGTTACCGTGTGGAATATCCAACAAATGAAAGCAACAAAGTGAAGTAACACTAATAATAAAACTGAGCTGACTCAGGTTTTTATTAAGAATCCAAAAAAGGGAAAAGAAAAACTAGCAGCCAGTTTTCTACCTTCCGTGCCTTGCTCTTATTTCTGGTTCAGTCCAGTCCAAGGTCCGATCTCTCTTGATGAAGTTTGGCACAGTTGATTCCCTCTCGTGGTTTGATTGGGTCAGGTAAAGAGACCAGATGTGACTTCTAACCCCCTCGTTCTGCCTCCCTATGAGTCCCCCAAAATGCTCACAGCTCTCTTGGGTTCTCTGGGTACAAACCCTCCATTGTTTGTCCCCTGCAGCACCAAGCCCAGCCATGATGTCATGGCTATTTGGAGGGGTTTAACTGGCCAACTATAATAACCCATTCCTTTAAAAACAGCCTCCACTGAAAGAAATATTTTTCTGTTGCTCACTTGAGCTCTTTACATTCCTCCTGGTTCCTGAACCTCCCAATCCAAACAGAACATGCTCTCACACTGCCAGGATTTTCTTTTTCCACTTTTTTCACCTCTGAATCTATTTCCTCCCCACTTTTTTGGCAATTGCCGGGAACAATGGCACCTTTCATACATCTGTTCTGTCCAAAGTCTCTTTATGTGTTACCTCAGCAGACAGGAGACATAGGCAAATGTAAGTTCCACTGCTGCGATTCTGAGACCTGAATATTACATGCACAAAAATCTGAGAAAGGCCTCTAAATATTTAGGGGCCACTTCCTGTGTGTTAGGAAGGCAGCAAAATTTGCAACTTATTATGCAATCTGTGATCAAACAAAAGCCATTAAACTTTACCTAGTGTATGACATTAGAGGTTGATTATGCAAACGGAAATTCAATTACAAGGGTCGGGATTCAAGTGGCTGCTGATGCCAGGGAACATTACAAGTGAAACCATACAGATGTGTAAAAATGCAGTCCCCCCACTTCCGTAAGGAGTTGAATTCATTCTCAGTCTCACTACCGTGTTTATGGTCTGACGAAATCCCCTCCCACTTCATTCACAAATTGGACCCCAGGAAACAAGTCACTACACTGTCTATCCACTCCAGTTCAGTGCCAGCTGCCTGGCAGGGAGAAGCCTGATTATTTGGGGGTTACAATGAGCTCCAGATGTTGTTGGGGACACTGTAACGTCAAGGGAAAGTTTTTGAATCACACTCTGTAAATCTCCAGACAGCTACCACATGCAGCCAGTCAAAAAAGAGAAGATTTACCCAAATATCAGTCTGACATTGTCTCTGTAGACAAATCAAATGAACGATGTAGTGCTTTAGCTGACATCCGTCAGTGAGGACTAACAACTCCTGCCAACCCTGCTATGCTCTGCCTGCCAAGACATATGTATGAAAATCCTCTCCTGTAAAAGTTAATATGGAAATCCCACATTAATGCAAATATGAAGCCTGTTGCAGCGTGAGCAGCTGGATGCATCATGTACTGGTCTGTCCTGGTGTGGTTCTGGGAGTTGTAGGGGCCAGTTGTCAGGAGACCACCCTAAACATGGCCCAAACAACCAGCTGGAGGGATTGAGAAGGCGCCATGTTGCACTGACTGACCAGATTCTTCAGATAGCTCATGGGAGGACAGGCTGTCCGCTGGCAGATGGGAATAAGGCTATCTCTCAGCCCTCCGCCTCCCCTTTACCCCCACCCCTACTTTCACCCCCCGTTTTTCCTTACATCACCCTAGAAAACCTTACTCTCTCAACACAACTTCTGCTCCATGTCTTTGTTATGTCTTCATCCAACACTTTTTTTTTTCCTCTTTTTCGCTGCAGGCCTCAGTCTGAGGCCAAGTATGAAACGTTTCGCATACAGAGTTTGACCTCAGACTTGAACAGCTGCCAGGATCAGGTCCACCCCCATTTCTCCAAAGCTTCACCACGACTTGACTCCAGTTGTATTGAGTACCTTTTTTACTCTGTGATCCATTTGGTATAATAAACTGCCCTGATGGATACACAGTATGTAAAGCGATCCTGCTAAGCCCCTCATTTACTTCCAGAAAAACAATTTCTATTTCTAATTTCAAATTTTTTTTTTTTAAGAAACTGAACACGACTCCTGGCAGGTTAACTTCAATCAATTACATTGAAATACAGCAACAATAAGCTGGTGTAGCGTCAGAGGAAAACACCTTTCATGATAATAAATGCACAGTCTACTGTAAGTCCGCTTCACAATGAGACCTTTCTAATAATTATCGCAAAAAAAGGACTAAACACCCCTCCCCTTTAGCACACACACACACACACACTCAATTGAGCAATTATTTGTGTAAACACAAGAAGCTGTGATGGCCTGCTGGTGTCGAAAGGATGATGGACAAGAGAGCAGAATGAAGAGGGAGGGGGTCAGGAGGAGCAGGCACGCCATATTCCACCATCACAAATAGTAAATGGAACAACGTTAATCAGGATTAAAATATATAGAAAATACTTAAATCTGTAAAAGGGTAAAATAAACATAGACACAATTCTTACAAAAAATATGCTCCAAGCGACTAACTTCCTGTTTTTGTTTTTCCCTGTGTCCCCTTTCCTCTAAGTGAGATAGAGTGTCTCCAGCAGTCTCCAGGCTCGAGCTGGTTTCAGTCAAGTCTCACCCAGTCGTACCACAGCAGAATGTACACTAATAAAACCATCAGTCATAGAAAGACACAGTGAGGAAGTTGCGTGTGTGTGTGTGTGTGTGTGTGTGTGTCTTGTTTGGACTTCA
Organism: Paraplagusia blochii; assembly: GCA_016785265.1. NCBI lineage: Eukaryota > Metazoa > Chordata > Actinopteri > Pleuronectiformes > Cynoglossidae > Paraplagusia > Paraplagusia blochii. Next base: position 60,575 of record JAFBJS010054439.1, on the reverse strand, counting down.
TTTGTCCTAATCATTCCACTTCATCTTCCAACTTTAAATGCACATTTAAATTCATAATTGAGACCATGTGTAAGCTCAGAATTAGTTTGTGCTACAGAAACAAATACTTTGTTTTCAAAAAAATAATCTGTCACATGTGTTCAAGAACAAGGAGATCAGGAGAACTATTACAATCCCACTTTTTCCACTATCTGTGCCTGGTGGTGATTATTCTCCTTACTCTACCCAGCCAAAACTACTTTGTATTCATTTATATAAAAATAAAAAAGAGAGTCACACAACAGTTCATTTTCTCTGGTCTTTCCAATACATTTGAACAATTAACTTCTTCAAGCTAGCAGCTAACCCACTGAGCCAGACCACGAGGGTATCTGTACTTTCCTTGAGACAGTATCCAACAGAAACCACTGCTGAAACGAGGCAGGAATTTTCCTACATATTCACCGACAAAAGAAGTCCACCAAAGTGCCAGACAATTTTTATATTCAAAAAAGCCCAAAATATTATTACAAACACAATGCAACTTGGACCTCTTGGAAGCTCAAGTTGTCCTCAGGTAATCCAACAGAACCATACGAGGATGGATCTCAGTTATTGGATATTAAACTGGAGGAAAAAAAAGGTCTGTAGGTGAAGAACCATCTCTGTGACTTTGGACACTGTGGACTTTACATTTCTTCACATCAAATCATTTGAAGATTGTTTTATTTGATCATCATAATTCAAGGAACTTTTTTCCTATAAAATCTTTGTTGGTTTATTTTCTGTTCGCTTTGAAATAGACACTATCTGAATACAAGGTTGCGGCTTCTTAATTTAGATTTCCTGTAAGAAAAGAGCAGCACTTCTTTTTTACAGTAGGAAATAATTGAAGACCCAGGGAATCCAATCATAGCACTAAAACAAAATGACAGTGTTGGCCCAGCCCTGACCAGATTGATTCTGAATATATTCTATTTTAAATCCACTGTGAGTGCATTGCAGACACACAGCGAGCCATGTCTGACTCCACTGTATAGCACCAGTGTGGAATGAACCTTGACATTAAAGCTGGCACGTTGCCTGAGTTGCCAGCCTTTCATTTTAGCACAATCAGCAGACACCCCTCTCTTTGAACTCAATGACAACTTCATATTGAGGGTGGCTAAAATAAACCAAAGTCCCTTCTAGTCCTATCACATCAGTGAGCTTTATTACAACCGGCGCTGTTTTTCTGATGTGTTTTCCACATCTGTGTGATTATGGCTCTTCTTCTGAAGCACAGCTGTCACAGACCAGGCTGTAACTCCTCCTGTGAGGAGAGAGGCTGCAGACTCTGGCCCTAATTAGGCATCTTTGAGTAATTAGACTAAACACAGCCTTCACGCTCCGCTCTGCTCATTCATCACGGCCCCGGCGCTCGTGCGGAGGAAATGCACTGTATGCAGGAGCACAAACACACAGCCAACCCGGTCAGACTGTGTGATTGATTTTGCGGCTCCCGTTCACGGACTCCAAGGAGTCTGAAGTGAAGACGAACCAGCGCTACGACACGGAATGTGTTTCTTATTGTGGAGCTGCGGTTCTAGTGCCTCCGCAGAGTAGAGCCTCGGAGAAAGGAAGAGCCTGAGATCTTATTGATTCACAGAGGATAAAGTGGTATGAAACAATATCCCATCCCACTGTTGACTTTGGGCACAAAGAGGTAGGGGCTGTAACAGATGCAACAGATGAGAGGACCAAGAAATAATCCCTCCAAAATCCACTTGTTTAAAAGCCTGACCTCTGTGACCAGGGCGGCCTTTTAAAATATGAGCTACAGTGAGATTTGTGAATGCAACCAAATCTTAGAAATGTAGCCATGAAAAAAAATACTTAGATGATGTGGTCGAAGAACAAATTAACTGTGACTACTTGGGCAGGGTCTGGTTTTGAATTAAATGCAGGCACTTTTTGCAGACTTAAATGCAGACTTTTTGTTGATTCAGCCAACGATCAAACCCAATTATCAGAAGAAAAAACAATAACTATAGAGCAGGAAGTCTTGTCAAATGTCTTGCAAAGTGTAAGACAAACACTTGATGCTGATGCCGTTTTTTTACTAGCACGCCACAATCGGTCCTAAAATCAGACACTGGGACCGTATCAATAGCAAAAAGATAGATATAAGATTGAACTAATATAAATGTCATGTAAGTCATGCATAAAAACCAAAATGCAAAATTTTAACAGCCTTTATGACGCCAGCTACTGGGGAAACCCAGCCATTTCAGGGAAAAGGCAGAAGTATTATGATAATATGAATAAATTATTTAATTTGAACAAGGGTTGCAGGCCGCATTAAAAAGCTCAACGGGCAACATCCGGGCCCTCAGGCCTTAGTTTGCCCTTGCCTGCATTAGTCACATGGCAAACTAATTTCTGCCAAATTTCTCCATGTACTTTCCTTTAAAAGTTGATTCATCACACTTTATCCATTTAGAAAAACTTAAAATAATAAAATTAATTATACCTTTATAATTTTCATAGTTTATGAGCTAAGAGTCTGAGAGAAAAAAAAAAGAATAACACACTCACCAATGACAATGAGTGTGTAGTTAATGTTGACGCTGCCAAAGCCGTTTGTGGCTTTGCAAATGTATGTGCCCGTGTCATCTGCCTCCACTTCCTTGATCTTCAAGCCACTGCGAAGGATACGGAATCGTATCCAGCCACTGTGGATGTTGCGTCCATCCTTGGTCCACATTATCAGGGGTGGAGGGTCTCCATCTACTGGACATGGTAGTTTAATGGCACTTCCAAGTCGTGCCGACTGTCTGTGAACAACCTTGTCTGATATCCGTGGTGGTCCTGCAGAAAAAAAAGACAGAAAGAGGGTTTATTTTCTTGATAGAATTAATTAATTTTTTAGAACGTCACCTTTCCTGTCTGAGTGTGAAAAACAACATACTTTAAACAAATTAAGAAAACAGTTGTTAACTTTTTCAATTGATCAATTCATTCATCCTTAGCCTCTTATCTGTTACCAGGTCGCAGAGGCAGCAGTCTTCACGACTGCCACCCAAATCACATTTGACCCCATTCTGTCAGCCTTCCTGTGGGTGCTGAGCCCATTGGAAGTTACATGGATCGGAATGGTCCTATTCTCAGTGGCTAGATGGCAACTGGTGGATTTCACTTCTTCAACCACTAGTCAACCACTGGTGTCTGCAATTTTATTGATGTTTCACCAAAGTAAATACAGTACATCTGTGATTAAAACAATAAAAATATTTCACTTTTTAATAAGTACATTTACTTTTACTTATGAAAAATGTACTTTTATGGTAAGAGGTTTAGTGCAGTTCTTAACAATGGGCTGTTAAAGAGACGTTGCAGAATGGCCTAGAATAAACCTTAAACTCTAATATGATGACACCAAATCAAGATTTTCCATCTTCCCCTGTCCTTTGTATCTTCTACTCTGACTCCAACTACCTCCATGTCCTCCCTCACTGCATCCATCATTCTCCTCTTTGTCTCCTAAATGTTAGCTCCATCTCTAAGATCATTCTTTTACCAATGTGCCCACTGTCTTTCCTCTGAACATGTCCAAACCACTTCAATCTAAAAGTTAATTTAAAATCAATTTCCACAACTCTTTTTATAAAATATGTAATACAACCATCTTTACATCCATAAAAGAAAATTTCAAAATTGGCCAATCAGAAATGCCAGGGGCAGATTGTAATAATTGGACAAGCTCTGTTGTGTCCTAGCCTGTAGCTTGCACTCACAGGGGAAAGAGTTCTGGATCTGCTTTTGCGTGGCGTGCAAGAGATCAAAGGCGTGAGGGGGCGGATCACAGTGAGACGGACAGCGGCCTGTTCAGTCCCCGCTCGTAATTGGCTCGGGTCTGCTTCCTCAGATCTGGTGAAGTGAAGCGGGCTGAAACACCCTCTGATGGTGTTAGGAGGCCTGCATCACTGCTCGCACAGCACCAGGCCTTGACTACCCCCCACTTCCCACCCCCGCCATCAAAAACCAAACAAAACCTTGAATTACTGGGCTGACGAGACACGGAGGAGAAACAGGAGATTGGGGCAGAAGAAAAGGTGGGTGTGGGTGAGGAATGGGGGACTACGGGGGCTGCAACCAAACTCCCTATAGCTGTAAGTCACAGCCCTCAAAAGTACACAGAGCCCAGTCTGTGCCTCAGAACAAATGGCTGCTCTGGTAGCAGTAAAAACAATGGGGAGGGTAAGTACACATGGCCTCTGCCCACATACACACACACACACATGGTCACATTCCACTGGTCCATTTCACACATATGGTAAACAAAAAGTTCATTATAGTGAGAAGGCTGCGGCGGAGGAGGTGACACAGGTAAGTCCATCTGCTCGTTTCATCCGTAACTCTGCAGACAGATGTAACACAGCTGCAAATACATATATAAACCACAGAGCTTTTTGTTCCTTGACATTTAAATAAACACAAACTCATAGAAGACGATTGCTTCATGATACAGACAGTTGTCTCTGTGAACGGCCCTTTAGGACCCACACAAACGCAAATACAGTCATGGTTTTCCTCCTTTCTCTCTCCCCATGACCTTTTTTTCTGGTCCACCGTGTGCACGGGAAATTGGAAGTGTCAGTGTTTATGTCTGTGGAAAAGAAAAAGGCGACTGCAGTGTTTTTGGCTGTTGTCAACTGGTCCATTTCTCACTACTTCTAAAAAGAGAGCAGAACAGGGGCCCTCACTGTTTCTAGTCCGCGCACTCTGATTTAAGACCACAACCATTGGCTTATTGCTGCTCGAGTTCACACGTACAAGGTTGATCCTCAAAGACTAAGCCGCCCGGTAAAAACATAAACATATTCCTTGAACAAATCATGAGAAAATAAACCTTTAGTTATCTTCTCGGACCAAGAGGCTCGCCAACCATTCCGTAACTGGTTTGCTCAGGGTTGATGAAAGAGGAAGTTGCGTTCAAAACAACGTTTTGATTCATGTCAAAGGTTGAGTTGAAGCGGAGTGTCAAAACAGGCTTATGGCTCATGTGGACGTTGAGCAATGTTTATGACAGGGCAGTTGGTGGCCTAATGGTAAAGGGAGTGGACTTGGTTCGAATCCTCCTACCGCCAAGTTACCACTGAGGTCCACTGAGCATGACACCGTCCCCACTCACTGCTCCCCGGTGCTCAAAGCTGCCCACTGTTCACTTTGGTGATAGGTTAAATACAGAGGTGACATTCCATTGTGTGCAGTGGTGTGAATCACAATGTCACAATGACAAGGAGTTTGCTTTCCTTTTCCTCTTCAAAAAACCCCCAAATACCCGATTTCAACACCAAGTGCAACATATTTAACCCTGTGGGGATTGTCACCCACTTAAACTTCACTAACTCGAGTAATTAGGACTACATTTCCCATCTGACGTGGATACCAGCTGCAATTCAATATTGACACAGTAAACACCATTGATCAAATATAACATGAATATTTCAATATGCCAATATTATAATTTAACAAAATGATTTGTCAAATTGGGACGTTCACACTTTTGAGTAGTGATTCCGCTCTATTTTAGGATATATGTGCTAATATTATAGACTCTACTTGTCCTTCTCTACGGTCGATACATCTCATTAAAAATAATGAATTCAAAGTTGGAAGGAAAAAGTACATTTATTCACAGAGTCTTTATCATTATTTCAAATTTACTCTTGACATCTTCATCTACTGATGCTGTCAAAGCTTTAAATGCTTAGAAGCTTTGGCTGTTGCTTCAAAGACCAGGAATGTACAACTACTGATTTCCTCCCTCCATCTCCCAAAAAAAAACCTTTTGAAGCTCCTCTGAAAAACAGCACATGAAGAGGTGCTGAAATCAAGGACGTCATCTGAATAACCTAATAAGTGTTTGTGCAGTGGGCAAGACAACTATCCTGTCTTCAGCAGGGTCTCTCCTCCTCCTCTACCTCCTTCTCCTGCCCTTTCTTCTTTTCCTTCTCCCCCTGATCCTCTGTCAAGGACAGGTTCTATCTAACCTTGGAATTGCAAGCTCTCAAAACACAGAGGCCCTCTGTGGTCACTCCAACTCTGAGAAAAAAAGGGGATTATCTGCTTTGATAGAAAGATGCACAGTTTAAGATGTGTGAAAAGTGACATGTAATCCTGTAATTCTTTTACTGTAGTTGCACTCTTCTCTGCTCTGTGTATTTTTTTTTGCTCCAGACTTCCCCAGTTGCTGAACTTGAACTTTATGGCCTACAGACACTGTGATAAATGGCAATCTGTCAGACGTTCTGACAAAGTACTTTACAGTGTTTACACACATTGTTAGAATTGTTAGCTGCTGCGCAAATGGAAAATGATACACTGCACCATATGGGCTTCCCTGTGCTGCAGCAGTGGGCCGGTGCTACCCATTATAGCTGAGCCTTGTGCGTGAATGGAATCTTTCATGGCACAGGAAAAGGAGGACGAAGCCTGGCGACTCTCGGAATTAGCCGTGTTTTCTTTGCTCAATTTGATGATGGATTATTTAACAAGAAAACAAGGAAAGCACATTCACCAAGAGGCATTCTTTAAATTCGGACTATAAATAGCCATTTCTGCAAATCCACTGGCCAAACGTGCAGATGGCTATGCAAAGGTATATGTTTGGAAACATTTGGTAAGTTAATGAAAAGGAAACACAGGCCCAGAGAGCTCAAACATCGCAGGGGATTGAGCAATGACCAGTGCTGGCACCTCGTTCCTCATTTATATCCCTCTTTCTTTAAAACACCTGTGGATTTGTTGAAAGTGTGTACTAGCTTTTTTTCCCTTGCCATTCAAAATGTTTTGTTTTCTTTTGGGTCTTTGCAAACATGTCAATAAAAGGCTGACTTAACTGCTGACAGCACTTCCAGTGAACACCTGGGAACTAAACCAACCACAATAAGAGCAACATGATAATGCACGCAACACTGTCCGCCTCCTGCGAGACACAGTAACTCAAACAACACTGTAAACAGTTTCTATTTAAAAAAAATTTGGGCTTCAACCAACTGCAAGAATTTCTTGTACATCAAAGACATTGGACGCTGCCAGACTGTAGTGATTCATGACTTAGATAAACACGGATCCCAGTGAATATGGAGTATTTATATAAAAGATAAGAAGAAAACACAGAGAGAAGAGATTGAAGCTAGGAGAGGCTTCCTCCTACTCAGCAGCACTGTGTTAGCTCAGCAGACCGTACAAGAGCACACAGTGACAGCTCTAATGAAGCCTGCTGCACAGAGGAAAAAAAATCCAAGGTGTCTTAGGAACACAGTATTACTAGGAAGGTAAGAAAAAAATTGATACACAATGAAATATTAGGATGTTTCATGTCACAATGTCCTCTTGATGTTCTTACACCCAACACAAAAAGTGACTTTCAAATATTTTGTATCATTGGCTTAATTCTGTGTTGTATTCAAACAGAACCTTGTCATTGTTCATTGTAGAAGATTCCTCTCCTCCATTGTTATTAACCTGACGTTAATCATGTAACAGCAAAGGGTATTTTTACCTTTTTGATGAAAAGATCTCGCCATGCTTATAGTATTGCAATATATCATATCAGTGGTACTGTGTTGTGTTATTCATCAAATCTCTCCAATTTACACTCTAATAAATAATTAATACAATGTGTAAGTGAAAACAACTCAATCCAGAGCTGGTGTGTTCACTTGAGAAAAGAAGTTAGAAGTCGAGGCTGACTGACGCTGCAGCTTGGGGAGTGTGTGAAAGGCCACAGCTTCTGTGCGCAGCTATACATTTCACAAGCTGAGATAAAAATCAGCGTAACACAGAGAAAATGAGAGAGAAGGGGAAAGCCATCTTGGCAATTCAAGAAAGGAGGAAAAGTGAGGTGTGTTGGAGAGTGTCTGGGGTAGTGACAGAGTAAATGGGGTGGTGGTAGGACCTGTTCTGACAGTAGAGGGGCCGCGCAGGGTGAAAAAACTCCGTCTTTTCTTACAGCTCTAGACGTCCAGTGCGGCAACTTCACCGGCTGTGGTAATCAATACCCGCCATTTTCCCCTCTCTACTTTCCAATCAATAGATAAGAGCAGGGTAAGACCAGTCAGGACAATGGCTCTTTCTTCATCGCCATCTGATGTGGACTGAATAGCAACTTCTTTGGTGGTGGGAATAGTACAGGAGGAGCTATTGGGTGACACAAGGGACCAGAGAAACAGCAGGAGAGGCTGGAATAAAAAGAATGGAGTAAAGAGGGTAAGATGCTCCACTCGACCTATCTGATTAAAGAGATGGAGAGGGAAAGTCAGCGAAACAACAGCCTGGCTTGTTTACAGTGAGGCCGCATCTGCTTCCTACCATAATGGCTCCAGAACAACGGGTTCCCGCTGAGTTCTCATCAAAAGAACAGGAATGGAGACGGAGAGAGAAATTACTTCAGTGTCATAAACCTTCTGGAAACATCTTCATCACGCGGCCCACTCTTAACGGGGGCCTACCATGGAGCCTTTGAACTCTAAGCTGCTATATTTTATTAAAGCCGACTGCCTTCACCCGGCCCCAGCAGCTGTGTCAAGGAGAAGAAAACAAGAGAATTTGTGTGCAGGAACTCCTAAAATAAAGAAAAGGCCTACGAAAATTCGTGTCAAGTTATTCAACTGAACACGTGAACCTTGACCATGTGACGACTTAAAATCTTCACATCTTCAACAAACTGTTTATAATTATTATTATTTTTCTGCTTATGATAATCATTTTTCATGGATCGGTCTTCAAGTTGACGGATTGCATACAATCTGGTATTTTCTAAGTATAATAATGAACATTAGGATACTATGTATGTAATTTGTGTGTGTAACTTGTCCAACCTGGTACCAATTGCTACAAGAACCAGAGCCACTGGTTTAAATAATGCGATATGAGTAGTTTGATAACGTCTTTAATTTTTCGTTGATCAGCCACAAGGACAAAACATAAACCACTGATCAATATCTCATATGTTCAGTAAAAAATCTAGTAGTTCTAGTAGATTTTCAGTTAGTTTATAAACTCTGCTGCATAATCATTTTTGAGATGTGGCTGATTACAGTCAGCCTAAGGCTCAGGTCACATACAGAACTAATATCCAAGGAGATTTCCTAACGTACATACTTCACTGGTACTCTGATTAAGTAAAAGGTCTCCTTTATATCAGGTTAAAAACTTTCCGAAGTGCATCTGCAGACTTCCACAAACATGGAAAAGTATGGAGTCTAACTCGCGGAAAGTCCTCAACCTGAATTAATAGAGGCCTTTCATATTGTGTTTATGGAATGGCTGTTTTTGTCTTATTACTGAACACTGCACACAAGTCACAGTGGAACAGTTCATGGACTCCTTTTCCACTGCGTTTTCTGTTCAAACACAACACACACGTTTTCTCTTTTTTTTTTTTTCATTTAGCAAACATCACTTCCACACGGTCTTTCTGTGAAGATGAAAGGCAAAGCAGCAGTAGTAGCTTTGGAGACTGAATTGTGTCGTCTTTTTCGTTATAGGACTGAACTGTCCAGGGTCTACCTTGCCCTGGTCTATACACTGTGTTCCAAATTATTATGCAAATCATATTTTCTCAGGTTTTCCAAAATTATCTATGAATGAATGGCGGTCAGCATGATTTTCGAGACACCAACCATTAGAGTACAATTCAAATGTTTTTGAATGAACCTCCCAACAATAATAGTACATTTAAAAATAAAAAAGGACCTTCTCAAGTCTTCCATCCATTGTATTTGTCAGTTTTTGGATAGTATCTGCTGGAACAGCCTTGCACGAGAACAGAATATCCTCTCAGAGCTAGTGTTGAGATGTGAACTGCCTCCCACCATCATAAACACTTCTCTTGATGATGCTCCAAAGGTTCTCGATAGGGTTGAGGTCAGGGGAGGATGGGGGCCACACCATAAGTTTGTCTCCTTTGATGCCCATTGCAGCCAGAGATGCATATGTATTCTTTGCATCATGGCATGTTGAATTGTCATGCATGAAAATTATCTTGTTCCGAAAAGCTTCTTCCTTTTGGACCATGGCAGGAAGTGTTTGAGGAACTCCACATGGGTTGTGGATGTCATCTTCACACCGTCAGGGATCCTGAAAGGGCCGACAATCTCTCTCTTCATGATACCAGCCCAAAACATCACTCCACCACCTCCTTGTTTGTGCCATAGCCTTGTTTCATGGGGTGGCTGGTCAACCAACCATCCACTACTCCATCCATCAGGACCATCGAGGGTTGCACGACATTCATCAGTCAACAGAACAGTTTTTAAGTCAGTCTTCAGGTGTTGCCTGGCCCACTGTGCTCTCAAACAGCTACAAACTTCTCAATAGTGAGATGATAGCGATGAAGTTTCTTGGCAATTTTTATTGTCGTCATTCCTTGACCCAAGCATCCAACTCTCTGTTGCTTTTCAGCAGCCGAAAAGTCCTTTTTCTTCTTGCCCATCTAGGTTGAAAATGGTAGCCTGCTTAATAATGTGGAACAACCTTCCTTAGTAGTCTCCCCTTTAATTGGACTCACCTGCCAAACTAATTAGCACAGGTGTCTTCAATTGGTTTCAGTGATATACAAAGCCATGATAAACATTACCATTCATGAGTTTAAAATAACAAACAAAAAATACTACACCACTGTTGAACACATTTTGCATAATAATTTGGAACTTAGTGTAGAGCAAGGTTTCTCCCAATAAAGTGATGACCTCGAGAGGGAATAAGCAGTAGATAATGGACTGATTATCAAACAGATATTGAGATGTGTGAAAGTAAACACATTAAAATCAGAATAGGGACTGTGTTTTAGGTCAGTGTATTTAAGGTTTTGCTGGTACAGATAGTGATTATTTGTTCAGATCCCAAAAAGTGGGTTTGAAATTAAAACAACTAAAATATTTAAAACTGTCGTGGTCCAAGTGGATTAATTTGTAAAATGGCTAATTTACTCATTAGATCTGATTCACTAAACAGGTATGGTTTAATACAGTGAAGCCGAAAACAATAGTTTTTCCTATATATACCTGGAAAAACACAGTCAGTCATTCATTGGTCTTGTCCAGTCTCAAAGAGCACACAGTGAGTGGCACTCAAGTCGCTTTATCTCACTCCATTAGGCTCAGGCCTGGTGAGCACACAGGGGCCGACTGTGTGCTTAGGGCCACTTATCAGGGAAGAGGCACCAGAAAGAAGACTGGAGGAGAGAGAGAGGAAAGACCAGACAGACAGAGATGTTGATGGAAGACGACAGAAGACAGAGGAGGGAACAGGAGAAGACTGGGCCAATGGAAAGAGAGTGGTACAGTGAGGGTTAAAAGGTGGATATAAAGAGTAGCAGAGGCTAAGATGGCAGAGGGGCCTCCTTTAACACGCAGCTCCTAAGGAGAGCAGAGCTGCATGGGGGAGTGAAAGAGGATTAGGTGGGCCCAGGCGGCAGTAACCAGGAATCCCAACAATCTCACACCCCACTCCCTGGCCCGGACTCAGCCTGGGACATATGACACACTCCGACAGTTCTTTCTCTCTGCAGCACAGAGCGAGGCACCAACACAAGCACCTGTTTATTACTGTCTGTCTAACATGTTTGGAGATAGACCAAGCACTGGGCACCGAGTGGGTTGTTGTGTGAATACTCACACTTGTTTGGCTGCTGTAGAATGGTTATTTTGGTTCTGTGTTATGTCTTCTTTTTTTTTAATCGCATCTCGTGAGCGCACACAAGCAAGCCTTGTTTAGACAATAAAATGTCTCATTACCTACAAACACCTGTCTGGAACAGGAAAGGCCATTAGGGATGAAAGGCTATGACTTAATCCCACTGTTAAACTGTTTGCTGCTCTCTTTGATCAGAATGTGCTCCTATTAAGTCTCTTTGATATCTCCTGCAATCTACCTGACTGTATTTGTTACCGTCTCTTCTTTCACACAAAAGGGTTGGCGGGTTTTGGGATTCAAATAAGGACAAAGGTGTCTGGTACACCGCTATGGCTGATATCCTGTACAACTGTGAGGAGTGTGTAGTGTTTACTGTAAGAATAGCTCAACACAACTTTTTCATGTCTAATTCTGATGTCAGACCAATACTTTCTTTTGTCTGTCAGCATAACAAAGACTGCTGTTGATAATAGCAATAGTGTATCTGTTAAGGATACAACATGCAAAGTTATGTTGTGTATTTAGGTCTAGATAGGCTAGTGTTTTTTTTTTTCATTTTCACTTAAGGAATGGGCCATCTCTTAAATTTTTTTCTAACAATTTCTGAATAACAACGGAAGCTTCATTTCATCAAAATAAATCTTAGATGAAGATTATGCTGAAATGACATTAGTCTGGGACACCATATAGAAGGGCCCGTGAATTCGAGCTCCTTGACACAGTTTTTTTAGCAACATTTTACTCATAAGAAAATCTTATTGCAACCAAGCTCCACAGAGGCTGTAAGTAATAGGTTTTAGATATTTGTAATGAAAAAAGAAAAAAAAATGCAATCCCAACAAAATGTGTATGAAGGGTGCATGACAGGTGCATTTGTGGAATGGATTAATCTCAAATCTATTACTTAGTGAAAAATTGCAGCATGAAGAGCATGTTGCTGTAGTGCCAGATGGAGAAGGGTTTTCCTGCTTCATTATACAATCAGTGTTTCTGACATTTCATGGTCTGCATCAGTCAACAGTTAGGTGGATCCGGACACTCCCTGTGTGCCTCCCTCTCAACCTTCTTGCATTCCACTGTGGGGAAAAAAATAACTAGCTCCTACCTGCTTCATGTGAACTACTAACAGAGATCAAATATTGTAATTTGGTGCTGAACCAAATACATATGTTAAATAAAAGAAGTCACTGACGTCGTGGTGACATCATAGAAGACCACCAGCAAGGCTCATAAACACATTTGGTCATTTTGAGACAGACATGCTGTCATCAGCAGAAGTCTGAATAAGTCTCATCTTTGTCATAGTGATGATGATGGTGATAAAGATACCTAAGTCTGGCGCTGAGTGCACCTCGAGGAACCCTACACCGGCCATACACTACACAACCGTCTGAGGACCAGCCAGTCACCATGACACTGGGAAGCGCTTTACACCAGCGCCTTTGTCAACAAGGTCTTTTAGGAGGGGCAAACGACAGACTGTGATGTAGCTGAGTGTTTAGGCAGAAAGGAGCAATTCAAAGAGGACACGGCGAGTGGGAGAGGAGGCCCTGAAGAATGAAAAAAGGCGGGTGAGACCGAGGCGAGACAGAGGGCAAAAAGGAGGGGAGGCAGCAAGGCGAGACTGGCTGAGGGACAGAAAAACTGGCCAAGCTCTCAATGACAGCAACAAAGCCTTTTGACCATACCGGAATATTGTCTGAAATCAATCTGTCAACGTGGAGTTGTTGAGTCTGTCATTAGGACTTGGTACTCGCCCTTTCACACTGACAATTTGTTCAGTGCTTTCCCAGTTTAAACCTGATGCTCCCACAAAACACAGGTCACTGGTCCTCTCCCCTCCTCAGTCTGCCAGTATAACCGTCTCTCACTAAACCATCCAACTGTAATGGTGCTCTGATTAAGCTGATATGTACAAAAACATTACTGAATCTCCAATAAAGACAATGGGGCACGCATCTGGTCATAAGGATGAACATCTTCCTGACCATCTAGTGTCAAACTGTCTTGGCTTATGTCTATACCAGTGGTTCTGGGTTCGATCGAACCCTCGGGGTCCGGTGAGTCGGTCTCTGGGGTGGGTGGAGCCCCTGCCGCGGTCAAGACAACGCAGAAGTCGGGACACACTGACTCGCCCTACTAAAGTAGGGTTTGGTAGCTCCAAAATGGTTAAGAACCACTGGTCTATAGTCTTTCAACCAACCACAAAACTCCTTTAATAGTTTCTTTTTATCTTGCATTATTCAATATTTACATTCTATGTGCCAATTTATTCAGAAATCACTTGAATTAGTCAACCTTGGCATTGCTCAAAGTTAAAGCGTAATTTTATTTATTTTTAAAATACTGATGAATGATTTTAGATATAAATTGGAGTTCAAATGAAATGTAAAACAATATATACATTTTTGATTCTGAAAAATGACACATATTTTAGTACAGCAACAGTTCTGAAGTTTGGGAACTGCTCATCCACTCACAGCAAAGTCCCAGGACGTTTTCAGCAACACTTTCAACCGGTCTCAAACTATTTGTTGTGCACTGGTGCTTTATCACATAGTGTTGTTCATTTAAACAAACTGATGAATATTATTAAATGTGGCTGGAGGAGACAGAAAGTTCCTGTCCACCCCCTGACCAAAGGACCTTGGGTTTCTCTATGGACTCACTGTCACAGATGGAGTTACTGTTACTGTCTTAAGATAACATAGATTACAACTGCTGAGTCTTTTAGTGAAGGGGAAATGATCTGTTTTTTTCGCTGTCCTCACTAGTATTCTCGCAGAGTCTGATCATTTCTGACCATTGTTTCTGCCCATTAGCACACTTCAAGCCATCACTAGAATATTAGATATGTTAATCATAAAATAACGCACATGTTTTGTGTATTCTGGGAGAGATAAAATAACTTACAAAACAAGTGTCCTGGAACATATGGAGACACATTTCTGTGCCAGGTGTGGACAGACCTAGAGCTGAGATCAGATTCTCAAAGACAGATGCTACAACAAGATCTGAAAAAAGGGCTGAAGTCGTCAAGTTTAATTCTTCAGGGACCATAAAAAAATCTGGAACAGATTTCATGGAAATCCATCCAATACCAATGAAGATATGGTCTCCCAACTACAAGGGCCATCCTCATGGTGGCAGCAGAGTGAATGTTAAAGGGTCAAACAAATCTTTCTTTTCCTGGAATTCCAGTAAGGACAATTTATTTTTATTAAAGTGTAACCCCCAAAACAATCAGTCATTGTATTCTTGTACAGAGTGAGAGAGAGAGAGCCAGTGCGGTTTGTGTCAATTTTACACGAAGTACCCATGTGTACCTCTAACCCTCGTGTGGGGGCAGAACCATAGCTCAAACTCAAGTCTCAGTGCATGTGGAAATCAAATCAGTTTCACTCCATGATGTAGTGAAATCCCAGATTGGGGTTGCAGTAGTCCTGCAATAAAATATGACCGATTAAACTTTTTTGCTCCTGAAATGGATTTTCCTCTCTTGTCCCATTCCACTCTTCATGTCAAAATGGGGACACATTTTTCCTTTCATTACAGAAATAACAGGTCCTCTGAATAATAAAAATATAATTAAGGCATCTTCGACTCTTCACCCCCAATTCAAACTCAGAGATTTCTGCTTGGGCTGCCAGAAACAGGGGCGAAGAAATTCCAACTCTCCAACAACAACAACCAAAAATCCCGTTTTGGCAATACCTAACAGTCAACTGCCTATAGGCCAGACTCCTTCTCTCAATGGGGACAATGTATTGAGAAATTTCTGGAGTAACTCAAAAGAATCTCTAATGAAAAACAAAGTGGAAGTAAAAAAGCCACAAAGCCATGTGGGGTCTTATTGAAGCTCATCGGAGGTGAACTGAAAGGAGGGACAGGGGGCGTGTGTGTCAAAATTGGCAAAGGCCTCATTCTGTGTGTCACTGCATTATTATGTGGATGTGTGTGTGAAAGTGCACATGCTTGTGGTTCTGAAATCCCCTCAGAAAGGAGAAGAGTGAAAAATATAAACAATGCGGTCCGTGGGTGAATTGGTGCCGGGCCACAGAGAAATAATGTTTCCTTTTGGTCCCATCTGTCTATTACTTCCACTTGATCCATACCCATATCAACAAAAGAACTNNATACCCATATCAACAAAAGAACTGAACAATAGAATGGCTAGGATTCCATCATCAATAATGCAACTATATTTGATTAGAAAATATTTTCTCAGTGAAGACAACAATAACCTCAAAATGACGCAGAGTCATTGATACAAGATTACAAAAGAAACTTTTTATACCGGTCTGGTAGCAGACAATTATAGGCTGTGTGCACTTGAGAAATACTTGTTGTGCCCAAGCAGAGTTAATTCAAGTAGGAAGATTTTATAGGTAGGAAAATATTTCAGAACACTGAAATATGAATTTTATTAAGGGGTATTTATCTGCCACAACTTAACGACCGGTCCGTGAAAATAGTACGAGATACAGTAGTATAGACACCGGTCCGTAGCTCAAAAAACGTTGGGGAACTCTGCCATAGAGGGTTACTCATGTGTGGTTGTGTATTACAACAGAAACAATGAAGGACTTGATGGTGAGGAACCTTATCCTAAAATGACACATCACTGCTGCCTGATGCAGGTTCCTCTATTCTGATGTGTCAGACAGAGTCTTTAATAGTGAACACTAAAACAGGCTGTGACATGTAAAGTAAACAAGCACATAGAATAAGATGGGACTGATGATATTTCTGCACTTTAGCACAGCCTTTGTTCACTAACATCACAATGTCATCTGCCGGACTCGTCCAAACTTGTTTGGACAGGGAAACATCTAGACGTCTGCCATCCTGTGAATAAGGTAGATACACTATACCTTTGCAAAACACAAAAATGTCATTAAAGTTATTAAAGGCATATGCTTTGTGTGGTTTGATGCAGGCTTGTCACTTTTCACCCCAGGTTTGAATTTCACGTCAAACAATGGGGCAAAAGGTAAAATTGAAGGGAATATTTCACCTCAGGACATCTGTGTGAGGTTTTACTGTTGGGGATCAAGCCCTTCAGGAGAAATCCAAACACAGGTACTGTTGTTATATATTTTGCGCTGCCAGAGTGTGCAGTTCACTGTTCACACTATTGTTAATGCCGACTAGGCATAAATGACCCCACACATAAAACAGTGCAGATCAAAAACATAGAAAAGATTTAACCGAAACTCATTGGATAAATCTAATTAACCAAACACTAACTAGAATGTTGTTAGGGTTAACAGGACAAAATGTATGGGTTCTAACGAAAACTGGACATGTGAAAAGTGACTGATTATTTAACGAAAGCCTATTGTTTGCAGACGAGAGGTCAGGATATCATCACAGTAGTATAAAAAGTAAAATCAGTATGAAATCATGACCAGTTAGAACAGATATATGGACATATATTACTACATATATAAGGAACTGGGACATTTTTGTGAGAAACCACATTAATCAATCAATCCACGTTAAGTCACTACCAGCATAACATGCTAGGGAAGCAGAAGAAAGAGAAAATGCTGTTGCTATAGGTGACCTGACTACAGGTAGAATCAACCACATTATTTCTAATACAAAAAAAAACATTCAAACTTGATTTCTGTTGAATTCCACTGACTGACTTGACTGAATGAACAGCTGCAGAGCACAGAATGAAACTCTAGTGAGGTAGGAGGGTTGTGGGTCTCCCCTTTCTCCCCCTTCCATTCTCTTTTTTTTTTTGCTTTTCAAAAGACGAAAGAAAACAGTCACGTTGGAGAAACGGAGGAGGCTGTGAAAAAGGGGTTGCACAAAGCAAACACATCCAACTGTGGGGCTGAGATGTTATTGTAAGGTCACTTGTAAGGTTCCAGCGAGGCAGTCCCTCACCACCAACAACAGGCTCACTTCCAGTCCACACTTTTTAGGTCCATGGATGGAACAAGGCAGCCTCAGTGTGTGATATCTGAAGTCTGAGGAATCTCCGGACGCTCTTTAAACACCAAAGAGCTGTCAATTAGCAGTAATCCTCTATTAATATGTCTGCTACGCTGAAAAGGGCGAGGACGGAGGAAATGTGTTGGTAACTGTTTGAATACGCAGAAAACAACACCTGCATTTTGCACGTTTGTAAACTGCTCTGTGTGTTTGGTTAAAGTTAACAGGACTAAAAGGAATTCTATTCAACACAGCCAAGTCAACCAGCAGGAAGTGAGTGTGTGGTCTGAAAACACTCCCGCGGCCCTCTGTCCAAACAAACTAATCAGCATGGTATACACACACAGACCTTCATACGATACAGTGGGATTTTCTTAGCACATGGGAGGTATGGGTAGGACATTAAATAATTACATGGGAGCATTAGCATACAGCTGACAGTGACAAATAGGGAGAGGAGACAATACCTTGTTGAAATTCCACATGAATGCTAATTGAAGGGGCCATTAGAGTCACTCCAATGAGGGGAGTGTTGCTCACAGGGGGTTATACGACCCTGCTAAAGCAAACACCAACTGACCTCCATTATGACTACTTATCACAGCTACGGCCCTTTCCTTTCTTTCCCCTGTGAGGGGTGAAGTCTGACACATTCCACTCTGCCAATGTTTCCTCCAGAACTGACAGGGTCAGTGGTAGGCGCTGATAGATTGGGAACACTGAGTGTTGCAGTTGTGGTTACACTATTTCCGAGATAGAAACAGAGGGATCATAGAAGGGGAATATTATTTCCACCTGGTTTTGGCAAGGGAGATGGAGGTGGAGCAGGAAAAGTGGTTGTTGTACCTCTGAGGTTTTTTCAAATTGCCCTGTGCTGCTCGGATGTCTCGTTATAATGACTTTTCTCAGGGTAATTTCAACCCACTTAATAAAAACACACACACACGTATATTCTTCGGCACGAAAGAGCCCTCATTCAATCTCGTAACTTCTTCTCACGCACCTCTAAATAGCAGGGCCTTAAGTAAAGCTTGGTCCCCTCGGTGTGTGCTTGCAGCACTAAAGGGTGAGGAGTGTTTAAAATAAATTACTGCTGCCCTGTCCAACCTGGTGGACCACCGCATATAATAATCCACCCATTGTTCTCCACCAATGGACCCAGACTCTGTAAATAGGGTGTACGGCGAGCTGAGAAAGGGTGGGTGGGAGTAAAGGTCAGCTCATGCCTTGTTTTAACAACAGCACATTAACTTAACTTACTTCCTTCAACTTTACACTGGTCGTAAACCAGTGTAATAAACCAACTTACTTGAGGTGAGTCCATTTGACATTTTTTTTAATTGGTTTAAGATAATGATGATGACCTGGATGACCGAGAACCTCCACAAATAAAGCGGAGGAAATGCACAGAGATGACGAAGAAAGGAAACGTAAAAAAGGTGCTAATCAGTGCTGGTTATCTGGATGAGCAAACAAACAAAAGCTGGAGGGGATTGAGGTAGACTGCACTAAAACAACATTTCATTGTCAAATGGATTAAATTGTGAGTCGAGCAAAGATTGTAAAACGTGTATTACCTGCAGTGAGGATCAGCTTTTTCAGCACTGCTTCCCCACAAAACGCTCATAAGCCTCGTCTGTGTTCCAAAAATACCCGTTCTGCACCTCTCAGTATTCAGGTTTCTTTTCTTTAAATAATAGGAGTTTTGAACCTTTGGTCACAAAGAAATAGGTTCATTACGATCATAGGAAGTGGAATTCAGTCAAGGTGCCAAATGGCCTCGTGAATTTAAGTGCTCTTGGCGTACCATTTATCTCGTTGTACCTTCTTGTCATTACGTTATGATGTAATTTTGCTATGAAGAAGGAGTTTTCCCCTTACTTCGCAAGTTGCAGTTATTTACCTCTCTAAACCCAACCAGATGCTCCGTGTGGTTCAACATGTATGCACACATGTAAATCTATATTTGCACAAATGCTCATTTCATGCTTTCAATTAAGTGACATGCCAATGTCTGTAAGCAAGATGACTGTTCGCCAGTTGTGCCGCATTTTAGGGGAGCACCTGGTGCCTGACTGTTTCTCCCGTGGTGCATTTCTGCAAATCCATATGTCCAAGCGGCTGCATTCCTCAGTTAGTGAAGCCCGGCGGTCCCCGAGCCTGTCACCACATTAGAGTCTCTGCTGGGACACATCACTGAGCACCTCCTCCAGCTGCTGGGGGTGGCAAAGCACTAAAGGGGGAGGAAAGAAGTCACTGGGTTTGGAGGAAGTGTAGGGGTACGGTGGGGGGGGGGGCTAAAGAAATCATTCTTGCTTGGCCAGTCGCAAATCTGAGTGGGAAGAGGTGGAGGGGGCAGCTGTGTGTAATACGAGGGCTGGGGGTCCCTGGTCAGATGTCGCCTGATGATTGACAACGACAGGCTTAGATCCAGTTCACCCAAACATGTTGTGTTTCTCACATTCATTGTCTGAGGCGTTTGGACAGTGAAGTCACACTCAATTTAAAGTGAGTTCAATCCTTTAGAGTTGAATTAGCATTTGTGGCAGATGTCATCATACGTTGTTAACTTTTACAGGGATGATTTTAACAATCCCTCAGGTCTGCTAACTATGAAATCACGGGTTGTGAGTCAAACTTCACCCCAGAAAGTGTTTCACATCGACTACGGTTGAACTATAACATGGAACTCACTGTGTGTGTATATATATATATATATATATATATATATATATATATATATATACATACTGTACATATATATGCTTCAGCTGGGACCACTGTGGGATATTTACACTCCACACACTGTCAAATATGGTTCATAACCATCTCACTCAGACAGAGCTGCCAGCTACTACAACTGTTAATGTGTCCAACAGGCTGCGCGCCTGCAAGCAATTTACAGCAAAATTATGAACAACAGTCAGTAAATTCTTCCGCTTTGTCTGACACAGAATCAGTTAAGAGGCCACTGCTGAACATCAAGCCATCGGATTCCCTCTTGGCTCTCTCCTCCACTGACATCTGTTAATCTGTAAACATACAAAATTGCTTGTCTGATCTTATTTAGCCTTCACGTCTTGTTTACTTTGGTAAGGCATGGCTGCCATGCTGTGAATGAGGCATTGTCCCTAGACCTGGAGATTTAATCTTTGCCTCTAAACTGACGCCAACCCCCAGCCTAAATTTACTCCCCCCCCGCAACCCCCACACACACACGTCACTATAACCCTATAGTCCCTTACCCAAATCCCCAAAAGACACAAGCAGGTAGACAGTGTGTCTATCAGATACCTCAGCTATAGTACAGAGAGCGCTGATGGAGGACCAGTGTTTTCCAGTCAAAGCTCATACGGAGAAATCTGTTTTCAAGATTTCTCTTATTAAAGTTGCAGTGAAGTCTCAAATTTTGGCTTAGCTTTTAATGCATGCTGCTGGAATGGATCAGCCATGGTTCAGTGCATCGATGGCTGTAGATGAAATCATAAGAATTGTCCTGATAGGTTGCTTACAATGCTGTTGACAGGACTACTGTGAGATGGCTTAACAAAGCAAAGTATTGATACTGGCACCTAAAACACTGCAGTCAGTTGTGGTGAGGCTGAGGTCTTCCACTCTACACTCACTGTTTGGGTCAGGAACACACATATTCCCGCTCAGGCACACACACACACATACAGACACACATACTTAAACACTGGTGTGAGGCAGCCTGTTGGCCAGCCCTGGGAGAGCTGGACTCTTACGCTGACTTGTGTTCTTTCACCTTGGGAAGCTGAAGGATGATGTTTGTTTAGTTTAGCTGGAGTGAATGTGAGCACATACACATATTCAGGACGGACTGAAAGCAACACAAACTGTGGCCAGAGGTAGTCCTGCCCTCTCTGGCTTCTCTGCTCAGTGTTGATTTTGGGCTCTGTTTAGACTTTTTTATGTTTTAGTTTTCCATCTACCTCTCAGCAAGAAACCTTGAGGAGCCAACTGAGAGTCCCTTCATGCGCACGAGAAACCAGCAAGTCAACGTGACTCAAGCTATGAAAGCAGTGTCACCTTCCAGGTTTAAACACATCAGGGAGAAAGACAGAAAGACTGAAAGCCGCTCTCACCTCTGGCGCAGTCTGACAGCAAGGCAGCCTCGAAGAGGAACAGCACAATCTTCAGGACGTCCATGCTGTCCAAAGACAACTTCATGTTCCTGTAATCTGAAAGACACATGGTCATTGTGACACGGTGTAACATAAAGCACAAAGCTGGACCAGGAGAGTTAAGGGGCGAGAGAAAAAACATTCTGGTCCAGGCCATTTATAGATGGTTTAAACACTATCACAAAAAACACATCCATTGACGTTATCACATGGATTAACACCAATGGATTAATACAAAGTCATTTCAGCCTGTTTATGCCCCCTTAAATGGGGTATTTTTCAACTACATTTTAATGTAGTATATGTAATTGATAATGATTATTCTTATTATATTATTGTTGTTAGGAAACAGATGTTTGACATAACAAGCGCACCACACTACACAACCATAGATATACAGCACTGTAACAAATATTTTAGCAAGCTGACTGATTTTACCAGATAAAAATAAACCACTGTAATATATTTCAGAAACAGTTTTAAAAATCGTAACTGGTTCCCAAGTGGACGTGTCTGAAGTCTTGAAATTAAATATGTCGAAATAACACTTTTCAATTAAAAACAAAAACAAGAGTTACATCTATTTACATTACATTGAATGTTTTCCAATCTATGAAGCGTCATCTCAATTTTAAAGTTAGACATTCTGATTCAAAGAGTGAATTTTCTTTAGACTTGAGACCTGTCTTGCTCTACACATCCAATCAATCCAATGTATAGTATTAGGACAGAGGACTTTATTATCAAGTAAAAAGTCTGTATACAGCCCTTTATTTTACACAGCTTGAAATAACTTCATGTTTACCAATAAGTAATTGTTATCTAGATAATTTTATTAACAAGATAATAATTACTTATTGTTAAAGATGAAGTTTAAGACAACAAAAGTAAATTGTTGACTTGCTGTGTGGCAACCCCTGAAAAAGTGACAAGACGATAGGAGAAGAATTTTATTAAATTCATTTATTGTATGGCACTAATTCAATGGACTCCTATACTAGAAATAAAACTATTATTATATTATATTGAGTTTGAAGCCGCAATATTAATGATAGGGTTTTGGAGTATTATCGTAAACTTAGTTAACTTAACGCAGTTTAATCGATTTCCCGGCTGTGAAAATGAGTAAAATTAAGGTTGACGTTAGCATAGCACGGTAACGTTATATCGGCTAAGAGTTCAAACAGTAAATCACGGCTAACCGTACACCACATTCAACGGTCAACTTTTAACCCCGTTATTTTCTTACTGTGACGTTTCTGTGACTCGCACGTTGACTCCGTTAACTGCACGCGCTAGGAGACGTCTTAATGTTAAAAAAAAGAAACAGAACTATTATGTTAAGCGTGTCGGTACCGTACCTGGACGGTGAGTGGATCAGGTCAGGCGCGTCTTAGCCTCTGGGCAGAAACGCTTCCAGCTGAAGTTCGTGTTGAGTCCATGAATCAGGAGTGACAGTGTTGGACTGATCAGCCACACAGCACCGCTACACGCCGGTCAGTCCCGGAGAGAAGAGAGGAGAGAAGAGCCAAGGCAAAGACAAACGCGTCCACGAATCACAATCAAACTGACATTAACTGCTGCAGGGAGGGAAATAGAGACAGTCAAGAAGTTCCAGACTCTTTCAGTCCGCTGTGTCCGAGGAGGACTGACTCTCTCGGCGTGTACGCGCGCACACACGCACACACTCGCTCACACGCACACTCTTACTCACTAACTCACTCTCTCACATCGCTGAGGTTTGTTTGTCCGTCCCTGCGCTGCAGCTTCTGACCAATCACAGGCCACGACGGGCCGCACGCGCTTACACGCCGAGACACTCACGCGCAGCAGCTTCATCACACTGAAGGCTCTGTCACTTTTTCTGTCTGTGCCTGTTCTCTGTCTCTGATTCAGACCGTCTGTCAGCTGCTCTCTGTCTGTGTTTGTCTTTCTGTTTGTTTTTAGATGTATTTCCGTCTGGTTTTTGCTCATCCTTAGGGTTGTTTGTTTGTATGTCCTAGTGCTAAGTCAGGATTTATATTTTATATTTTCTGTTCTGTTTCCTTAAAACAGGGGTCTCAAACATAAGGTCTGCGGGCCAAAAAGGGGGGCGTTCTAACCGGGTCCTCTTACTGAATTTTAAAAGTGCAAAGAATGCATGTTGTTGATGTTTTGTCAAATATTTTATTATAAAAAAAGGCAGTGATGGCCTAGTGGTTAAGGAAGCAGACTTGGGTCTGCAAGATCCCCGGTTCGAATCCACCAGCTGCCAGGTTGCCACTGAGGTGCTCTGAGCATAGCACCGTCCCAACCCACATCACTTCTTGTGGGCTCACCACCCGCAGGAAGGCTCACAATATGGTGCAATGTGATTTGGGTGGCGCCAGCTGTCCCTACGACCCGGCAACGGACAAGCAGAAGAAGATGAATGAATGAATGAATAATTCAGGTTTGACTGTACTGGTCTGACCCACTTGACTTCTAGTCCGGACCATATGTGGCCCTTGAACCAAAATAAGTTTGACAGCTTTTTTGTTTTTCTGTAGGGTTAGAAATATCTATTGTCTCTCTTCTTCTGGTCTGTGTCCATATTTTCATCCGTCTTTTTGTTGTTTGTTGCTTCTCTGTGCTTCCCCAGTTGTCAGCCATTCTGTTCTTGTGTTATTGTCAGTAATTCTTTGTCTTTCTGTCTGTCTCTCAGTTTATCCTCTGTCTATTTCTGCCCGTGTTATTATGTCTGCCCTAATGTTTTCTCTGTCTGTTCCAATGTCATAGTTTATATCCATCAATCCATCTCTCTTTCTTTGAAATCTATTATTTTTCCTCTTTTCCTCCCTACAGCAAATGTATGTTAGTCCATCGTCCTGTGTCTCTATATGTGTATCTGTCTCTTTTTTGTTTGTCCATTATTCTTCAGTCTCTGTTTTGCATTTTCCTTTTTTTCGGCCCAACCCCCTTTGAAACCTATCCATTATTGGAACCTAAAAGAGGAATCTGGGCTGAGAAAAAGTGAAATAACGTCCTGTTAACACATTTATATGTCCAATGTGCGAATTTCGCAGTATTTTCTCTTCTTCTCCTTTTAGCTTGTCACTTTTTCAGTGGTTGCTGCAGTGAATCATCATTTTACATCTCTGTATCTTCTACTCTGACTCCAACCAACTCCATGTCCTCTCTCACTGCATCCATCATCTACCCTTTGTCTCCTACCTGGAAGCTTCATCTCTAGCATGATTCTGCTTCCAATGTGTCCACTGTCCCTCCTCTGAACATGTCCAAACCATCTCAATCTGGCTTTTCTCGTTTTTTCACTAAACTTTCCTGTCTGTGTTGTCATTCTAATCACCTCATTCCAGATCCTGTCCATCCTTGTCTCTCCTAAAGAGAACCTCGGCATCTTTATCTCCTCCACCACCAGCTCTGCCTCCTGTCTTCTGCCTATTCCTAGTGTCTCTAAACTGGTCTCACGACTGTCTTGCAAACTTTCCCTTCACCTTAGCTGACATTCTTCCATTACTCCTGACACTTTTCTTCAACTGCTTACACCCACATGTACTCTAAGAAAACAATTAAAATAAAAAAAAAGTTTTTACTTTACAAACATTTTCCAGCATGTAAAGCGGCAAAGGTCTTTCAGATATGGAAAAATAAAATACACCTGTAATGTAACACTATGAGATGCTTATAAGTATCAGTGTCAGTTGTAATGATTGGCAGCCAGACCCATAGATTTTTTTAGTGCTTACATCTGGGTGTGAATCATGTTTCCCACGTACATGTGTTCCACACCATGTCTGTTGTCTCGATGCAGTTGGAGCAGCCTAGTGTATCTGTTGCATCACTGAGTTTGCAGTGTTGGCAGTGTCCATTGAATACATAGTAACAACAGCCAGGGCAGAGGCTGCTCTAACATTGTGTTGTTCAAAGTGACCCAGAGTGAACAACAGTCAGAGCTACCATCAGGGTGAGCTGAGGATTCCTCCATCTGCCGTGACGAGCAGTTAAAAGGAGTCCACAGAAGCTCTCACAGGAACAGCTGTTCAAAGTTTGCAGCTCTCTTTCTTTTTGCTCACTAGGTGTTACCTCAGTCCCCGTTGTTTCCTCTCTGTGGATTGTTACAAGGAACGAAAATGGAATCAGTGTCACAAGTGTCAAATTTGACTAGCATCTAAATGTAGCACACAACAAAATGATAGTGTTCTATTCTTGCATCGGAACGTTGCCAGGTCCAGTCACAATTTGTTTCTTTCATTATTTATTTCCGTTTAAGAGTCTATATTTATATGTTTCAGTGGCTCTCATGTTGTCTTACACCCTGGACACCAATGAGGGCACACATTCAAATACAGAAGCACATTTTTAATGCACCTTTGTGAGTATGGAAGCAGAGAATCCAATATAAATAACATGATTAGACTAGTTTTAAGGAAAAGGAACAATGGAGACAGTTGGTACTGAAGCCACAGCCCACAAATTAATTTATTAATTCATTGATCTTTAGCCTCTCATCCGTAACAAAATCGCAGGGGGCAGCAGTCTCCACCACCGCTACACTGCTCCATACTGTGAGCCTTTCTGTGGGTGGTGAGCCCATATGGGTGCTCTGAGCATAGTGGCAGCCGGTGGATTCTAACCTAAAACCAAGTCTGCTTCCTTAAGCACTTACCCTACACAGTAGATCAGCGATCCACTTCATTAATCTCTCTGGTCTCTAAAGGACTGCTCGTTACGTTAATATTTGCAAACAATAAAAACCTATTAAGTATAATATCGGTTGTTAGTTCTTAATAAGTTTACATGGCTTAAATGTAACTACATGAATAAATGTATGAATGAATTAAATATTTCAAAATGGGCTAATGAAACGTTTTTTAGAATATCACCATGTTTTAGTATACAGGAAATAAATGAGTTCATCACTCAGCCTATCAGCAGGGCATAAATCAGTGCTGCCACCTTGTGGACTTCAGATCAATTGCAGATTTGAAAACGTACTTTCAAGTACTTTGCAGTAAAGGCGCAGTCTTTTTTTAATCAGGAAAAGTAATTTATTTCAATATACATTGCATTTAAAACTATATGACATTATTTGTGTCAAATATTTTACACAGCTCTTATCAGAGAAATAAACAGCAAATGTACAAAATAAGACCAAGCTCTGAAGTCATGATAGGATAGCCTGCCCTTTGATTATGATGACGATTCAATGTGTATGTTTTTTACATAAAGCACTTTCAGCTTTTTATTTTTTTTTTTTATTAAAAAAAAGAAGTTCAGACTTTTTACACATGAAGGAAATTATCTGTACCCAAGTGATGATGATAAAAAGCTTGAAAAACCTGCTTGAAGGGTTTCAGGGTTTTTCCTTTAACATAAAGTGAAATTGTTTAGTACTAAGTCCATGTAAGAAACCATTCATCTGTTCAATGCAATGTAAGCAGACTCAGGAGCAAAATAGGTAAACATATGTTAATATTATCATTCTGAGAACCAATTGTCAGTGGCAGTCTGACAATCAACAGTGGTAAATGGCTGTAAACAAACATCAAGACAGATTTTCTCCTCAAAATGGGTTCAAATAACACTTTTTAAGCAGAAAAAGTGTTTCAAATTGTGCAGAATCACTGTGGTCAGCTGTCTTGCAGACCATGGTCCAGTAATTCCCAGGTTTTAACTCTTTTTTAGCCTAGATGACTAGATCACTGAGCAAAGAGTTCAACGCTCCACTGGGGGCCCTGACAGCAACAATGTTTTATCAATCCGGGGTGCAGCAGAGTTTGCAGAAAAACTTAAACATGCCATAATGCAAGTGTAAGAGCAGAGAGCGCAGCCTGTTACCAGCACAGAGGTTAGCGGTCAGTTCTGTTGGAGTGGACTCTCTTTAAACATTCACTGATATTTATACCTGGAGGAATTTGGATGTTAGTGTTACGTTTTTTCCTGGGACTGGTAGCCTGGTCAAGTGTGGACTTCAGTTTAGCCTTATTTACATGGTGAAGTTGACTTACATTCTTTTGATAATTCCAAGTCCCGGAGCAGTTCCGGGTACAAATGGTGGAAGCTCGCTAAAGCGTAGGAAAATATTTCACAAGTCCTTTCATTTACATGTAAGTTAATTTAATTAAGAAAGTGGTTTGTTATGGTTTTTTTTAATATTTTTCAAGCTGCTACACCACATTCTTGCACAGCGCCAGTCAAAATGTGTTATTGCCCGATCGTACCCCCTCTGTTTTCTGCACCTTTTATCACACAAGCGGTTTTGAGTGATTTATTTCGGCTGGGCACAGAGGTCATTTCTGTGGTTCCAACTGAGGCACGGGTTTCTCATCCTCACTCTGTGACTCATCTTGGTGCTCTGTCAACCTCAATGGCCCAGGCCTCGGCAGCGTGGCACTCGCCTTGGCCACAACCCCTAGATTTGTCTGTTGCATACGTTCATGCTGCAGTGGGCTCTGTGCTTTATTTTTGTAATAATGATGATAACAATGATAATAATAATCAGATTCCAGCTTTGTCACTGTAAAATGGTGTCACGTGGAACATGTAGCAGTGTGTGCACACCCTGACTGGCTTCACCTGACCGTACCGGGGCAAGGGTGCAGAGTGGGAGGAGCAGCGAGAGCAGAAGATCTGAAACGACAAAGTACAAAACAATTAGTGAGTCATGAGCCACAAGCACAAAGCCATCTGTTTCCACAACAGTAACTTTAGCAACAGTTATCCTGCCAACTGGACTACTTCAGAGAGGAAGCGAGCGCTCATACCTTTCCACAGCTCCTGCAGTGATGCTTCCTGCGGATGACAGTGAACGGAGCCTTGCAGGCAATGCAGGAGTTACAGGCTTCATCAGGAACCCAGTCAGGAGGATCTGCATGGAGCCAAAGAGAAACACTTAACACTGAGTAAAATAAATGGGCTAACATTTACACTGAACTCTTGAGCGTGTTCCCTGACCTTCAAACTGGCCGTCCCGTGCTTTGGCCGCCAGCTCTGATGAAGAAATGCTTTCCTGACACAGAGCACAGTCCTCCAGCACAGCACTACGCAAAACTGGAACTGCTACAAACACAGAGCAAGAAACCGACCCACACAAAAGTAAGAACTTATTTTTTTAAGAAGTAAATAATCAAATAATTAGTTTTTATTTTAATGTCATTGTTAAATATTACTGTGACAATAATACTTTATCTAGAAGTTTCTTTTCTAAGAAAGCAAGGATTGCAGCTTTGTCACTGTCAATGGTTCATACACACAAGCCCAATGGTGGCAGTAATGTACCCTCAAGTTCTTGTGCCAGGCAAAGATACTTTTTTTGGTTTGCTTACCATACCATTTTTCACAATATTATATTACTTATATAAAAGTTATAAAAATGCAAAAAAAAAAGCTTATATGTTGTACAAAGCCTCTATCATTATTATTATTACTATCATCCATCATTCGTAGCATTACATATTTATCATTATCCTCAATCCTCATTGTAAACTAAAATTTTTTACTTTTTACCAGATATGTGTCTCTGTACCTTTCTTTTGATCATCATTGTCTCCCTCTTCAGTTTTAGTTGCCATGACTTCGAACAGAGTCTTGAGAATGCTGCGAAGGTCACTGGCATAGTTGGTCTGCAGCTGATCGGCAACACCTGCAGCACACGATGGAAATTAGATGGAGAGACAAAAGACGCAGAGAACTCAGAGCGGCAGAGAGAGTATTTACCTGATATACAAACAAAGAGACGGTGGATAAGGTCACTGCTGCTGTGAAAACGTGATCTGATCTTATTCCTGTTGGCAACCTTGGCATCTTCCAGAGCCAGCTGGATCTCCTGATGGTCTAGGTCTTCTAAAGAGCTGGGGGTCAGGCTGCTGACAGGGCTAAGACACAACAAAAGACTTCATGAGTTCAAATGAGCAGAAAATGACGAAATCGATTCCAAGAGCATACAACGTATACTGTAGACCCCCAGGTGTGATGGTTGCTTATTCATATCTAGAGGAATCTGACTTGCAGTGCAGGTATAATATGTGAAACGTCCTCTTCAGCCAACTTACAATCTAGTATGTTATATGCTGTCATGAAGATCTTCTGTTGTCATTTACTATTTTTTCTCCTAGTGAAGTAATCAAAAGAAACAGGCTGATGCGGTCATAGACAATAAAAATAAAGGTTTACAGATGTAAACTTCTCTCTTCACTGTTCAGACTAACAGAGCAGTTAAACTATGTCCAGTTTAAACACAGAGTCTATGAGAAACTGCACCTATTCAATGACTAAAAGACATGATTGAACCTCAACTAAATACTGACTAAAATTAAGCGATACTGTTTCTGATGTAAAGACATTCCTGTCACTCAAATGTTTCCCAACACTACTGTCTTGTTGCAAGACGGCAGAGACACATTATTCGGACAATGTTCCAGAGTCATTAGTTACCTGGGAGTATATGAACTGCTCGACAGACTACATGAAGTGACCGACACACTTTCACAGTCACTTCCTGACACAGAGCTGAGGGGAGAGTTCTGAAAACTAAAAACAACCAAATGAAAAGTAAAAAAATGTGCTTGAAAACAAAACCTTAACAAAGATTAGAATGAACAGACATGAATGAATGAATAAAAACATGAAAGCAACAGATGGTTATAGCAACGTGAAACAATCAACGAAAGCAAATGATTTTTGGAAATAATTTAAAAAAAAAAACAATAAAGCTGCAAAACAAACTAAAAAATTGCGGATGTCGACCCCGGAGGCTAAGGGTGGTATTGAGAGGCTAGCTGACAAGAGGATAGAAAGGATGGATTAGTCTTCACATCACACACCTGGACCTCCTCCTTGTCTCCTCTTTGGTTTCCCTTTTTTCTTTAGCCCCTGGCTTGTCTTTCTCATTCTCCTTAATCTTCTGACCTCCACTGGTTTGCCTTTTTATTTCAGGCCGTTGCTGTTGGTTACCGAGGGAGGATCCATCTCCTCTACTAGAGCTACTCTCCTGAGCAGAACTTTCAGGCCCAGGAGCAAAGACCAGGCACTTCTCACAGAGCTGAGAGTTAGCGTCCGCTTCTGGTGGATCTGCAGAGCTGTGACACGATGGTGGCGTCACACGGGTGAGTTCTCCTTTACTGTGAGGCTCGTGGCCTCGAGGGGGCAATCGACAAGCAGAGGACTGAATGACAGAACTAGTCGTTTTGGAGAATTTGTCAAACCCCAAGGCAAGACCTAAGCCGAGTCCGTTGGTCTCAGCTGGAATGGGATCATCATGGCTGTCCTCACAGCTCCCACAGCACACACATGAGTTAAGAAGGCAGTGAGTTGCCACCAGGGGGCTGCAGGGCTCGGCCTCAGAGGGAGCTGGACGTGGCAGCAGCAGTTTGTCCACCGCTAGTTCTGTCAAGCTGGGGGAGCGAGGGTTGAAGATGACGGTGGCTGATAATTTCATACCACCCATACGGTGAGCAATGACCTCTGCAGTTTCAGTAGTGGTTCCTTCTAAGGCCATGTCCCAACCGTTAGCGTAAGGCAGAGGTTCTGCACCGGGGGCAGCAGTGCACGCTGGGAGCTTCACATGATGACAGAGTGGGGTTTGACCACGCGGCTGTGTGCAGGCCTGATCTGATGGGTTCTCAGAGTACCAGCCGTTTCGAACTGAGTCCGACCGAGGCTCAAGCTTACCCTGCACAGGATGAGCTGAATCAGTTCCTTTAGCAGAAGAGGCGACCAAACCACAGGCCTCTCTTGATATGCTGGTGACGTGGTCTCCTGCTGCATCTAGATCGTCCATGAAAAAAACCCTGTCCTCCTCCTCTGTACTGTTGCCTGTCTTCCCTCGGCCCACTAAAAGCCTGTGTGGAGACGTGTCTGTGCTGGAGGCTCCACTGGAGCCTCCTGTCTGCCTACCGTGGGCCGGGGACTGACCCTGACTGGGAGGAGACAGTAGGGTAGACATCTCATCTCCAACAAGATATACCATCATATTGAGCTGCTCCAGCTCCTCCTCATCATACTGCATGGAGCAGGCCAGCTCTGCCTCCTCTGCCTCCTCACATAACAAGCCCTGTTCCCTTTCTTCTTCTCCCCTCTGGGTCTCCACCTCCTCCCAGCTCTTTGCCATCTCCTCCTCGTCTGGACTGGAACGGACATCCAGAGCCAAATGCTCTTGCTTCCCCTCAATATCTCCCCTGGAGGTGTCATCGGCGTAACTGCAGGATGACTGATTTTCTTGGACCGGTGAAGGGCCGCCGTTTGTAGCCAGGCCTTGGCCTGTGGACAACTCTCCATCCTGAGAGATGCACAAGTTCTTCTCCAGTGTCATCAGCTCGTCTTCAGTCAACGTCTGCAGCAGATCTCTGCAAAAATGAATGTAGTGTTTGGTACAGGGAGAGAAAAAAATTGTTGTTTTATGTTTTATAATCTTGGACTGTTACCTGATTTTCTTCAATAAAGTGCGGAATGGCCGGAAGAGCTCCGACATGTCTTCTGATTTGCGGTGAAGGTTTAGAGGTCCTTCTGAATACACAACCAGGCCACTAAAAATACAGAAAAACTGTAAGCAATCAGAAGATAAGACAGAGAGAGGATGAAGCAGGGGATGAGCAACACTTACCAAACAATGGCTAGTCGGGGAATTGTAAACATGAGTGCAGGTTCGTAGTCATCGATCATGTCCTGAGTGAGATAGCCCAGTTTCAGGGCCCTGAAGAACAAACAACAAATATGAAAAATAAACAATCTATATAAGAGTCTTGATTCCGTGTTTCTTCAAGGTGCAGAATCTGGTTAAGGCTGCAGGAATTTACTGTACCTCTCCACTGTTTCACAGAAGAGCACAATCACTTCCTGCTGTATGTAGTATTCTTTGGGAGACTTCACAGGCACCATGGCTGACACATAACTGGTAAACAAAGAGAAGTAAAAAGAATGTGACGACAGCTTCACTCTCAGGTGTCACCAGGGGGCTAGTTCAGTGACACAGTTTCCCCTAATACGAACAGATGTAACTGTAAGATTGTACAGATGTGAGTACTCCGTAAAATGTCAGTAAATGTTGATATTCAAGTTTCAAGAAAATCTAGGATTTTAAATTTACCTGAGCTCAAACTCAGCAAAAAGGCTGTCGAAATGCCGCAATGCATCCCTCATACGATCTGTGTACAAGTTGAGGTCTCTGAGGGCCTGGTCCCGGGTGATGTTCCGAACCTCCTCAAGGCTGCGGGTGAGGTCCTTAGCTAAAGGTCTCATGGCAATGCTCTCTATCTCCCTGTTCATGATGATGGAGCCAGCAGCCAAACACTGTGAAGAACAAGATCAACAATTAAAGCTACAGCAGCTCAGGGGGAAACTTCTGAAAAGTAAACACTGGCATAAGTCATCAACAAACAATGGTGTAGCAATTAACAAGTCTGAATTGAAGATCCTGAGATTCTTCTAGTCTGCAACTCCGTGGCAGAGGATGCTGTCTGATTTGTATCTACAGCAGGAGTTGTTGACTCCTGGTATCTACAGCAGGAGTCTACAACTGATGTCGGTCTGTAGATAATTTCGTACCAATCCACAGTGGGCGACAACAAACTCTTA
The DNA here is from genome assembly GCA_016785265.1 of Paraplagusia blochii. Taxonomy (NCBI): domain Eukaryota; kingdom Metazoa; phylum Chordata; class Actinopteri; order Pleuronectiformes; family Cynoglossidae; genus Paraplagusia; species Paraplagusia blochii. Next base: position 27,264 of record JAFBJS010054439.1, on the reverse strand, counting down.
TTAAAAAGAAATAAAAAAGTAATGATCCTTCAAATGATAGGACAGCTCTTGGTACAAAAACGGTTGGGGACAGCTGATGTAGAGGACTACAACATGCTAGTGAGAGGTAAAAACAAAAAATGTATAACATGACTAAATCAACTGTAAAACAGACATGTCTACATGTTTGGAGCTTTAACTCCTGAAGTTGTTTTTCCTGAGATCAAAACAGGGGGGAATACTTTACCTCAGCCCCAAACCACAGCTGCCCGGCCAGGTTGTCATGACGAATCTCCTCTGGGAACTTGACAGAGAAGTCTCTGTTGGCCCGATCATTAGGAATGCATTCATCCATGATCTGATTGATAATGTTCAACACATTGTCCTGCAGACAAAATTGAACAAGAAAATTGGAATGAACAAAAACTGGGTAGAGTGTGGGGGAATGTAACTTTGACTGGAGAAAAAGTTGCACTGCATGACAACTGCTGTCGACCTCAATAAAATATTTTAAACAGAGTTCATGATTCCAGCTGTGAGAATGGACTGTAGAAAATAGTGAAAGTAAATCAAGACACATGTGCTGCTGACATGTACAACAACCATAACAATGACTTCCAATAATCCTTTCACTCAACCGTAGCTGCACTCAGCACCATAATCTTGTCACAACACTGTGTCTTTCTCTACTCGCCTGAGGAGGAAGATTAAAAAGCTTTGAGAGGCAAAGCTTAAGCACTAATTCTTTTAAGGCTGTGTTTTGTGAAAGCGTCCCAGTCCAGTCTGAACAGCACTCCACTGTCTGTGAAACCGCTGCTTCCACTCCTTCATCACTCCGTATCCTAACACTTATTTCCTACGTCTTCTGTGTTCACCATCCAGCTCCATTTTTGTCCATCCTTGGCATACATGCCCCAGCAGGCCGCACAGCAACAATGACGCTGCCAACATAATGTTAGCAGCATGCCAGCAACCCCCACAGAGAGCCATAAATAGGAGCCGATAGCTGTAGTGGCAGGTTCAAGTGCGAAATTTTTGTTTTGAGTGCAGTTGCCTTCTATTCCTGGGGCCTTAGGGGCTTTGGGGTGTAATGCTGCTCACATCATTCACACAAATCCTCTAGAGCACCTCTGGAGGCACTGCAGTGAAGAGCCTCTTCTTCGAGCATCAAGGTGCTGAGAGTCTGCTAAAAAAACTTTTATACAGCTACTTGTGAAGTAATAAATGGAAAGTGATAGAAATAAGGGAAAATAAATTATGCCTGACAAATATTTTAGGTTAGAATTTTAACCAAAGGAATGGATTTGTTAAGAATTTTGTTTTGTACTAGTTTATGGTTGTAGGTGAAGAGTAACGCATAGGTTGAACAGCAGTCAATAAAAAACATATAATAAAGTTACTATTAGGATGCCAAAAGAACATAACATAAAAAACGCTGACCATTTATATTCATAGTTTCTTGAATAAAACCTTGTTTTACACTAAACTCTGGATAAATGTATTCCTAGGATGTGAATAAAAGTGAGTTAAATTGGCCTGTAGTAAAAAAAAATGTTTTTGTAGAACAAAAAAAATACATTATTTCATTATCATCCTTTTATCTGTTGTGGGTAGCAGGGGCAGCAGTTTCCAGGACTGCCACCCAAATCCCATTGCTTCATGCTGTTAACCTTCCTGTGGGTGGTGAGCCCAGGGAGTTGGACAGTGGTGGCTTACTGGTTAAGGTACCGAACTGGGGTCCGGAGGGCTCCAGGTTCGAATCGACCAAGTGCCAAGTTACCACTGATGTCCACTGAGCATGGCACCGTCCCCACTCACTTCTCCTCGGGCGCTCAAAGCTGCCCACTGTTCACTTTGGTGATGCGTTAAATACAGAGGTCGAATTTTGTTGCGTGCAGTGGTGTGAATCACAATGTCGTAATGACAAGGAGCTTGTTTTCCTTTGTTGTGTAGGTTGGGTTAGTGTTAGGACCAGAGCACCTCAGTGACAAGCTGTTGGATTTGAACCTAAGGCCTCCTGGGCTCAAGTCCACTTTCCAAAATAAAGTACAGGACTAAAACAACTGTCAGTCCACTATCTAAGGAGTTATTTTCCAAATAAAAATTTATTTCAGGTCTAGGGTGTTTTAGAGTTGTTACAAGCAACAGATAAAGGGTATTTGAAAAAAACTGCCTCAGGGGAAGTTCCCCACAGATCCAGACTCAGAGGGGACAGCCAATAACCTGCTAAGGTCAATAGTAAATGGTGGAAAATAGCAAAGGTGAGAGAAAAGAGTGAAAAAAAAACTCATTCACTCGCTACCTCTCAGAATGAGCATGTGAAATAATTTTTTTAACAATCACAAAATAAGTTCTTACAATCATCGGGGAGAGAAAATAAATGAAAAGAAGAGAGAGCAGCTGGGGTTTGAGCAATGACCTTATTAAGAGACTCTCCCCTGAGTGTCTTGGAAGTGGGTGGGGGGCCAGGGCACCACAGGCCACATGGCCACCTTCAGTTTTCTCAGCACGGTGCAGCTTGGCACCCATCAGTCATGTGCTGCATCACCTTTAAGGTCCTCTCATCCTTGACTTTAAAATATCCTAAATATTTTATATGGCTTTTCTCTCTTCAACCACACTGCTGTGATTCACATGTGGAGATTTTATTGGGGTTTGCAATCAGCAGATGCAGTAGGACCGAGTGTATATGCATCGCAGAAATTCTACAATCAATTCCTATTCAGAACAGAGTCATTCAGGTCAGTTCATAAACTCAGCCACTTTTAGCATCATATATAATTAACCACATGACCCACTGCCTGTGTTATAAACACTGAGAGTGGATCCTACCATCTACTGAACGTATTCAACACTGCTGTACTGTTTCCTAAAACAATATTTATACCAGGGCACTCGCATCCGGTTAATGGTGATAATGGGGTTGACTATTTTAGGACTGCACTTATAATCAAAGGTCATATCAGTCAAGTCAGTGAATGGAAGTGATCAAAGAAGAACACATTTATATTCTGATGCCAAAAATATGATCACAATATTGATCATAACCAGGTTACAGACCAAAGCAGCTGAGTTATGGAAAACTGAAACAAGTTTTAAAAAAAAATTACAGACTCTAATAAAGAGTTTATCAATTAAAATATATTAAATAAATGTTTAGTAGAGTGCAACACTAAAGTCACATTTTGTGGCATAAGACATAAGACACCTTAACCAGTCCATCTCTCCCAAATTGGAACTGTTTTCTTTTGCACTAAAACCTTCCATCTTTGCACCAGAACCATCTACACTATTAACATCTGTACCTGTACCCATGACCTCTTTTGACAACTACCAAATGCACTGTTGTAATATAATGTTATGTTATGTAATGTAATGGACTATTCTACCTCATTTTGTACTGATTATTTATTTATGTCAGTATCTATTATGACATGGCTGTAATTCCCTATTCTACTCATCTGGTCAACTGTAATGCACATTACCCATATATTTGCATTAACTGTTCTGATTGCAGACCGCATGTTTGGCACCCAAATGTTGTATGTTAATGCTGTGTCTTGTCTGCGCACGAATGTTTGTATGTTAATGTTGTGTCCTGTCCGCGCACGAGATAGCGAGGAACGCAATTTCGAAACCATTGCGTGTTCTGTACATGTAAAGGTATTGATAATAAAGCTGACCTTGACCTTGACCTTGATTAAGAAGCGGTTGCAAATGTGTCCACCACCACTGCCCTCTTATTTTCTTTCCAATATAGTCAATTTAGACATTGTTGTTTGAAAAACACTGGTGGAGCTTTAATAACACCTTAATACCTGGCGTTGTGTTAGTGTGATTTGCACAGCTTAAACATTAATAATTAATGTTAGAAATGAATCATAAAGGAACTCGTGAAACATGTACAATACATTCACTGGCTGCTATTCTCTGCAATATACAGTAAAAATTGTTTGATCATTTAGGATTTTAATATCAGTAACAATGACCTATAATCAAAATATCAAAATTGAACTAAAAAAGATAGAACTTTGATAATGTTGTGTTTTACCAGTTGTTGCTTTTCTCAATTTTTTTTCAACTTTGATGTTATTTAATGTCTACGCAGAGGCTTTGCTTAAAAGCAGTAGAATATAATGACTTCAGTTTCTCCCCACTGACCTGACAGGATCTGAACTGGTTGACCAGGAGGGTACACCTCTGAGGGTCCTTCCTGCCATCCAGGCTGTCCAATTCAGTGGCCACTTGATTCAGCTCTTCATCAGCGTAGTAGAACTGGGCCAGGAGCTGTGGGTCTGTCCTCTGCACAGAAACAAAACAAAGCACAAGAACTTCAGTTTTCGCACAAAAGAACCAAGTAGGGACCTAAATAACAACATCTAAAAGTATGTTGGACCATAAGTGTGTTTCCCCCTCAGTGGACAAACAATAAACCATTCCATTGTATTTAGTTCATAAGTAGAATTTTCAATATTGGAACAAATTAGCATCAGATTTTCCACCATTATTGATAGGCGCCTGCTGCAAAGGCAAGGTCTCAGCGACATCCTCATGGGGTCCTGATACTTAGCTTGTTATATGATGTCATCAAACTGCATCTGAAGGCACAAGAACAATACTTGATGCTACACTAAATGTCCCGTTTTATCCCAAAACATTGGTTTCATTTGCTAGTCCAAAATATGCAGAATTTGGGACACAGATCAATCACCATATGTAGGTGTGTAGATAAATAGTAAGATTGCATAAATCTAAAATTTATTTTGCACAACAATGGTGTTAAAAAAACTACAGAGGGGTGTGGGGGTATGGAGGTGAGGGCAGAAAAAAAGAATAACATTTTACAAAATTTCCATATCCCAATAAACCTAAAATCTTATTATGCTCTAAAGAACGGTTTATTAACTTAGATGTTGTATCAAGATTTAATGATAAGAGGGTTCACGTTATGGTCTATTTGGCATAAACGTGGACATAGCCATCTTGAACAGCAAATAACTCAAACTCTTGCGTTACTCACTCATTTAAGAAAAAAAACTGGAATGAACTGCATTACTTGGCCTAGTAGAACATTGTGAAATGTACTGTGAACATTCCCTAAGAAACGCAGAGGTACAGTAAGTACAAAGTCTGGTCTTGGCAGAAGATTTGTGTCACTATCTCCCACCACAGTCCTGTCAGGGTGGAGAGGAACAGCCCAGAGAATCACTGCACTGCTGAGAGAAGCACACGTGCAGCTACAACACACCTTATGGGGAAGAAACGCCAAAGCTAAGGAAATCTTAAAAGATTCAACGTTCAAAGTCTGTGTTCGTCACAAAAACTTTGTTGGGATGGACTTTAAAAGCCCATAAACACACACTGAGGTATCGCTAATCAAATGACGGTATTGGACTTTAAAATGACAGAGCAAATGTGCAGACCAAAGGGAATCTTGGATAGGCTGGTTACAGGATTATTCATCTGTTAAGAATCAGGTATCTGGAATGAAAATGACCAAAAAGCCTCTCACAGGACCGCCCGCCCCTCCACTCAGGTTTGTGATGCTTCCTGTTGCATGATGCTCTCTCAGCAAACCCTGCTTTTTCTCCCAGAATATAATACAGTACATGGCTCCATTCCCTCACTCCCTCATTAATAATGTAACAGACTGTGAAGAAACGATGCTCAGATAAAACCTGAGTTACTGTCGCATTGGTTCGGCTAAGTGTGGAAAACTAAACAGTATTTACCAGAATGGATTTTAAAATTGACCACGTTTCCGTTGGCTGTTATGCAAAGGAGAGGCATTGAACGAAAGGATAATAGTGACACCTGAGTCTGTCCCTTTCAGCAGAACAAAAAAACCCTCCTGTTTGTACAGCAGGACGGAACTGAAGCTGGTATTTCTTATCTCAACATGTGAACAACCGATGTAATCATAAACCCAACACTGCTGGTCTTCAACTGCCACTCAGAAAAACATCAAGGCTGCAGCTGTATATACCAGCAACAGTTACGACATCCAATGAAACCAAAAGAAACAACTCTGTGAGGACAGAAAGCTAGAATAAAAGCAAAGTAGAGGTTAGTTAAGTTAGAAAATGTAAAATTCTCAGAAATTAAAAAATCTCTGAGAATTTGTAAATCTCTGCTGAGCAGCAGCTTCACAAGTACTCTGACTGCAGACAGGTATTTCATTGACTTTTAAAAGTAAAATAACTTTCATTTCTATTTTAGGGATGTCCCACAACTTAACTTACTAAAAAAAAAGTAATTTAAAAAATGCAAATTGCAGACTTCATATTTCTAAAGAGTGAAAAATCCTTTACCATCATTTATGTGAAGATATTTTGTGTGTGATGACATGATTCAACATGAAAATTTTACTCAGACATTTAAGTGCACAACTCATTGTCTTAAAAGCCCAAACAGGACACAGGACAGGGAGATAGTGACAGAGACGATGCAATACAGCCCAGAAACTGCAGACGGTGCCTTTGTGAAGCTTGTGGACTGTTGGAGGCGGTGGACGAGGAAGAAGAAAGACGCGTTTGAGACAGACGCCATCCTATAGTCTCCTCCTGCATTCCTCACACAAGAGGGAAACATTCCAGCGACATTGCATCACGGTGCAAAACTCACAAAGAGGATGTGTTCAAGACACAGGGGCTCGTGGGCAGACAATGATTAAGTGATTTCAAGGAACCACAATTTATTAAATAGAAGAATAAACTGTATTGTCTTTACTACTCAAACAATGAAGATGTAGGAAGCAAATATTGTGGGATTAAATATGATTACTGTAATATTTTTAAAGAGACAATAGTGCAGTTCTACCTTCATTACTTCAAACCTTGAAATTGCCTTTCTACTTGTCACAACCTACCACCATGTGTTCATTCGCCACCATGGAGGCTACTGCACATTTTGAGGAGCACTGAATTAACCGGAGAAAAAAATTCCAGTGTCTAAAAAAACAGTTAGGCAACTGTCAAAAAAATAATGCTTTGGAAAAAAAAAATCCCTCCGAGTTTCTAATCTAACGCCTGCAGCTGTCAGATCTACCTGTTTGAATGCCAGTGATGTTCAGCGAGAAACTGCAGAGAACTCTGTCTCAGCATCTGCTCACGAAAGAGTAGTTGACATTTTATTTAAGTGATGGTAAGAATAATTTACTGTCCTTCACAACATGTCCGTATGAAAAACAAATACATCCTCGGGCTGTGATGCCTTTAAAACCGCTTGATAAAAAAGATAGAAAACTATTTTCCTCCTTTCCGACAGCAGCACTGAAACTGTTACACAGCAGAGAAAGTGAAAATCTGAGAGGCCTCTCCTCCCAGACCTGTGTCACCATCATCACCAGTGACAGCTCTCTACCTTGCAGCAGGGTGAAAATGACTCAGCAGATCCCGCTCTTGTCCCCTGAGGCCAGATACTCTATTGTTAAACTCCTGCTGTCAGTTGTCCTGGACACCCTGCTGCCCTCTCTCTGCGATGACACACAATCCACTTGCGGTGACAAACACATCATTTCAGACTGTTAGGCTCCCATCACTTCATACAGGGTGACAATTACTGTTAAACCCCCTTCAATCACATCCACTCACAATAACTCGGGGAAATCTCAGTGGCTCTGGATGGCACAGAATCAATAATGTCTGACGATGACGAGGCAAATCCCTTAATGTGTAAAACAGAGAGAGAGGCCGAATTATCTTCACAGTTTTTCTCACGCATTGTCTTCTTCATCTGCTCATTTTCAGATTACTTTTGATTTCCTTGAAGGAGGTTGTCTCCACATAGCATAAGTGCATGCCCACTTACGAGACCTGCTATATGAGAGACTGTCTCTCTTCCTTTCTATACTCTGTTCCAGGCTCAATTTGCCGCCTGATGGCTGCCGTCCAGTGATCAGAGGCAAATGTAGTGGGGGTAGAAGGAGGCAGTTCACTCTGCTTCACCCAGTCCGTTGGCAGACTGACCAAAAAGCAGCCTGATACAGTTCATCATCTCATTTATTATTCAAGACTCAGCATAAAAGCACCAGCAAGAGGCAGCCAATCATTTTGGTAACAAACAAGGGAACTTGCCCCAACCATTACTTATATTAAGTTTGCCAGAATAAAATAACTAAGAGAGGGCTGTTGGGGGCAGAATGCAGTGTTGTGCTGAAGCAGATTTACTTGTGTCGAGTCATTCCTTTCATGTTTAGCTTACATCAGGGCTTTTCTGTGCTCAGCCTAAACTTTTAAAGGAGCCATTGTGATCAAACACCCTACATGACTACTTCTGAAAAATCTCTACTGCAAATTGAATTTCCTACAATAATTGATGTTTGTGTTGCCCTCTCCCCTTGTTGGATGCAGCATTTCTGGTGCTCATCAATGCACAATTGAAAGAATGTCTAAATGTACCATAGGGAGCAAGTAAAATTTGGTTAAAATTAAAAACTCACAAAATACTTTAATCAGAAATATGCAGTTCTAATTTTACAACTGGTCCTTTCGGTAGTTACTCACCAGATTACTGCCTTCATCCTTCTATTTGTTGCTAAACCTAAGATGTTTCTTAGGTTAAACAACGCAAGGGCATGACTGACTTGGCTTTTTCAGACACTGCTTACAAAAATAAAATAGCCAAAAAAAGCCATTTTTACAGATTTATATTTCAAAATATTCATCCATCTCCATCCACTTATTCAGAGTCGCGTTGCATTTTGAGGATGGACACCCAGGCTTCCCTCTCCCCAGACAATTTCTCCAGCTCATTTACCAGGATCCTGAGGTGTTCCCAGGCCGTCAGGCAACTTAACCGCTCCAGCGTGTCCTTCTTCTGCATCTTCAACTAGTGAACCTACTTCCAGCTCCTTGTGGGTGACAAAGCTCCTCTCTGAGGGAGCGTCCTGCCATCCTATCAAAAAGCTAGTTTCAGCTGCTATCCAGGATTGGATTATTTCGGTCATGACCCAAACATAGATGAGAGTAGGAACGTAGAGTGAACGGTAAATTGAGAGCTTCGCCTTTCAGCTTAGCTCTTTCTTCGCCACGACAGACCGATATGGCGACCACAATACTGAGGTCGCTGCACCCATCCGCCTGTCAGTCTCACGTTCCATCCTTCCCTCCATTGTGAAATTGACCCAGAGATACTCAAACTCCTCCACTCTAGGCACGGTCCAGCATGCCCCCGACCTGGAGGTCTATTTTAAAATATTCAAGAAAATAATTTGAGTCTATTGTGTAATGGTTACCTTACATTACCTTCCTTGAAAGCAGAGAGCAGGTAGTCCTGAGTTTGATTCTTAATAGAACCACATAGGCTGGCAGCTGCAAGAAGCAGCCAGTTAGTATCAATTTCCAGTATGGAATAAGGTTAAAATTTTTATTATAAATATAAATGACTTAGATTTATATAATCAAGGTACTCTTAACATTTCATTAAATCTTGGCCATGAGTCAGGATCTGTACTATTGACCAGTATGAGCTTACTGCTGTAATGACAGCATGAGTTCACACACCTTTTCAAAGTAATGAACATTAACTAAGAGTCACAGGAATGACCCCACAACACAATGGCAATCGTTGATAGCCAAGTAAAGCTGCTTTCAGACAAGCATTTAACTCAAGAATGTCTTAAGAGTTTGACAGAGGTCCTAGAGCCAGCTTAGTCATATAATCTCTGTGTAATGTCCAAGTCAGTTTATAAAAGAATGTCAAAGGAAAACCTCTAAAAAGTCTGTGGTAGGTCCAGAGGACAGTGTTCTTACTGCCTGCTGCTCTGCTGCAGCCATTACTTCATCTTCAAATGTCTACTGCTCTACTTGACCGACATTAACACATATCCCTAACTTTAAGTGGAGGTTTGCATCAAACTGTAAAACCCCTTTATGAAGCTATTGCCTACAATAACTGACATTACCTTTTAGTAAATAATAATAAGAGCAACATGGTCTAGCAAACACACAAAAAGCATTACTGTGAAGGGATTCCCATCTTGTGCAGGATAAAAAAATGTAATTAGTGTTTTTAGGTAATGTTGTGGGATTCTTCCAAATAATAGAGATATGGAAATAAACACTTATCCATCCATTTACACCTGCTTATCTGCAACCAGGTCACAGGGGCAGCAGTCTCTATGACCACAACCCAAATCTCACTGCACTGTACCAACCCCTCATGAACCTTCCTCAGGGGGCTGACCCCACTGGAAGCCAACCAACCTAACCAGGATCCCAACTTACCCAGGAGGTGAACACTGGTGTACCACACCAATGACAGCGACATGGACTCTGTGCCAAAGCACAATGCACATATATTGCATCCTATCCATAACATTTAAATTCTTTTAGTGCAGCTTTCATTTAACTAACTCAAAAATGCAGCTCATGTGCCTGTCTCAGATTATACAAGCATATTTTATTATTACAGTTCAGATTATTGCTTATTCCCCTGCAGCTAAGACGCAATTACAATGATGTTGTGCTTGCATGACTTCACTGTTTTCCATTGTTAAAATTACTATATAGCTCAAATGATTAAATGCTGCCAAGTTTCACCTTTACACTGACTCAGTACATGTGTCAATGTCCTAGTCACTACATCATTAAAGTCTGATCCAAACTTGACCAAAAGCCCAAAGTCAACACCAATTCAGATTTCACTTTTCACTAAAGATAATATCATATCAAGTTCAAGTTCCTGATGTTGAAATTTCTAAAAAGTTCAGATCAAGTAACCTGAGAATGTAGTGTTCTTAAGTGAATTAACAATTGGCCAGGATTTGACTTAAGGTCCAAGTCCAAGGCAATGTGACGAATTCTCTACTTAACTACTGTCACGATGCGAGCAGCAAAGGTAGATGATGCCATCAAAACAGTTGTTAGATGTCCAGATTTTCTTATGCAGTGGTGGTTGATATTTACTGTTTCTCCTGAGAAATAGCTAATATGACAACATGCGATAAATCAGCAAAGGTAACTTTGTGAGGAAGACGGTGTAGAAAGCTGCTTTATCCTTGCTAATGTCTGTCCATATCATAAGAAAGTCCCAGGGAATAAATCCTTCTCAGTTGGAAAAAAAAAAAAAGAAATTTTGTACAGGTGAGGTGAATATACAAAATTAAGTGCAAATGTCGCATAAAAAACAAATGTTACAATAATGGAAATATGTTTTAATGCTTGACTATTGCACAAAGGCTAAAGTTTGATCTACTTGTCTGTAGTAGGTACAGGGTACTAATATTACAATGGGCGTTATTTTCTGTGCAGTTTTTTAAAGTTTTGCTTCAATTTACATTTGTTATTTAACTTTACTGAAATCTCATAAGGATTTTGAAAAGACCTTTGATATCAAAGCATAGTTATAACTGGCAAATAACCAGAAGAAGAAAATAACTCCAATCTCGCTCGATCTCAGCCCCTGCTGATTCTGTTTGCTATCTTTAAATCCTGCTTTTCTTCAGCAGCTACTTTCCTTCAATCATCTCCCAAACCCAGGGAGTGGACTCTGATCCCCCAATGCTGCAATGAATTTAAAAAGGCCTTCAATTGCCTGGCCAGTTTCAATCTGCACTCAAGTCAGCGCTCTCTAAATCCAGGCAGCTGACACCAAATCAATTATCACATGGCCAGCGGGTCGGCAGAATGGGACTTCCCCAAAGGTCTCCAGCAAAGGGGTTAAATGTGAAGCCGCACTGGCCAATGCTCAACAGCGTGCTCACCCATCGACTCCATGCCAAATGCTGATACACTCGGCAAAGAAAAGCGCCTAATTGCTGCCTTGCTTTCTCTCTGCTGTCGTTTGCACGTAAGCAGTACACAAACAAATCAAAGGTGGGAAGAAGGAACATGCAAAAGCAGGAATAACAACAACATGTTTCGGCGTTATTCTTGTAATTTTTTTCGTAAACATTAATGGCAATGGCGGAAAAAGGAATTACAAACAGGATTAAATAAAGACATGCTTGACAAAGTAAAGATGTTGAGGTTTCTTTGTGAAAGGATAATACCTTACCAGACTGTAAAGTACAGTTAAAAGGAGACCACTGCATTTAAGTATTTTGAAGATTTAATTGGAGATGAAAAATTAAGCTATATGGAAATGAGCTAGAAAACCATGAAGAATATAAGGCATGTTAGATATGGAGCAGCTAGGGAGAGTGCAGAGGGAGACTGATGGATAAAGATGAAATGAAGACGATGGGTTTAATCGTAGAAGAGGCAAAAGTTACTTTGAAGATAGGAGATGGTTTTTAAATAAAGCAGCCAACACAAGGAAAATAAATCCATCAAAGACAATAAGGTGTTTATATTTAATGTGACAGTGTTTACCAAGCAAATCAAAGGGATTGTGAAACCTAATACCCTGCTGACCAAGGCTCCTATTTCTTCATGTGTGCATGTTTGAATACAACTGTTCTTTCCTCTTTTTGTTGTTACCATCAATCATCACCAGTATTATATGGAAATCTCTTTCCTAAAACAGATTCAGATCACTTATTTTGAGCAGGACCCAAACATTTTGCCACTGGAAAAGAAAACTATCAGATGTTATAGTTGTGAATAAGTAAAAACGTTCTTGAACCAGTCAACCATCACATCTCTGATTTTTCCAGGAATTATCATTTTGGTAATCGCACAGGAAGCATGTCAATTGGAATGCAGTCAGGAACAGCCCTCCAACATAAAGGCAGTAATATGTTTTCCATTAAAACTATTAAAGGTGAAATAAATTAACCAGTGGCATGAATATACGGACAACAATTGTTAAAAAAATAATAATAAAACACAATCAATACTGTGCTATAGAAGATCAGTGCGGTATTGTGTAATTAGATGTTACCTTATTTCCATGTCTCAATATTTCTCACAAAGGTTTATGAAATTTTGGACTTGAATCAACTACACACACTCTCAACTGCCCAACAGGGAGAGGCTGAGACGCGAGGCAAATTAAAAGCATCCTGCACAGCAGCCAACCTGTCACACTGACGGATGAGTTAGCATGGAGCTGAAGGTCAACTGTTGAATAGCTGACGGGACAAGGGCCACAAAGGAACAGAGGCTACAGGGATGGTTTATGCAGGTTTTACCTGCTGATATTTTTCTGTCTGCCATTAGTCAGTTAGCACATTTGCCTCTGGTGAACGAGCTGACCAAACATCACACAGTGGCCACTTTGGCTGCTGAGAAACCTGAGCCATGTTATATTAATAATATTTGAGACTCCAGTGAAATGGAAGTAACAAAAGATTGGTGTCAACTCTTGACTTAACCTTAATGTGTGACACCTCATGTTTCAGTAGCTATGAAACTATTGCTGCAACAAATCCCCTACCAAAACGGGGGAAGCACCCCCCTCTTTGTGAACCCTTTGCCCGTGGCACGGTATCTTAAGTTTCAAAAAGTTAACTATTAGTCAGCCAAAACAAAATAACAACTATCTGTCTCATGGCAGAGCAGCACAGATATTTTTTTATCCAGGTTCACGGTTTCCTGCACAAAGGTTCATACTACTGTCCACTACCCAGAGAGTAGAAGGTGAAGCAACATTAAGTTCTCCTCAAAACAGACCTGTCTGGGATAGGATAAGCTTAAGAGGTAAAAATAGATCCACGTCTGTTAGGAAGACATGCTGATTCACTTTTTATCTTCTGAAGAGCATGGTTCAATAATAAACAGATCAGTGCTGATGCAAAATGACTGTGTATGACGAGGACTGCCAAAAAATACAGGACGCCTACTTTATTCCTTCCTGTGCAAAAAGATATATTGATAACTAAAAGAAGAGAAGAACAAAACATATCTTTTGGGGTTACAGCATAAATCAAGAGAACTACCAAGATTCTGGAACTGGTTATTTAAAACCCACAGACCTGTGTGTAAAGTCTAACCATCGGTGAAGGAGCACTGATGTAATACCACAGTATTTTAGAAGCAGAACTCATTCATGAACGTGACAATACTGAGGTGAACCCTCAACCTTAGCAAAACACGAACAATTGACCACAAAAACGCTGTGACAGCAAACATGGTAGAAGAGGAATGACGCAGGTGTGTGTATGTGGTGAAGGACAGGAGGATGATGTGCAATCACGAGCATCTCTACTAAGTCTGTTCTGACACAATGATAATAAATATCCAAAGTCAAAACATGTTGATGTTAATACTTCTAGAGTAAATCTGCTGCTGTAGTGATTTCCTGTCTGTTAAACACATTTTTACAAAATATTTATTTTGGAATTTTTGTTTTATTTTGCTGAAGTTGCAACTAAACATGGAATTAAAATATGATGACAGCATGGAAAGGGGTAATGGATTTTTTCTACGATAAAAACATGCATTGACTCTGCAAACGCTGCTCACTTAATGCTGACTTTTTTCAGACAGCCAGTTGATTTTCTTGTCTTTTTGGTGAATAAGGGTGGGTTTATCTAGGTGGGATAAAGTCACAAGACAAAAAAGTTTGACATTTACTGAATTTGTGCAACACTCCATTGGAAAAGGAAGGTTGATTTTTAAAAAACAACACAATTGTGCTTGGAACGTGCCTACAGCAAGAACCTTTCCTACCTCCCTTTTGGGGAGATGTGACCTAAAGAACCAATAAGTCAATGACAAAAAACATTCCTCAGAAACCTTTGAACATGTAAATGCTTCAATCAAAAGCTAGAATGTTGTCAAGCTGTAAGCAGTTTAATTTTCTAGTAAAAAAACAAAACAAAGTAAACAATAAGTGGTTAAATTATCTTAAATGGAGGGTTTACTCTCAGAGTTTTGCTGACATTAATAATAAACCGTCTTTGAGAGAAGACAGAGCGTCAAATCCGAATATTACGCACACTTTAAATCAAAACCATTTTTCAGTCAAATTCAATCCTAGAATGTATTATCTTAAAGGAGGACAAGTAAAATTTCCTCAGTCCATAATGTTTGTAAATGCTCGCGACTTCACATTACCATATTATTCTACAGAAATGCTGATGTTTTCTGATGAGGCTGCACCAAATAAATGATTGCATATTGATTATTTACGCCCTAATCTACATTCATAGCCTCTACGTGTTTGAATAAACACACTCAGGAGTTTTGCAATGTGGCCTGATAAACAGTTACACTCGCTCATCTTTCAATTTATTACAGATTAATCTGTTTGTTTAACAGGGCGGCTGAAACTTCAATACCCCTTCTGCTGTGTCAGGTGTGTTTCCACACTGTGAGCTTGACTTGAAGAATTGCAGGACATTAACACACAAGCTCTCACTCAAAAACTGATGATGTTGCCTTCGAGGGCCTCAGCAGCATCTGAAAGGATGCAGTTCGGAGGCTTCCCTTAACAACCCTCTCTGCTCCACTGCAGAGCAGAAACAATCCTTTGTTCCATTGCATGGTGTAATAAATCAAATATAGTTTTTTAATCAACGTGGCAAACAGTTAATCCTTTGTTAACCTACAATTTGATCAGATTTAATTGAATTGGACACTTTCAAGCAGAAAAAACAAATGAGGTTTAAACACTACTTTACACTGTAAATACAACTATTCATTACTAAACAGATCAAACAACCAGTAGATTATTTAATGATGTGCAACAAAAATCTAATTAACTCACTGTAATTTAGATGCTATTGTATTGAAGTAATGGTTACATTACAGTAGTACTGACAATGAGAGGAATTGTGAGCTTGAAAAAAACATATGTAGACAGTTATCGCAATGTGTGGGTGCCTTTGTTGGGCATTGTCGGCTAATCTCAGAAGAAAGATTTATGACCAATAAACAGATTAGTGGAATTTATATGATTTGATCCATAGTCTATTAATTAAATAGTACATTTTTTCATTCCCATTACACAATGTATAGTTTATTTCGCTGTTTTCTTTAATATTTATTGGTCTATTTACATACAGTCATGTATCAGCCTTTTAAAAGGGCTTTATTATATATTAAATTCTTATAACAATAATGTTCTTATAATTCTAACTTATTACCTTATAATATATTAAATAACCATTTATGTTTAGTTTAGTGTTCTAGAATTATTTCTTTGTTGTGTACATTTTTGCCAATTGCTGTTTTCTGTAAATTCTAAACTATGCTGAAAATCAATTTTTAAAATGTTTTTATATTATCATCACATAAATAATAAAAGATAAGGAATTAAACACGTTTGTTGTTTAAAAGCTAAAATCTACGATTAACAAAATAATTCAAAATACATTGCAACGAATGTTTCCATAAAATAAGAACATTAAGCAATTACATATTTTTGTGTTATTATTTTTGAGATATAAGTGTATTAACTTTAAATCTTTATGATTTACCTCAAGTGTTAAACAATGACAACATCAGCAGTGTGTCAGCTAGCATAAAAGCCTCTGTACCATTGTTATAGCACATGAAGGATGGAAAACAAAAGACCCCACAACAACAACAATAACAACAACAACAAAGACCCAGCTCCGCTGCAGCTGCTCACAGACAGTAACATTATGAACACAAGCTAATGTTAGCAGCCCTGAGATGGTGTTGTGGACCAACCAGACTGTGAATCCAGATTCCTCGTACCCTCACACACTCTTCGGCTGTTGGCTCCGTTTAAAGCGCTGCACTTAAAAACGACTGACTGCTGAGCTGACAACTTACCTTGGGCTTGTAGAGCCACTTCCGAAAGCGGTTCATCGTTTCCTCGCCACCTTCCTTTGTCACCAACCCCCTCCTGTCCTCCTCCCCTCTCCTCTCCCGTCTCCTCTACCTGTGTGTCTGCCACCACCAGCCACTGTCTGCTAAGCTAAGCTAAAGCTTCTGTCTGCCGCTACAAAGAAATGTAGAAAATACAAATACGCCACTCTTCCCCGGCTGCTACAGTGGAGATATTCGGAAATAGTGATTTATTCCCATCCTCTCCCCGGGTCTCAGCTGCCTGACTGCCCAGTGTGGCTGCCTGTACTTCCAGGTCCTGACGGTGGCGGTGCAACTACAGCTCTGAAGCTCTGTGTTCTCTGGCCCCTGAAACGTAACTGGATGACAGTCACGTTGACAAACATTCACCTCCCACTTTCCCAGCCAGTGATGCCTTCAAAGACTGCTCCAAAATACGAGACACTCTGTCGGCGTCGGTCTGAAATTGTTCTGGAACCAAGAATTCCTTAACAATGACAAAGAACACGCCCATGTCAAATGTATTTCTTCGAAATACCGGTCTATAAATCAGACATTGAGTAGAAATAAAGGTTAATAGCTTGTCTGAAGGATCTAAATACACGTTTATGTGAACGTTATATAGTCTGGTGAAAGCTATCTGGGGATTCAGGGAATTAAATAATAAGGTGAAAAATATAAAACCTCATCCCTGCACGTAGGTAGTTTTCACACAGAGCAAATTTAATGAATAACTAAAAGGTTAGTAAATATGGTATTCTTTGTAAACTTGCACTGTAAGAATTTAGTTGTCGTTTGATTAATTATTAATCACACGATTCACACCTTGCACACGATTCACACCTTGCAAATTATCGTGTTTAATACAGAAATTTCAAAGACAATAACGTCAAAATGTGAAAAAAAAAAAGATTTTATTCCTTTTCCCAGGAGGATAGTAGCCATTGTTGCAAACAATTTAGTAATCCATTTTCCAATAAAGTCAAATCATTGGAGAATGATTTGACAATAAAGCCAAACGCAAATGTCATTCTCATCATGCGTCTCTTCCAGCGTTTCCGACGACACCTGAATATAACTCACCAACATACGTCAGAGCACATGACGTCAATAATGTGTTTTGGAAGCCAATAACAGATTGATGAATTATCAAAGATATATTGTTTTTTAATAGACATACAAATTACGTTAACATCTTAATATAACTTGATGATCTAGCCCGTGTTAAATTGCTTTAAATGTATTACGGTGTATTGTTGCTAAGCAACGGATGAACACAGCAACGCTAACAAACAGGGTGAAGAAGAATCTCCGTCAGCCTTTGATCACAGACATCAAAGTTCCAGCGGATGCTTGTTTTACTCACCATTATTTTTTTAGAAAAAAATGGACGTTTTTGGGGGCTAATGCATTTTAACTAATGTCTGCTGCACGCAGAGAGACAGAGACTGAATTTAACCGAGGCTGGGACAAAACGATGACACAGTAATGCAACATTACTGTGGTTCTGTGGTGTAAAACACCATATAGTCATCTTTTAAAAGTTAGTTCTGTGCAGAACTTGTAAACACACTGTGATTATTGTAAAATGGCATCGGGGTTTGGACCCACAGTGGAGGAGCCCACGGCCAAGGACAAATCACTGGTAAAGAAGGCCGTAGCACTGTTTGATACCTTCTGCAATGGTAGACAATGTCTGGATGACTTCATCAAAGATGCATCAGATGACTTGGAGGTAGGCCATTTCTTTTTGGGATATATAAGGGGAATTGCACACTTAACTTTATTAAAGTTGTAAAAAGTGCTACAATAAGGTCCTTTATTGTAGAACGATAGACTAATTAGATTAACTTTATTAACCCCTCGGGCTCCAGCAGTGGTACAGCACCAAACAAGAGGTAAAAGCAATGTGGTCTTAAAGGCAAGCTGCAACCCGAGAAAAAGTTAGAACTGTGACCCACCAGTTGAGAATCACTGGTGTGGACAGTTTACCCAGATTACTTGTTGCAAACAATTTTTTTTTTGTCAATGCGTAACAAGCAGGACAAGTATTACCATTTTCTTGGTGAGAGCAGATGGCCTTTCTTTCTTCAGTTCAGTTAGTCCCAGATTTTAGAAAACTTAGGCTAAAGTTATATTATTTCATTATATATACTTTTTGCGCAGTTTATCTGCAAAAGTATTTGCTATGTATCAAAACAGGTTGGACAGGTGCACATAATTGAAGATGAATAAATCTTTATTTTTCATCTACAGAACATGGAGCCAGAACATAGGATGTTCATTCTTGATATCATCTCAGGTTGTAGTGAGTACAAATCTGTACTAGATGCAGTCATCAATGTTTTTTATGACCAAAATTACACATGGATATCCAGAGGTGACCGCAGCCAGTTTGTGAGTGAGTGATCTCCTCAAGTCTTAATAGTTGGAAATGTAGACTTTTATTTTGAAAATCTTATGTCTTTTGTTTTTAACATTCTTCTCTGTGTTAGTTATCTGCTACCTCGCTACATTTGCTCTGGATGAAATTGGATTTGATTTTTTCACCAACATCGTCAAGTCTCTGGAAGTCAGAAAGATGTACACTGTAAGTGATTTGGTTTTTACGCAAAAATATATCGCTCAACAGGAATGAAACAGCAAACAGCATTCTTATGTATCAATATCATTGCAGTTCATGAATTTCTTCCTCACTAACCTCACAACATGGATTCAAGACGAATGGAATAAAATCTATGATGCCAGCTACGTGGAGGAAAACTGGATCGCCCCTTTACTCAGGTGAGATGGATAACCAAAACTGACCAAAATGACAAATGACTTCTGCCTCCAACTTCAACACTCAGATAAATAAAAAGGACATATTTTTCCACCACAAGATGGCGCCCTGACATTGAGGTTCTGGTAAATCAGCTCGCTGTCAGAATGACGTGTGCATCGCAGCCCAAAAAACCTGCAGCCAGAACCACCAAACCTCAGGAGTTTGCTATCACCAGACCTAAACCTCGTCCTTTGCCGATGCCCGAGGAGATTCCAGTGATGGAAAAAAGCAAACCAGTGAGTTGGGACAAACAAGTACAGTATGTGTGGTTATTATATGGTAAAAAATCCCATACTGCGCAATCTGGGCTAAAAAAGTAAAACAATTTTATTTTTTAACTCTCTCTTGGATCACCATATGTATGCTAGTATTCATCTCCTTTTTACGTAAGTAAGATCAATTGTATAAATAATTTTAATATTTAACATAATTCAGCATTTCAAGATTTTCCAGAATATTGATTTATTTTTCGTTATGTTTGCCAGTTGCTTACCATTGTGGAATACCTACAGCTGGGAATTTCCAATAAGACGTTGACCAATATTATCAACCAATATAATATCCTAATTATGTGATAATGGTCAGATTGATCAGTTTTTCTTCGATTATGAAAATCTCATAACAAAATTCCTAGTTTTTGCCAAAGTTGGTTGGAATCACACATAGGTTTCTGATAATAATGTTTTTTTGTAAAGAGTCTATCTTCTCTTGGCCAATTTTTAAATGTTTCTGGTGGTTTGGGAAAGATTTTTAGGTTTTTATTTTCCAGTATTGCTTCTTACACCTGACCGACATTAAACTACAACCGTAAAAGATTAGTCATTTGTCAGCTACTAAATTTCCATTGTCCTGACCATAATGCAGTGATGTGTGCCTTTGTTTCAGGTCCCACACAGCACCTACAAACCTCCAAAAGAGATAGAACTATTAGAGGAGACAAAACAAAAGAACCATCAAAAATCAGAGGTACAAATACTGCTTTTTACCAGAAAAATGCAAAAACATACAACAGACATAACATCAGTCCAATCAATGGGACAGAGAGAAGGTGGAGTCGCATCAACTGACACATCAAACTGAACACCAACAGTGAAACAATTTCATGTGCTGCATTGTTTGTTTCAACTGCATGTTAACAACAACATTTATTTCTTTGTTTTAATCAAAGGAACTGCTGAGGGAAACAAGGCAGAAACAGTTGAGGCTTGCAAATTCAGAAAAGTCTGAGCGCACCCAGGTACTTTTTTATAGGGAATATGACACATTCATGTTCATATGAGTCTTTTTAAACAGCTACTCCACTACTCTGTGTTATAGCAACTGATGTCCAAGATTAAAGAAGACATGGATTCGAAATACAAATTCCAATTCCATTCATCCAAACCTCCACGCAGTACTGAGGTGATTTTTTTTTGCTGCTTAATACATTTCCTTCTATACAAATTATTGCTTACTGCATACAGTAAGACATTAAATGCATATAGTTTAAAGTTTCATGGGCAGTGGTGGCCTAGTGGTTAAGGAGAAGGACTTGGGTCTGAAAGGCTCCAGGTTTTAAACCACCAGCTGCCAGGTTCCCACTGAGTTACACTGATCATCTGATCATAGCACCATCCCAACCTACATTACTTCCAGTGGACTCACCACCCAGAGGAAGGCTGACAGTATGGTGCAGTGTATTTTGGGTGGCAGTCGTGGAGACTAAGACCCCTGTGATCCACTAATGAATAAGAGCATGAAGATGAATTAATGAATAATTTCATTACTTTGTCGTTATTTAACATTAATTTCGACAACTAGGTTGTTCTTCCTCTTCCTTTTACCAACCTATTGTCTACTTCTAGGCTAATTGAAGTCTTTTCTTGACAACACTATTAGGTCCCCACATATCCCATAAAGCTCAACAGTGCTGCCAAATTGAGGCAGTTGGCGCTACGAAACCATCAGGAGCAGAAGGAGCTACAGAGGTAGGTTGGAAACTTTTTTTTAGCATATTTTACGTTTCTTATAAAGACCAGACTTAGGTCCAGGGGGCATTACTAAATATATTATGTGTTTCCCTTGACATGACAGAATAAAAGAGTTGATCGAAGGGGGACATGAGGCAACATCCTTCTTACAGTGGCAGGAGAAGATGCGTGAGAAGGAGCTACAGGATCAGCTGGACAAGAGTGAGCGAAGACACCTGGAGGGAAATGTCAGTCACGACAGAGCAGCCGTGGCTCGCACACGCATGATGGAACGCAACCACAAATCTGTGCAGATTATGAAGGAGGAGGTAGGAGATCCATGGACTAGTCCCAGAAGAGTCTGAAACTGTAACCATTGAATCTTTATGCTTAAAGCTGATCACGTGGTTGTGCTGTGCAGAGAGCATCCCTAATGCGGAGATATGCAGAGAAAAGGATGGGTGAGGAAAAGGGGATAAGAGTTTTGATGCAACATGTGGCCGAAGGACGCAAACACTCCAAAGAAGTAAAAGAGAAGTTAATGAGGTTCAAGCAAAGCATTGGTACGTCAACACCAGCTTTTCTGAATCATCCAGCTCTTTTGTTACACTTTTTAATACATTATTCAGCAAACTTTCCATTCTGTGAACTTATAACTATTTGATCTGTCTATCCATCAGTTCTCTTGTCTTATCGTCTATCTATTGAGTTTTGTTGACAATTTCAATTCATCATATTTCTTGTAAAACAGTTGGGCTTCCGAAATACTGAGCTTCCAGTGCATGTGACACTAGTGAAAAAATGCATGGACTGAGGCTGAATTGATGATTCTCCTTTTCCGCTTTCTAATCTATGTCATGGTAATTTCACAGTGAGGGAGGTTTCAGGGGAAAGTAAAAAGCTACTCCGACAGGCACTGGAGGATTCACAAGCTGAGATGAACAAAAAATTCCAACTTATCCGTGAAATCAGCATCATGGAGTCACTTCCTCATCTCAGGGCCAACTTCTATGACGATACTGAGGTAACAGAATAAAGAAAATCTATGTTTGTGTTCAAATTTGGTTTTGATTTAATCTTGTTTTATGCCAGACTGGAGGACATAAGCTTTTGGGGGAGATGTCGGTAGCTGAGCTTAAGGTGCGACTTTCCAAAATGAAAGAGTCTGACCAATCAAAGGTGCAGGACAAACGAAGGGAAATACAAGAGAAGAGGGACACAAAGAAGCGACAGCAACGGGAACAAATGGAGCAGCTGGAGAACTTCAGTCTCCAACAGAAAGCATTATCAAACGCTGCACTTGTCAAGTAAGAAAAAATAAATACATGGTCAAAGGTTTACATACACTTGTAAAGAACATACCTGTAATGTCATGCCTGTCCTGAGTTTCCAGTTATTTCTACATTTTTCTCTGATGTAATGATTGTATCAGATACTTTGTCACAAAAAACAATCATGAAGTTTGATTCTTTTATGACTTTATCATGGGTATCATGGGATTGTTTTTTTGTGACAAAGAAGTATCTGTTCCAATCATTCCATAGATCAGATTTGTAGAAATAACTGGAAACTCAGGGCAGCCATGACATTATGTTCTTTACAAGTGTATGTAAACTTTTGACCACCACTGTATTTCCATCATGTATACCCACTGACACGACATTGACATTGTTTTCTGTGCTGTTTTGTAGGAAGGAGGAGGAAAAAGCAAAGAAGGCAAGACTTAGGGAACAAATTATCCAAAATGACAAAAATGTGGCCCTGCGAAAGCAGCATGAGGAACTCAGTCAAGAGAGGCAGAGACTGAAGGACATGGAGAAGAGCAAAGCTGGACACACATCCAAGCAGCCAACAAAAGGCAAACCACCAGAGGTACATACATACACAGTTATCCCCGTCCCACAGTGGTAGTTGCACATACAAGACAGGAAAGGAAAAACTGCAACATTATAAAAATTATAAAACAAAAACATAAAATATTATGGTGTAATAAAAATCTTGTAGATTGGATTTTTCCCTAATCTCATTAGGTTTTTGCTACATCATAATATTTAGGGGTAAATATTGAATTAATGATTCTAAGGATTCTTAGGGAGCAAAAGAAGAACCACAATGTCTAGAGGGAACACTGTCTGTTATTAAAGTACATATATTTATCTCATGACCAGGGGTCTCAAACTTAAATATGGTCACTGAGGTAAATTTATTTTCTGATGAGACCAAAACTGGTCTCTACGGATGAGAAACTTGCATTGTATGAAACTGAATGGTGAAGACATGGAAACATGGACATTTTCAGCATTGTTGACTTACAGTGAATCTCCTTTATTGATCTGTGTATGAGCTCAATATGCTGATCTCAATTTTATAACGAGAATCCATACTTTGAAGCCAAGATTTTGTATGTATAATTATTTTTGCATTGTCATTTAGTTTATTTTGTGCCATTTTTTGACTGTTTATTTTTTTTAGGTTAAAAAAAAAATCTTGATGTACTGAGGGAGAGGAAGGAGAAACCAAGACATGTAGAGAGGAAACACTGTACATCTAAGCTTTTACAAACTGGCTTGAGTTGTACGTATGTATTTAGAAATTTGTCCTGGGACTATTTTTATGTTAACTTTATCTTATCTATCTGATTTGACCAATTTTACTCTAACTTTTGTGCATTTATAGGCAAATTATTAATCATTACATGAATAATTTCTTGCTATTCAACAACATTGGTCAAATTATAATTCATTTTGACCAGCAGTTATTCCAGGAGTTTTTTAGCTTTGATATTGGCCTGTATTGAGCATTTTTAGTCCAAATCCTGCCTTTATATTACACATTTAAGCATGAAAAATACATCATACAATTCTAATTACAGTTTAATCAGGTAAGAACTTCCAAATATATATATCAAATAATATCTGATACATATTTGTTTTGATTTATTCAGATGATTGAAAAGTGGAAAAACCTGGAGGAGCTGGAGCTGCGTTTGGAGCAACACATCCAGGACGACCCCTAGCAACAAAATCTTCCACACAACAAACACAGAATAATCTCAAGGCCTGTGAATATGAACCTCCCACTGAGGGTGTCAAAACCCAATGATCACAGTTTTGTGTGGATGTTATAAAATGTAAATGTTGTGTACATAGACCTAGGAGGGTGTTTCTATTTATACCAGTATAGGTTATATTAAGTCATAAATGTGGACAACATTGTAGCTGTCCATATGCAGATAAATATCCATATACTTTATTTATTAACTCTGTTTAATGCAATAATAACTTTGTATCACACCGCTGTATAGACAGGATGTCCATATGTTATGTATTTGTAGTGATCAGTCTGAAGAACTCAGGAAAGTTAGGGTCAAGAAAAAATGAAAAACCTTATGGTTTCCATTGGAGTCTATGTTTCAAAATAAATCTTTTAAGATATGTCACATGATATATCACATGCAAAATTTGTGTTTCTGAAATTAGTGACGTTGGGTTTGAATTTAATCTAAGTTGAAGAAGAAATGTTTAACGTATTTTTAATTTATAATTAACAAAATGAATTATTATAAATAATGGAGTTATTGAGTCCTCAAAGTTTCAAGTACACAGGCCCAAAACCAGAAAAACATAGAAGCTAGGGCCAGATTGAGCCATATTAGTTTCAAGAAGTTTCAAGAGTGTGTGTCAATGAAGTTACATCCCACCCCTCATGGTTTTACAGTTAAATCTTAGGCCCCAAAGTATATTTTGGATTCTGTCCAAATCTAAAATGTCAGTTTTTTTAGTTTGTCCTGTTATTAAAGTGATGGCTGTGGTTGACCTCTGATGACCAAGTTACATTTGACTTGTTTAGATTTGATTGATTTAAAACGTTTTTTTTTTCAAGACATTTTAGACATGTATTTTAGAGAAATATGACAGACAGATGCTTTAATTGTTTAAAAAAACAAATATCTGTCAATGCTGTGTGCTTTTTCTATAGTTTGTTTCAATGTTTTTCCATCTCCTAACTTGTACCCACCAGTGTGTGGATGTGTGAATTAACGTTGTGAGACAGAAACCTTTTGTTGTGACTGAAGTTTCTCTTCCCCAATCTTAGGAGGTAGTGTTATTAGTAGAACTAGTTCAGGTGTTTTTACTTTTATGATTATAAAATTACATTTTAGACAAAACAGGACCAAGACAACTGTTATTTTAATTTCTACATAACCTTAAAGAGCAGCAGATCCTCCACTGGCAACTCTTTGAAATACCAAGAGTCCTGCCTGAAACCCTGCCCGTTTTTGTTCACATTTTCCTCTAAAGCAAAATCACATGATGACTATTTTGTCATATGACTCTGATGAGAGGAGTGCTGCTGCTGCTGTCGCTGCTGCTGCTGAAACCCTGTGTAAAAACCAAGGCAGCAGCAGCTGGAGAACTGGTCAGGGATGAGATGCTGTGAAAGGTCACTGTCTAGTGGCTGAATTTGATCGTTGAAAGAGGATGGAGTGTCGGAGATTTCTGTCTACTATCGCTGTTGCCTGCTTCCTGGGTGAGGTTTTTCACTCGTCTCTCACTGAGCTGTGTGACTACTGTTTATACTGCCTGAGTCATTGAGTCTGTTAGTTTATTTTAGAAAGACCAAAATGTCCTTTGACATTCACAGGAATCTTAAGTAATGTTTGCGTTGTGATTTGTGAATTAGTAGTTTTTCTTCTCTTAAGGTTTTATTAAAAACTTTGACTTTTAACTTTTATCTATAATGGGACTCGTACTGAACATTTACCTTCAGAGTTTTTTGACTATTGGTGTTCCGGATTTATACACCCAGTTAAAGTGTAAATCTACTAACAATAAGTTCAAAAATATATTTGTTTTAGGTCAGTTTCATTGTGTTACTTTCTGCCACTACAGTCAAAATAGGAAAATCTTCCCAAAACAGGAGAGTGAACAACTGCCATCACATGACTCCCTTCAGTGGCTCAGGGTAATTTCATTTCATGAGAGGGATGGGACCATTTCAGGGTAACACGTAGTGCGTGGCTAAAGAGATTACCAGCACAATGCAGGGCTGTGTTCTACCTGGTGCCCTCACTGGGTTGTTACTAGGGTGAATGTTATGCTTCCGATTTCCAGGAGGAACTAAGAATATCTCAAGGTGATGGGTGTAGACTAGCAACCAACACAATCAGCACTTGTACAAACCATTTTAATAACAGTATGGAGTGTCAATGTTACTTAGGAAAGAAGAGATTTGATATCAAATATGGGTAAAGGACATTAAATCAAAGAATTAGAGAATTCCCCTCCCCTGCACGCATGGAATTACCAAGGAAATTAACACGATGCGGTTCTTCTCTGAAACTGCCATTTGATTTGCGTGTCAGAAATTTACCATCCACATTCCCTTTTCTTCACCGTGTAAATCATTTTGTTAAAAAAAAGCTTATAAACTCAGTCTTTGTCGAGAGCTCCAAAGGAGTGCAGGTAAAACCATGAGCAATAATATATTAAAAAAATAGTAATAAAAACTAGAGATGTAATTCTATTTCAAGATGTTAATCACTTGGATAAAATTTGAGACACAAATTTACATATATTATTGAGATATAATATAGGTATTGAGTCAGAGAGTATAACATACGTTACATGTTAATGTAGAGTAAGATATCCAGTTTGTATAAATATATTTAGGCTTTTCAATCTGGGTAGGTCACCCCAGCCTGGTCATTTACAAAGTGGCTCACAAGACAAAAAAGTGTGGACACCCCTGGTCTAGTGCTTGGACCACATTTTGATTCTCATTATATCTAAAACTGCTAGATTACCAGCACATAGTCACAAACATTACCATGATCAGCTACAACGAGATGGTAGAGGAAGTACACAAA